>JARFXV010000240.1:0-390317 GCA_031761425.1 Cosmopolites sordidus
CGGGTGCAAGGTCTGGACTGGTGGAATCCAGTTCTTCCCATCCAAAAAACCTGATTAGACCTTGTGTTTGTGCAGAAACACTTGGCCTTGCATTGTCATGGAGCAACATCACATCGAAAGACAGTAGGCCACGCCTCTTGTTTTCGCAAAGTGACACAATATACATCAGAATTAATTGTTGTGTCTCTTGACATAAAATCCACTAATAAAATCCTTTTCCTGTCCCAAAAGACACTTGCCAGGATCTTTTCTGCAAGAGTAAGAGCAAGAGATCTTTTCTTGTCAGAGTAATAAAATAAAGGCAAAATTCTAAAGAAGACAAAAAAGACGTTGAAGGTAATAATTAAAAAAAAAATTGCAAATTAGCGATCGGTACTTAGAAGTACAATGGAATATGTTTGAAAATAATTCGATTTTAATTAAAGGGGTGTGGTATATTCGTTACCTAAGACGTTCCGGCGGTGGTACGCCCTCGGCGGCGATGAGAGTTGAATTTCCCCTTTCTGAGTTTATGTTCGTATTTGTATTTTTGTATGTTTATTTGTATGTTTTATATGTTCTCTATACTGAAGTGTAAAATCCAACAAAAAGTCGATTTTAAATCATGACAGTAACCAGACTGGGTAAAGCTGGATGCTTTCTGAGATGCTTTCTACGTTAATCAATCGCGTGTTAATACACTTTTCAAGAAACTGAAGTTTAAACAAGAAAGCAAGTGTTAATAGCCAATTGAGGCTCCTAACCATGGCGCTTAATCGGTAACTGGTGACTGTGATTCAGAGCCGAAGATAAGCTGTAACTCCAGTTGTGAAATAATTCTAGCGAATGATGCTTTCCTAACTTAACCTAACTCACCGAATATAAGACTGCGTGGTTTTTGCTATGGTGCTTAATGTAACTTATAAACTGCTGTGTTCAGTACATTGTCTGAATTCACCATTTAAACATACACGATTCTATAGCGTGTAGAAATTATTATATCTTCTGTCAAAATGGAAGCCCCACTTTTGGGAAAATATAATCTTTTTCGATGAAGCGCATTTCTGGCTTAATGGGTCTATGAGCAAATATGACCACAGGATTTGGGTCAATGAATATCCTCAACTGCTTCAGGAATTACCTTTTCATCCTTAGAAACTCGCTGTTTGCTGCGGATTTTGGGCTAAACGAATAATAGGGCTTTCTTTTTTTGAAGACCCTGATAGAAATCATATTACAATTAATCGTAAACGCTGTAGGAATATGCTAACAGAATATCTTTAGCCTGTATTGATAAATGTGGATATAAACAATGTTTTGTTTCAACATAACGGTACGACTTGTCACACATCTTTTTCCAGTTAATCGATTTACTGCCAGAAAAGTTTGCTGGACGCGTTATTTCGCGAAAAGGTAATGTTAACTGGGCACCAAGGACGTATATATATATATATATATATATATATATATATATATATATATATATATATATATATATATATATATATATATATATATATATATATATATATATTTGTGTGTGTGTGTATATGTATATATATATATATATATATATATATATATATATATATATATATATATATATATATATATATATATATATCGAAATCTAAATGGAAATAAGTTTTGTTGTGGATATAAGACCATTGCAATGTCATAGCGTTCTTACTTATTAGTAAGTTTTACCACGAGCAGGTTTTATGTATGCGCATGATAGCATCACAACTGGCTGCAAAAGTATTTGAAGCCAAATACTCTTTTAATACATCCATGCCATACTTTTTAAAAAGGTCTAACTTAGCGTGAACTCCGGCAGCACTGCAACTTCGGTAACTTTTGTCAACATATCTAGTACTAATGCAGTGATTTCAGAATGCAGTGGTGTCAGCAAGTTTATTACTTTTGTTAAATAATTTATCTGTCAGTTAATGGTTTAAATTTTGCCTATATATATATATATATATATATATATATATATATATATATATATATATATATATATATTTATATATATATATATATATATATATATACATCGAAATCTAAATCGAAATAGGTTTTGTTGTGGATATAAGACTATTGCAAATACTTATCTGTCAGTTAATGGTTTAAATTTTGCCTATATATATATATATATATATATATATATATATATATATATATATATATATATATATATATATATATCTAAAGCGAAATAAGTTTTGTTGTGGATATAAGACTATTGCAAAGTCATAGCGTTCTTACTTATTATTAAGTTTTACCACGAGCAGGTTTTATGTATGCGCATAATAACATTCCAACTGGCTGCAAAAGTATTTCAAGCCAAAGACTCTTTTAATACATCCGTGCCATACTTTTGAAAAAGGTCTAACTTAGCGTGAACTCCGGAATGATTCACGACGAATATTAAGACGTTGCGGCCTCGTATTCTGTCTTTACCACGAAATATATTCCAGGGGGTTTATTTTGTATTTTTTCATCTTGGAAAATAAAAGGCCAAACGTGCAAATGTCAGAGCGTTGTTGATTTATTTTACATTTAAGTATTTTTTTCTCCTTGGGTGAATTTTGTTTTTTAATATTGTGTATATACTTGTAGAAATTATCTGCTATATAAAATGAAATTTCTGACTTTAATACAACAGTAATACTGACTTTAATTACATACCTGTGTTTTATTTACATGCATTTTATCATCCTTAATATTTCGGGCGATTTAATAATCATAAATATTTACAAGTACTCAAGCTCTGCAATTTGTACCGAGTAGTCGATTTTATGACTTATCGAGCCTAACATTGTTATGAAAAACAATGACACATTTACAATTTATCGATTTAGGCATATTCTGATTAACATGTACAGTCAAATCTGTTAGCTGTCGATGGTATCCCAAGGTAATTTCGCATCATTGAAATCTTTTAGGTTAATTCTACCTTACTATTATTATTAAGAATCAATCGCCCATTGTATAAACAAGATAAGCATATACTAAATAATGCAGTTGTCTCCTCGTCGCTATTACCGCTTGAAAGGTTTCAGCTGAGCATATAAATCTGTTACATATATTTTACATAGATGTAAGGATTGAAGCAATCTATAATCGATAATACCGAAATGTACTCTAGTAAAATTTTACATTATAATTGGATAAAAAGGAATATAGCTGTGAAGGCATATAAAAGCATTTAGTATACAGTGATTTCATTTCAGTAGTAGCCATCCTCAATATTTCTTTTAGCAATGAAAATTCGTTCTGGACAAAAAACACGTCAATTTAGATATCAATGGTTCAGTTCAAAACCAATGTCCGATATATTTTATATTTCACCTCCTTACCTCCAGTCACCTCTATCTAAAAGTTTTAAGTGGCAAGCCCAATCTTGTAATATATTATTTTAAAGGTCTGGAACATCCTATTAAACTGCCTTTACAAAACTGAAATCAGTTGATCCGTTCTCGTAATAAATGAAATAATACATTTTAAACAGTATTTAACCGAATCAAAAACTGTATTTACAATGTTTGTTTTAATTTTTTTTTAAGCACACCAGTTTTCGTTTCCTACTAATATAAAAACTAAAAGAAAAGACTTTTATTTTCACTGGTCGCTCATTTGTGCTTTAATGCAGACTTTATTCCTCGTGGCAGCAAAAATTAAAAACATTTTTTATCAGAAGTGCCGATTTGTAACTGTTTGTCCAGTGGTGTCAGTTACTGTGTCAGTTACGATATATACTTTACAAGAGAGAATAGAAATTATTTTTATGTATGGTGCTGAAGATAGGTGTACTTGCACAGCAACCCGACTTTTTAATACAATGCATCCGGATAAAAATATAGGACTTCAATACCTAATTAAACTTGTTTAAAAATCTGAAGACATTAGCTCCGTGTGTAACAAAGTGAATATTCAGCCGAAAATTCCTAATGAACCCACACAGATTGAAATATTAGGTCATTTCGCTGTTGATCCAACCACTTTAATTCTAAAAGTCGCAAAGTTAACAAACACTTCCATTGGTTCCATACATAAAATTTTAAAACAAAATAAGTTCTTTTCTTATATATTTAGCATTCTTTATCAGCGAAGATGATTATGACTGAAGGATTCAGTTTTGTGAAATAATTTCCTGGATAATCTAAAATGATCCGAATTTAATAAAGAATATTTGTTTCAGTAATGAAGCAACAGTTTCCCTTAATTGCTTTGTAAATATACATAACTGTAGATATTCGGATAATAACAACCAACATGTATTTCGAGAGGGTAAAATGCAGTTTCCCCAAAAAATTTACATTTAGTCTGGAATCCTGGAGAACAAGAACTCCAATTTTTATTGAAGAAACTTGCTGGAACATGAAATCGATCCACTTATAACACAGTCCTTAGAAAACCAAATCGATGAAAATTGTTGCATGAACAAAATGTATACTTTTAACATGCCTGCGCACCATTAAATTACGTATTGTTCGACAATGGCTGGATTAAAAGTTTTCTGACAAAAATGGATACACAGAAAAGGAGCTGTTGAATGCGCGGTAACATCTCCAGATATATCGTCACTGGATTTCTTTCTTTGGGCATATATAAATACAGTTGTATACAAAACTCCTCCGTGGGATATTCTGGACTTAAGAAATAGAATTACGCAACATGCAGTTTAATTTATAAGGACATCTTTCAAAACGCTCGAAAATAATTCTAGAACACATTATAGTATTGTTTAGCTAAGAGTGGTGGAAATTTTGAACACTTAATAAAGTAAATTCTTAAATCGGGTTTTTAAAGTGTTTTTAAAAGTACATTTATTTCATTAATTTAATTTTATGATTTGGTTAAACATTTTTCACACGCACGTAAAATGTTATTCAGAGCCATCTATAGTAATATACCATTATTTTTCCTTCTATTTTCCTCCCTCTAGAACGAATAAATCGATTTCAGTTTTATAAAAGCAATTTATTTAGGACTTTCAAGACCTTTAAAATTATATATTACAAGATAGGGATTGCCATTTAAATTTGTAGGTACAGGTGGCTGGAGGTAAGGAGGTGAAACAAAGTATAACGGGCATTGGTTTTGAACTTTTTCCTCGATAACTAAATTGACGTGTTTTTTGTCTAGACTTACTTTTTTTCAATTCTAAAAGAAATATTGAGGGTGGCTACTTTTGATATGAAAGCACTGTCGTAGCATATAAATGCTACGACATTTACTATAAGTCATACACTAAACTCGAAGGGACTTAAACACCAAATCCAGTTCCCTATACCTCAGGAGGAGAGAGAGTTAGTTGAGTTAAACGGATTCAAAAACAATATTGTTTCAGAGTATATCTCTCTAGCAAGATTATATGTGAAACAAAATTGTTTTCAGCTTGCTAACATATTCTATGAACACAAAAAGGAATGGCAATGAGCAATCATCTGTTACTGTTCTTAGTCAAATTATTCATGGGCAAATTTGAGGCAAAGGATAAATTCAGTTATTTTCGAAGGCCGTGTCTGAGGTTTGTGGATAATGTACTATTTTGCAGTTTTCTATGCAAAGAAACAAAATATAGAATAATTTGTTTAGAAGCCAAAAAGTAAATTCTAAACCATAAAACATACGTATGAAATCGAAAACAATGATATATTGGCATTTTTGGATCTATTCAGTGAGTACAAATAATAAAATAGGTTAGATTTGTGTTAGTTAAAACTATAATTAATTTTTCTTTGAATCAAGATAGTATAACAATGAATTAAAATTGACTTGGACGGTGGCTGAAGTGAAACAATGGTTATAATAAGGACATTGTTGATATATTAATTAGAAAACATAAATTTAGGAAATTATTGAAAGGATCTAAGATTTTTAAAAAGTCGCAGAATGAAGGCAAATTCATGGTAATACCGTTTGAAGCCCAATTATCACGAGGATTAAACAAGATTTTTAAAAAGTGGACATTAAAGTAGTCTACAAACTATATAATAAGTTAAAAGAAATACTGGTTCATCTATGGAATACATTAGATTAATATGAAAAATCGGGTTTTTGGAAATTAGTTGTCAAGATTGTGATTAAAACTATATTGGGCAAATTAAAATATCCTTTTTAAATAGATATAAACAGATATAGAAAGCCCAACATATTGCCCATATATGAGATAAATGAAAAATGGTGGATTGCCCAACATGTATTCGAGCATTACGATAATATAAATATTAGCAACATCAGACCTGTTTAAAGTGTAAATAATAATACGGCTTTTGATACATATGAAAGTAGTCAAATAGCAATATGTAATACAACCATGAACCGAGATAAAGAACTTATTTCATTCAACCAACTTTTTGAATTATTAATGTAACACCATGTTTCATTAAGGACGGTTATAATATAAATAGAACATAGCTTAGTTTTAGAATTAGATTGAATCATCTCCTGATAATGCTAACATGGTTAGCAATATGCGCGTCAATATGTTTGAATATAATGATTTGGTGTTTAGTGGTAAGTCATTTCGAGTTTAGAGTTTTACACTGAAGGTTCCAATAGAAGAATTGATACCTAATACTAAATGGAGAAATTATATTTTGTTTTCTGAAGTAATACATGTTTCACTTCAATAGTACATACATTAAACGAGACTAACTTAACCACTCGCAGATCCATTTGGAATTGGATTTTTAAAATAAATAATTTTGAAAACGACAAACATGAGGAATAAAACATTGAACACATTCATGATTATATTGAACGGAAATGTAGCTAGGTGAATAATTGCAGCCGAAGAAGGTCATTTCTTGCCCGATGGGGTTTTTACTGTAATATTTACTACAAAGTATTAACAAAAGGTTATCCAATAAGATCCTCAGAAATGTTTACTCTTTTGCTTTAGCCACACCAACATGAAGGCTTATAGAAATTTTTTTTTGCTTATTTGATATGCGGAATCGTCGATAAAAAGCATTATTTAACAATAACACCGTATTGTGAACTTTGTTATTTATGAATACATTTCAGTTGTCCAGCTGCTACAATGTTTCCTATACATTAACTTTAATTGTTATAGATAGTTTATACAGAAATCGATAGCTTGGAACCTACAAAAAATATTCCCCCTCGGTTTCGTCTGACGAAGAACATTCTGGAGATCCAATTTTCGATTACTCGTTCAAACATATCGCGTGGTATATTTTCAATGGCGACGTGCATCTTTCATTTAAGGTCAAGAATTGTTCGGGGCTTATTTTTGTAAACCAGAGGTTTAACCCCACAAAGAATAAACCAAGGGCGTGATATCGCATGATCTTTGTGGTCACGTTACCATTTCACGAAATAACGCATTTAGGAAACTTTTGTTGCAACAACTCGGAGGTCTAGCGAGATATGTAACAAGTCGCATGTCATAAGCCTTGTTGAATGAAAACATTGTATATATTCTATTAGCATATGCCTATGGCGTTCGCAAGTAGCAGAAATAGGATTTCCATCATCGTCTTCAAAAAAATAAGGTACTATCACCCTTTAAGCCTAAAAACCGCTGTGAATGAAGTTTCTAATTTTTGTCGGCCCAGATCCTGTAGTTATGTTTTGTTCACAAACAAATTAATCCAAAGATGCGCTTTTTCATAAAAGATTACTTTTTTCCCAAAGTGAGTGTCACCTTCCAACTTCTCTAAATCCCATTTCGCGAATTCTCGATGCAAATAAAATAAATTGACATAATATATTGAACATAGCATTCTAAGAGTGACATTTACATATCAAACAGTGTTGCTGGTATTACGTTTCAAAGTTCCGACACTTTAATTGGTAAACTCTTTAGAAAGCAACCGTCAATATAGAAATCATTACAATTTATTTTGTGTATGATTATATTCATATAAGGTCACCGTCTAATATGATTTTGGGAGTTATAGGTAGTTTGCTAATGTATTTTAGTTTTTCGATAAAAGAAAATTTAGGTAGACTAGACGTTAAAAAACAATAAAGGTAGACTAGATAAGGTAGGTTAGGTAGACTAGACGTTAAAAAACAATAAATAAAAAAGAAATAATTATACCTGTTTGGCGTTTCGGGGCTTTGGGAGAACACAAGAATACGCATACACAGGAGATAATATGGTTTATTTAAACCGTGGAGTAACTTTTATATTTGTAGCTTAAAAATGTGATGGAAAAGTGATAACGAAACACGAGAGAGTCTTGACTGTGACTGTATAGGTTTTGACTTGACTTAAAGAGGACTGAACTGAACTATGAAGTGAAGTGAACTCAACTAAAATTCAAGTGAACTGAACTGGTCTGAAGGCCTTCTTTGCCTGCCCTTTACAACCGTCCTCGACCCTGAGGAAAAACCCCAAAATTATCGGCCTTCCAGTAACATCCATCGAAGTACGTGATGTCGGCTTAGACATGCAGATGGTCTATTACCCGAAAAGAATATAATTGGGATTCTTCAGACAAAATATTTGTAGACTAGTAAAATAACTAAGGGTCCGAGACGGTTGAATAGCGGCCATAGACCTTCATAAAACTAGTACGGAATAATAAATAAATTGTAAAATATAAACATAAAAATATATACAAATAGCGGCCATAGACCTTCATAAACTTATCTCGAAATAATAAAATAAATTGTAAAATGCAAGTACACTATAAACATAAAATACTTCGAAATAATAAAAAAATAAATTAAAAGAAAAATAATCAATATGGTAGGCGAGTGTGGACGATTTTAATGCCGCCACATCACCCCCCTACCAGTGATTTAGATCACGAAAAATTTGCCTGGTAGCGGTCAGGAAAATGAACTCTTCTGCCAGATCTTGTATGACGAACGGGGTTTGACTCCTGAAACGACGGTTGAGGTGCTTCCACTGCAGGGCATCGGTTTTCAAACACGGGTTCAGGTTGCACTGTCGGTACAAAATCGTTCTCTAATAAGGTGTATGCAGGTTTCAACCGCTCGATTGAAACCGTTATCTCGCGACCTCGAATTTTCACCACGAAAGTTTTGTCGCTTCGTGAGATTACTAGGTAGGGTCCATCATATGGTCTTTGGAGCGGCTGCTTCTGTGCGTCATGGCGAACGAAAACGTGGCTGGCATTGGCAAGGTCTTTAAAGATGAAAATTTTGTTATCAGCATGGTGATTAACTTGTGATGGGCGAAGAGCGTCGAACTGTCTTCGAAGCTCTTGAATAAAATGTGCTGGGGTACTGCCAGCATAATCTATTCCACGAGGATGGAGGAATTCGCCTGGTAGGCGTAGTGGCTGTCCATATACCATTTCTGCTGCTGTTGCCTTGAGATCTTCTTTCCAAGATTGACGAATGCCCAGTAGAACTGTTGGTAGGCTTTCTGTCCACCGAGTCTGATGACATCGTAGAGCTGCCTTCAGTTGTCGATGTAGCCTCTCTACCATGCCGTTTGCTGCAGGATGATAGGCAGTAGTTCGAATATGAGTAATACCTATTAAACGGTTCAGATGTTTAAATAGGAATGACTCAAATTGTCGACCTTGGTCTGTAGTTACTCGCAAGGGTACTCCAAATCTACAAATCCAGTTTTCATAGAATGCACGGGCTACTGTTGTCGCTTCTTGGTCCTGTAGAGGTACAGCTTCTGGCCAACGGGAGAACCGATCAATCATGGTCAGACAGTAACGGTATCCTTCGGAAAGCGACATGATAACGATATCGAGATGTACATGCTCGAACCGGCTCGACGGTGGAGCAAATTTACCGATTGGAGCGAACACATGGCGTGTGACTTTCGACTGTTGACATTCTATGCATGTCTGAGCCCATTTTCTGCAGTCAGCCTTTATAGAAGGCCACACGTAGCGTTCAGTAATTAGTTTACTAGTTGCTTTGATCCCAGGATGACTTAAATTATGCAAGCTCCTGAATGCAGCAGTTCTGAATGGTGGCGTCACATAGGGTCGTATTGTTGCTGTTGAAACGTCGCAGTAAATCTCGATATTTGTAAATGGCATTTGGATTTTCTTAAGTTGTAGCGATGAGCCATCATGCAGCAGCTTCTGAAGTTCTTCATCAGTCGCTTGCGACGCTGCCAAGTCTTCATAATTGATGCTTTCTTCAACTTGGTCAATTCTTGAAAGGGCGTCAGCGACGACATTTTCGTTGCCGGCGACGTGACGTATATCTGTTGAGAATTGACCGATAAAATCCAGGTGACGAAACTGGCGTGGCGATACCTGGGTAGTTTTCTGACGGAAGGCAAAAATCAACGGTTTATGATCTGTGTATATTGTGAATTGCCTAGCTTCTATCATATGACGAAAATGCTTCACAGCGAGGTATACAGCGAGAAGTTCCCTATCATATGCTCCGTATTTCTGTTCCGTTGGACTGAGCTTTCTTGAAAAAAATTCTAATGGCTGCCACTCACCATCAATAAACTGTTGTAATGCCGCACCTACGGCAAAATCTGAGGCGTCGGTAAAAATGGCAAGCGGGGCATCGCATTTTGGGTGAGCCAGTAACGCTGCCTCCATCAGGACTTCCTTGCATCTGTTGAACGCTGCCATAGCTTGTTCTGTCCAGTTTACAGGTGCGTTACCCTTAACATTTTCTTTTAGCAGGTCGTTCAGTGGGGCTTGTACATAGGCTGCCTTAGGTATAAACCTCCTATAAAAGTTTAACATACCTAGGAACTTTCGTAACTTCTTAACTGTGCCTGGTTGCGGATATTCTTGGATGGCTTCCACCTTTTGGGGCAACGGTCTTGTGCCCTCTCCAGAGACAAGGTATCCCAAGAACTTCACTTGGGATTGTCCAAAGACGCACTTACTCGGGTTGATTACCACTCCATATTCTTCCAGGCGTTGAAAAAGTATCTCTAGGTGGAGCATATGTTGTTCTATTGAAACGGAGGCTATCAAAATATCATCTATGTAAGCGTAGCAAAAATCCAGTCCACGTGTCACCTCGTCTATAAATCTTTGGAATGTTTGCGCAGCATTACGAAGACCAAATGTCATAAAAGGGAATTCAAATAGTCCGAAAGGTGTAGTAATTGCCGTTTTAGGAATGTCTTCTTTAGCAACTGGGATTTGATTAAATGCTCGCACGAGGTCTATAGTGGAAAAAATTGTGGTGCCGTGGAGGAGCTGTGAAAAATCCTGGATATGCCTCACTCCGTATTGGTCCGGACATGTTCGGTTGTTCAGTGCTCGGTAATCGCCGCAGGGCCTCCACTCATCCCCATGTTTAGGAACCAAGTGGAGTGGTGATGCCCAGGGGCTCTTTGAAGGGCGGGCCAGGCCTAATTGTAACATGGCATTGAATTCCTTCTTTGCTATATGGAGTTTATCTGGGGCAAGGCGACGGGGTTTCTGTGCAATCGGAGGTCCTGGAGTGGTGATAATATGATGAGTAGTTTGATGTTTTGTCAACCGCACTGCTCCATCAGGACGTGTTATTTGTGGAAATCTCAGGAGTAACTCATGGAACGGAGACTTGCCGGTAATAACCTTGACACTACCTAATTTGTACTCAGTCATCTCTCCTTTTGAGATGAGCTGGGTGCTTGAATCGAGTAACTGACCTTCTTTTAGATTGGGCAGCAATCCAAAATGTGCTAGGAAGTCGGCTCCAAGAATTGGTCTTGACACATCTGCGATCACGAATCTCCAACAAAAGTCTCTACGTAAACCGAGATTTAAACAACATGAAAGGAAACCATACGTGGCTATAGGCGTCCCGTTTGCGGCAGTTAGGAAGTAGGTCGACTGTTTACATTGTTCCTGTACGCGGTTACGCGGATACACACTCAAATCGGCACCGCTGTCCACTAAAAAACGCACTTTACTGTTCCCGTCCCAAATGAAAAGTCGGCGGGATATGGACCGGTGGGCGTCACTAGCCGCCATTAGTGACTCCCCTGGAAGTTTTCCTGTATCCATGAACAGGGCTTAGTGCACTTTGTTGCGGCCTCTTTATATCGCCAGTGATACCAGCATACTCCTGGAGGGCGTTGAGACGACGATCGGGGCTGGGTACGATTTCGGCTATGTGAGCGCGATCGTGAACGCGATACCCGATTACATGACGATGCCTGACTAGATGCAATTTCTCGCCTGATGCCGGTGAGTTCTTTGCTGAATTCCGCCACTTGCAGGGACAACTCTCAAACAAGCGATACTAGAGAGTTATCTGGAGGTAATGTAGGCGCACTGGGTGTTATAGCAGCTATTGCGTGATGAGGTAACGCTGCAAAAATGTTGTCAGCCAGTTCGGCTACGTCACTAAGGGGCTGCCGGAGCTGAGTGGCTAGTATGGGTTGCAAGTTAGGTGGTAAACGTCTTACCCATAAACTTTTAACCATTTCTTCCGGAACTGCGGAACCTGCTAACGATTGTAGCCTTCGTAGAAACTGAGACGGTTTCTCGTCTCCCATAGCTTCATTCTCCAATAATCGCCTTGTTTTCTCCTCTTGGCTGGCACCTATTCGTTTAACTAGCTGTTCCTTCAAGCACGCGTAAGAATTGTTGTCAACAGGTTTTATAACGATGTCTCGCACTTCGTTTACATACCGGGGCGGTAGCATGGATAGAACTTCAAAATACCTCTGAATATTGTCGGTTATTTGCAGCCTTGAAAAACTCGCTTCGACGATTGTAAACCAAAGCTCTGGATCGGCAGGATTGAAGTCTGGCACTCGCGATATCATGGTTGCACTTTTCGTCGTTATCTGCGTATTTTGACGGTCTCCTGGCATGGCTATTACGTTATGCAGTTTGAGTTACGCCTTACACTCAATTACACGTTACACTTTTGTATTCCCGTATGCCAACAGATCACGTCGGGGTCACCACTTTGGCGTTTCGGGGCTTTGGGAGAACACAAGAATACGCATACACAGGAGATAATATGGTTTATTTAAACCGTGGAGTAACTTTTATATTTGTAGCTTAAAAATGTGATGGAAAAGTGATAACGAAACACGAGAGAGTCTTGACTGTGACTGTATAGGTTTTGACTTGACTGTTAAAGAGGACTGAACTGAACTATGAAGTGAAGTGAACTCAACTAAAATTCAAACTGAACTCAAGTGAACTGAACTGGTCTGAAGGCCTTCTTTGCCTGCCCTTTACAACCGTCCTCGACCCTGAGGAAAAACCCCAAAATTATCGGCCTTCCAGTAACATCCATCGAAGTACGTGATGTCGGCTTAGACATGCAGATGGTCTATTACCCGAAAAGAATATAATTGGGATTCTTCAGACAAAATATTTGTAGACTAGTAAAATAACTAAGGGTCCGAGACGGTTGAATAGCGGCCATAGACCTTCATAAAACTAGTACGGAATAATAAATAAATTGTAAAATATAAACATAAAAATATATACAAATAGCGGCCATAGACCTTCATAAACTTATCTCGAAATAATAAAATAAATTGTAAAATGCAAGTACACTATAAACATAAAATACTTCGAAATAATAAAAAAATAAATTAAAAGAAAAATAATCAATATGGTAGGCGAGTGTGGACGATTTTAATGCCGCCACACCTGTATACTTGGAAATACTGTGTTTGACTATTAGTATTAGTTCAAGCTACTCTTGAGAAGGCAGTGTGATATAAAGGCGAAATATGTAGAGCAAAATCTATAATAAACGTTTAAAACATTCAAAAGCTACAAGTGTATCATTTAAAATGCTAGAGTTAATAACTCGACAATAAATATTGTCCACACGTATCCAGATTTTCTACAATTCCCCAATATATTTTAATGCCTAAAAACTATTGTACATTATAAGGAACATGGAGCAGTTATTAATGCAAGTTGTGTGTGCCCGCGAGCTTCTGCAACTTATCTTGGGAGTTGTACTTCTAAACTGCCAAGTAATTTACGATTCAGATCTCAACTTCAGGTCCCCGAACGCCCTGCTTCCACTTGTTTCGGATGTGGAAATGTGCATGTTTAGATACGCAGATATGCAAGAATTACGTGTGATAAATCCTCGTAAGTTATGTTTCTTTGTTTCGAAGAAGATTCTCGACTTGTCAAAAATGTTACCCAGTAATCTTAGATATTTATAATTTATTATATTTGGAATTCTACCAATGAATAATGATCATACTAAAACCAAAATTTCTAAGTTGAAATACTCAATTAATATAATTGATATATTTTGTTATTTAATACAATTACTTACATAAAATACTCTTATCGAGATAAGAAGTTAAAAAACAAGTCAAACAGTCAAGAAACAAAAATCCCTCGACTCTATTTAGTATAGTTAAATAGTTATCGTTAATGCAGCTTAATATATCAATTCTTCTACTGAAACCTTCGGTGTGAAACACCAAATTCGAAGAGATTTATCACTAAACACCAAATCACTTTTTGAAACCTCTCGACGTACGTTTCATTAACCATGTTGACATTATCACGAGATGATTTAATCTAATTCTAAAACTAAACTATGTTCTATTTATATGATAACCGTACCTAATGAAGCGTGTAAAAATAATGAAATTTACTGAGCGTTTAAGTAATAATTAAAAAAGTTGACTGAACGGAATAGGTTCTTTATCCCGGTTCATGGTTTTCTTACATTTTTCTATTTGAATGCTTTCGTATGCATCCAAAACCTTATTTACACTTTTAACAAGTTTAAATTATTAATATGTATATTGAGGTCATGTTCCATTGCATGTTGTACAGCACAAAGATTGTTTATATCTCCCATATCTAATGTGGGGAATGTGTTCTTTATATCTCGTTAATATGGATCTTTTAGTTTGCCCAATATTCCTTCGATCACAATCCTGACAACTAGTTTCCTAAATCCCCGACTTTTCATGTTGATCTATTTTATCCTTTGGATTTCCCAGAACTTCTCTTAATTTATAATATGGTTTGTACACATCCTTTATGCTCACTTTTTTCAAAATCTTGTCTAGCCATCGTGTTAATTTGGTATCAAATGGTCTTATTTTTGTTCTGATCCTTTTGAAAAGTCGAAGATTCTTTCAATAATTGTTCAAATTTATGTTTTCTTATTAATTTATCTACAATATTCTTATTATAACCGTTCACTTCGGTTATCTCCATAATTAATTTTAATTCTTTGGTATAATTATCATTATTTAAAGGAATATTGATTAATCTATTTACTATAAAATTTAAACTAGCCATCTTATTTTGGAAGCTTAAACTCCAATCGTTAGAAATGTAACTCGAATATTTTTTTTCTAAAAATATCAAAATCTAACCTATTTTTATTATTTCTACTGACTAAGACATCCATAAATGGTAATCTATCTTTATTTTCGAGTTCATGCGTGAATACTATGATATGGGACAATGAAAAATCTAGTGTTGGCCAACATGCAATCGAGCTTGACCACAATATAGATATTAGTAATTTAAGACTGGTTAAAATGGTATACATAATAGGGTTTTGGAAGGTTTAGTTTATTTTTATTAACTTTGTACGCCATATTGAAGAAGGATTATTGGAAGGTGATCCCCATTTTAAGGAAAAAACATCTTTTCTAACGAATCTTTTCTGGCTTAGTGAGTTTGTGAATAAACTTAACTGCAGGATCTGGACCAATGAAAATCCTCGAGTGATCCAGGAGGTACTTCTTCGTCCTCAGAAAGTGACTGTTTTGTGCGACTTTTGGACTAAAAGAGTGATAGAACTTTATATTTTATGATGCTGAAAGTCCTGTTCCTATTAATGATGAACATTATAAGATTATACTAACATTGTCTCATTTTAAAGTTATGCGTTGCGTTTTCTTAATTTTAGAATACGAGAGATAAAATGGAATTATAAATATCTCAATTCCTTCTTAAAAATCGTTCAGTCTTTTGAAACTTAATTAATGTTATTTCTAAAGATTAAAATTTTTGTTTTTTCTATGAATTTTTACTTAAACATTTTAGGGCAATCATAAAAGTTACACAGAACAAAAGATCGAAAAGAGACTAATTCGAATTTTAATATAAAATTCGGCAAAATGTTTTACATTTTTTATTTATCTAATTTTCAGTTAACAATATTAATTAATTTTTATCTATGTTCTTTTTACCACTGTTAATAAGTTGATATTTTAAGAGAGACATTTATTTATGTTGGCTATAAGGTAAATATATAATAGTTTTATTGTTTTTGTGAATTAAATATTATTATGCGCTAAATTTAATCTTAATATCTTAATCTATCCCTTATATGTATTTTGTCTGGGTAGTACTTCAAATCTAATATAAAATGCGTTGTTAAGTAATGTCCAAAATGTTCAATTGAACCGCATGACGACCAGAAGAATCCCATTGGTTACGTCTAAAAGCGACTCTGATTCTTTACATATTGCAAGCGTATGTACAGTTTTTTCTCTACCTAGAGGCTCCTTCTTCAGTAAAGAAAGAGTTTCATGAAAGATTTTCCTGCATATTTTAATAATAATATCAGACGGAGTCGAATCATTATAGATAGTATTAAAATGACGACAATCTTGTACAAAACATCTTAGATAATTCCTTAATCAAAATATCAAAAGTTCTTTCATATGAGATACCTACAGTCTCACCTAATGTACTTTCCTAATGTATTTTTTTGTACATTTTGTTTAATGTACATTTGTTTGCCTTGTGACACTATTTAGCCGGCTATTGCATGCTTTATCTACAATGCTTGAACAATATTTAAATTCATTAATGAATTTTCTACGGTTGCACTGGATGGAGCAGCATCTCATAAGACATTTGCCATATCCCCATGATTTTCTTGGCAGGCTATACCTTTATAAAAGTATACTTCTCCTTTGAAGACGACTTGTATACGACTTGTATACTGTATACGATACTGTATACTGCATACTGTACTGTATACCGTATACTGTGTACTTTGGTACGAAACATTAAACTCAATATTTTTCCATTTGATGGCATTATTACTGCGTTCAATCTAGAACATATTTAAATAGGCTAGATGTATTCAAAAAAACAAGGAACAAATTTTTCCTGTGCTCCACGTAAAATTCTCAGTCCATCAAACGCCAACAAGCATATTTCGAGACGGGTTTCCGACCCCGCCCAGTCGTCATCTGTCGTTGGGCTTCGAGTTGTACATTTGAAATTTTCATTTCAATGCTGCTTTCATCCGATTTGGCCGATTAATATGGTAAGGACCCTGGCCAATTCTTCAGTTGATTTCGGAGCTCAACTGATGACGGCTTGAGGCCAGAAACCGGTCTCGGGAGATGTTTATTGCGACTTGATTTGCGTTTGATTGCGACTTGTATTGAGAATTTTACGTAGAGCACAGGAAAAATGTGTTCTTTGTTTTTTGAATAATTTTTAATATTCTCCACTAGCTCACTATGTATTTTTAGGATAAATGTATTAAAATATTGAAAAAGATATATTGGACATTTATATTCTAAAGATATATAATTATTTATGTTTATACGGCTGCTTAATAAAACTTTTCTTTAACAAAAATTTATTTTGTTATTGGTCAATATACAGGGTCTAAGGAAAGTACTTTCGTAAATTTAACCAATAATTGTTAACATCATTTAAAAAAAAATCGAAATATTATGATAATAATCAACACTATAAGCAAATATATGTAAAAACATATTTGGTAAATAGTACTTGTTATTATTTAACCAATAAACTACAAATATAGTAATGAACATTCTCAAAACTGTTTTTAAATTAAAAATGATCTCCCACATCAGTTAATACCGATGTGGTAACGTCGTGATATTGCCACGGCAATGGTATTTTAAAATATATATATATATATATATATATATATATATATATATATATATATATATATATATATATATATATATATAATATATATATTTCATCTTGTTGAACAGGATCCTACCAAAAGTATTCAAAGTGTTACGAAACAAGATGGCGTTTCCCATTACTTAAAAATTAAAAGAGCAATTATTCTACTCTTATAGTATACAACGGGTACCAGCACTCTTACCTGTTGATTTTTCACATAGGCAAAAATATTGAAATAGTTTATCGGTTAAAACCGAAGGAATCCAGATTTTTTGTACTATATTAGCTGACGAAGCTTCTTTCACCAGAAATGTGACGATGGACATGAATAGTTAATAAAATAAAACAATTAATCATGTGTTCCTTAATGTGGTATGAATTATTAAAAACGTTTTTGGTGTAAAGAATTAGTGGTAATAATTTCAACTTTGGCCCTAAACGGCAATAATGTGTCAGTTTTCCTTTTTATATAATAAAACAAACCAAATTTTTGCTGAAACATATGGAATAAATGACCATAAAAATATTACTTTTTATTTTCAAATAATACCTTAAGAAGCCATTACACCAAAATACTGGAAAATATTTTGAAAAGAGAGTGAGGCGTGTCATTGTTAAAAAAATTAAAATGAAGTTCTGACTTATTTTTCGCAGAAATGGTTGCATTTTAGAGATATATTTTAAGAACACTTTTTGTTAAAAAAAATGTTAAGAATTGTTGGTTAAATTTACAGAAGTACTTTCTCTTACACTCTGAATAACGGTAATAGACCTATACGAAAGTTCATAATTTCTTCAATTCTCATTTTCTGTTTTTGCCCATATTTGGTTTGTTCTCCTCTATTCATACAACAAATATTATTGGCCAAGATAGAAACAACAATGAAAGATATAGTCGAGAGTCTTAGAATTTTAATTCAAATTCATGAGATTGATTTATGTTATTTGGAAGATTGATAACATTGATTTCAATTAAATATTCACCTTTTATATGGAAGGAGAAACATATATTACTAAATTAAAATGAAATTCATAAGAGGCTGAAAGAGAGTGAGATCCTCTTTATACTAGAGACTATGCTGAATAATTCATTGGAATATTAGTTTTAATTTTACACTGTTTTACGTTATAATGAAAACTTCCTTTTAAACTAGGGTTACAGAGAGAAACCAAGTTAATTTAGGTATTAAATAATAAATAATTAGGGTATGATATGGTTTTGGGAAATTATATGAGGTAGCAATCTTCAAAGCTTAGTTACTCCTAAAGCAAATTGTGATTGAAATATTTAAAGAAAAACCTTAAAGAAATATTAACTTAAAAAAAAGAAACGTCTAAGAGGGATATTTTTTCATCTTTAGTACCTAACACAAAAGCTAACTTTATGCTTAGAAATTGCTTAGTATTTTGCTATAATATGCTTAGGAATTTGTTAACAAAATTTATATCGCGTGATTTGTTGAGTCTGTCTGAACTTCCGATAGGGGTCGCTGTAAAACGAACTGTGACTTTGCGCACCTCTACTGTCAAAATTATTCAATATAGTCTCGCAAATCATCATGGAACATTTAACACCAGAGCAACGCTTGCAAATTGTCGAAATTTATTTTCGACCGATTTTTTATTTAACCGATCTAAGTATTTGCCGAATTATCAACAAATTCTGAACGCATTTCACGCTGCTCGATATTAAAACAAAAACAAGACAAAAAATGTGACTGTGTTGGAAGTGTTGATAAAGTTCCAAACTTATTAGCTCGGCGTCGTTCGAAGAAAGATGGGCTTTGCTATTCGACTACGTGGAAAATTTGGGGTAAAGATCTTAATCTGGTGCTTTACAAGATCCAGTTTGTCTAAGAACTCAAGCCGCAAGACTATCGTTTGCGTCATGCGTTCGGTGAATGGGCACAAAATCAATTTCAGCTTGATCCAGAATTTGATACAGATCCAGATCCAGTTAATAAACAACACTGCCATATTTTGAGTGAAAATAATCCGCAAATAATCCAACAATTACCGTTGTATCCAGAAAAATACACCGTGTGGTGCGAATTGTATGCGGTTGCATCATTGATCCTTATTTCTTGAAAAATTGAACTGGAAAGAGCGATGATTATTTAATTCCGAATTTGAATAGTATTGATCTAGAGGATCTTGATTCAATCAAGATGGCTCCATATGCCACATAGCCAAGGAGGAATTATTTCGAGGAACAGACCTGTTAAATGGCCACCAAGGTCATGTGATTTATTACTTTTAGATTATTTTCTTTGGGATTAAGTTAAATCTTTGGTCTCTGCCGATAAAGTAGAAACTATTGTCGTCTTGGAAGCTAACATAACTCGGGTAATTGTGGATATAAGACCCTAATTGCTTCAAAAAGTAATCGGAAATTGAATTGACAGAATGCGCTCTGTCAGAAGTAGTGTCAGCGGACATTTGTCCAAAATTCTTTTCACACATTAATATTAATTAATTTTATTTCACATAAAATTAATAGTTTCAAGGCATCTGTTTTGGTTGTTGTTTTATTTGAATTAAAAGTCCCGACGCATTAAAAAATCACCCCATACATATTGGGTGCATAACGAAATTTAAACTTTCATAATTTATTTTTAAATAAAATAAATTCACATTTCATATTCAAAATAATTTGTATTATTTTTGATGGCATTTCATATTTTATAAAATTGATTGACACCTGACACCAATTGACACCTACAAGGAGGTTTTGATTGGAGTATCTCTTCAGGAGTTTCTTAACCTTTGACGAACTTTTGACCTCATCCAAATTGTTAATATGCACATACCGCGTTATATAGATAAGTTGGAATTGACAATAACTGGATAAAGATAAATCTGCTGTCTAGTCTGTTTAGGTGATAAGTTCCAACGCAATCCAAAAATGAGACACTTTATGATATGATCTGCGAAATCAGTTATTTTTCGTTTTCATTTGTCAAAGGTCTTTTTCGATTCACCGCATTGCTTAACTAGCTGAAGTAATATGGGTGAAATTTCGCGGTGGCATTTTATTTGGCACTTATCAAGTTCTAATTCAATACATCTTTCATATCATACCTGAATCTTAGAAATACTTTTTATAAATGAATATTGGGCTAAATAGTGGATTTTCTTTTGGCTTTTCTTTATTTTTTTTAGATAAAATCTGTAAAAACATTATAGTGTCTGATGTGTCAACTTTGGTTACTGTTTGAATTTTGAATGTAATTTTGGGGTCCTTTTGTGTTTAAGCGAAAAATTACATTCATAAAGGGCAACATACTATTTAAATTCGAAATGAATTTATTTATAAAGCAAAAAGATGGAAATTAAAAAAAATCTAGTATAATAATATAGTAGGCAAACCAAAAATATTTAAACTTGACAATGAAAAACTGAATCAATGAATTTCTGAAAAGTAGCTTCCTTTTTAGCAATGATTCGTGAATTTTTAACCAATATGGTATTTAGTTTTGTTTTGATAGTCTTCGAAAACAGATAAGTTCGATATTTTTGCTAACATAGAAAAGAGCGAATTTCGTTTGTTGATTAAACATTACCTTATGCATGGGAAAACTATCATGCAAACCGACGGTAATTTAAAAAGCATCATGGGGACTCTGCTCCTTCATATATTATGATTCATAAATGGTTTACTGAATATCGAGAGGGTCGAACGAGCACGATTGACGTCCCGCGTTCAGCACGCGCCCTTGTGGTTCACACACTACAGAATAAATGGTCAGCAAAATCTAATATTTTATGTTGCCAGACACAAAGTAAAAGTTAGAGGAATTGTTGAGATAATAAACATTTCGGATGAACGCATACAGAACATCCTACATGAACATTTCGGTATGAAAAACTTATCAAGCTCTGGATGACGCGTTTGTTGCGGTGATTCATGACTGTTGATATAACTCACTTTCATCACTACACATCAAAAATGAAAGACTAATCAAATGAGTGGGTTTTACCCAGCAAACATAGTCCGAGGAACGCAAAAGACACTTCGCTCGGTGGGGAAGGCATGGTCACTGTTTTTGGGATCCCGAAGGCGATATCTTTATTGAGCATAAAAGGAAACGACGATCACAAGAGATATGAGAGTATTATGCTGAATTACAAGTAAAATTTTACGACAAATTTCACAGCCTTTTGGAGAACAAAAAAGTTGAATTTTTGTTGAGTGTATCAAGCTAAAAATAAACTATGTTGAAAAATAATTCGATTTTTGATATAAAAATCAACTGTTCACTTAAAAAGTATCTGACTTATTACTTTACCCTCTTACCGCAAGCCAATAAAAAATATTTTCCTGTTTTATCGGTGATATAAAAATTTCGAAAATTCTATCTAAAAGTCTTCTAGTAAATAATAAATATATGATTTTTACGATCACTTATTTTCCTTATTATGTATTATTTACTCAAAAACTCATATTTTCATTTGTATTTAGTTCTCTCTAGTCAAAACTCTTTCTGATTTTTCCCTTATATTACCATTTTAACAGATTACAAAATATATGCAGAATTTAGCAAACAGTGCTTTTCATTTTAATAGTGGTTAACTGGGCGCATTTAATACTATTGATAGATATCTGCTCAATTTATTTTAATATCCGTCAGTTGTTTAAGAATAAAATTTGCTGTAAAAGACATATTTTTAAAACAGATGTTTCACCAAATATATAATTTGTTAAAATCTGTAAAATATCCTTTGGTATAATATTTCTTGTTATAGATGCTTCATGATCTTATTTGGTGATTAGATATACATTTTAACTTGAGTTCTAACTTGAGTTGAGTATTGAACCTTTGCTTGTACTCAACTTTTAGTCCCTTATAGACTACCAACATGCATGTTTCTGACGTAGAATAATCAAGGCATCAGACGTTAGCCGCCGGGGCGATTCTTTTATCATATTCCACATTTTTGGAAGAAGAACAGACACGAACTTTTTCAATTTCTAATATTCCCCAATAGATAGATATACAAGAATCTATATAAAGAGCGGCAGCTAAATAAATTTTATATCCTAGAGTTTGTTGAGTGATTTTGTTCCTATTCTCAATCTTTATTAATATAATCTCGAAGAGATTTCCATTAAACACTAAATCGCTTTTTTTATATACTCGACGCGCGTTTCCCTAACCATGTTAGCATTATCAACCATTATTAGAGTTTAATCTAATTCTGAAACAAAAAGGATAGTTTATTTATATTACAACCGTGACAAATGAACTAACCGTAAACCGTAACTAAAATGTGCACGTATAAATTGTGAATTTAACAAAGCATTAATAATTATAAAAGTTGATTGAATGGAATTTGTCTCGGTTCATGGATTTCTTATATTTCATTATTTGAATACTTTCATTTACATCTAAAACCATAATTCTTTACGCTTTTAACAAGCCTTAAGTAACTAATATTTATATTATGGACATGCTAAAAAAAATGTTGCGCTATAAAAGATTTCTCATTTATCCCATCTATAATATAAATTCAGGGTAGGAGTATTTAGGGTAGCAGGAAGCAGGGGTATTTAGGGTAGCATTAGCAATTCCCTTGCAAGCCCTTAATTCCTCATTTAGCTCCTTTACCTCTTCTCACAATCATTCCAGATCTAATCCCATTCTCGAAAAAAAGTTGCTGAGGACAACGTTGCAACCTTATGGTGAATATTAGTAGCCGGGCTAGATTGATCATCTTAGATTATTTGTGCCACATGATATCTATCCGGTTATTATATCGCATCTGCCTTGGGTTTCAACTACACAGACTTAACATTCATCATGAATGAATGGCGCGGGACCATATAGAAGCATTTTATGTTTGCAACCTGGAATATTCTAACACTCTGTGACTCGGCCAGATTTCAACAACCAGAAAAAAGGCCTGCCATCTTATCCAGTATTGCCGCACTTGTCGAAATGGGGTTTCCGAGGGACGGCTGTTTCCAGAGAGAAGAATATATTTTCTACGAGGAAGTCAATAGAAAATTATTCAGGCTAGACGACCAACGTCTACAAAAGTGTATGTTATACGGTGAACTAATTTCAGGTGAACGTATGTGCTGCACAGCGAAACATTGAAAAGTGTTAATGGAGAAAAGTGGTGGGGGTGACTGCCTCCAATACAATGTAATGGAGGCAACTGGTTCATCAGTATCAAGGGAGGGGTGCATGTGTAAATTACCTCCTCGTGGTTTACCCTGGGGAACGGTATTACCGGCTAAAAGTTCACACAACTAGAGGCACTATAAGCAAGCTATTGAACGTAAATCCCCTGCGAAGTATATCAAAAAGCGATTGTTGTTATCACACCATGACCAGGCTACTCGGACCTTCAGTCAGAGTACTGCAATTGAATATTGAGGGAATCTCTGTTCTCAAATGTGAATACCTTGCACGACTGGCCAGAGAAAACAGCGTCGACGCTTTATGCCTTCAGAAAGTTCATATAAACTTAGAAAACGAACTTCTGAGCCGAGGCATAATAATAAGCTTTAGTGATGCTGCGTTTGCTGTTTACAGAACATACAGATCTGCAGTGTACGTAAAAAAATGGCCTCAACAACTACACTGCCAAAGCTTTGGCTGAAATGCCAGAAAGTGGGGCAGAGCTACTAAACATTATCAGTGTGTACACCGAGTGCTGATTGGCGGAACTAGATATTACACGGAGCTGACCTCTCGATCATGTACCTTGGAGAAGATCAGCGAAATCATTACGGTGCATATATATATATGCACCGTAAAACAGATGCATATATGCATATAAATATAGTTTTATATATAGCAATATAGTATTAAATATATGCAAAAGAAAATAAATCCTTCCTCTCAGCAATATGGCAAACATCGTCGAGTCCAGACCTCCGTTTTGTATCCCTTGATCATGCCGATAAGCCTATACCAACCACTCGAAAAGTTTTGGAAAACTTCCCACATAGCCAACATAGACCTTCCCTAATCACACTAGGGATACAAATTCCCGTCATAAGAACTGCAAAGGTCCCATGATAAACTTGTAGAAAGACTAACTAGAATGCCTTCCGATATTAAATGTAAAAGAACATTGCCACTATAGAGCTGGTAGTAAAACACTACAGAGAATTTGTCGAGACCATGTAAAATGCTGCAAAAAACAGCATTCCAAGAGGCTACCCGCAAACATATACACCGTGTTGGTCAGGAAAACTGGAACAACAGTTTAAAAAATATCAAGAAACTGACAACACTGAACTGGACAGAGAAATATATTCTATATTTAGATACGGCCAGAAATAAACGATAGGAAGGAACCACCGAGAGTATGGTCTTCACACATTCAAGTCGACAGACCTGGTCACTTCTCAAATGCCTAGGAACAGCACTACCTCCACCCCCAAATATCATTGATATCCACCCATATCAAGTTGCTGAAAGACTAATCATAATATCTGTCTAACATAGATTATTTAGTTTGTCCAACAAAAAATTTTCCAATAAAAGAATTTATAAATATACTTTTAAATTGAGTACACAAATTGCTGATTTTGGATTTTATATTGAATTAAAATCATGTGATAAAAACATCTGACACTTTTTATTTCCTTTTAATTTACTTAATTTAATTTAAGAGAAAACAAATAGAAACTAATAAATATCGAGTTTATTCATTCAGATTTAAATCAGCTTCTTATGTACAAAGCTTGTAGAATACAAAACATAAATATTAAAATGAAGTAATTGAAAAAACATAAGGATTAAATTCTAAAGCGGACCAAGCAATCCTTATGCTACAGACAGTGCCAAGTGATCTTTTAAATCCCTTATTATAATTTCGTTTGTAAAGAGATTGTGGAAGGATTAAACTTTTTGTCGTTTCAATAAAATTTCATTTTAACATTTTTAAGGCAACAGTTTATAAAGGCCAAAGGGGTCAATGTCAGATTTAAATTAAGAATTAGATACAATTCTATGTAACTTGGGCCACGGTTAACGATAAAATGCATCCCATTTAAATGTTTATTTTTATAATATAAGCAGAATAAGAGAGGAAGTTTTAAATGGTATGCGCTTACAAAAATTTAAAGTTCTTCCAGTTACAATTTCAATAAAAATAAAGTTTTAATTCAGTATATTCAATTTATAATTTTAATTCGTATTTACGAACCTCACCAAAACTGCACCATCTTTGTACTAATTATGGCCTTTCTTTGTTTCGCTTTGCTGTTTTTAACAAAGGTTCTTTATGAATTATCCTGAATAAAAATCAAATCCGAGGAGCGTTGTCGGTAATCCTTTTCCTTAGAAAATATTAATTCTTTTTGTGTAATAATACCATTGGTAATGCTATTTCGGTTCCAGTACATTGTTTGTAAGGAAATATATTGAAAATCTGAAACTTACATTATTTAAAAAATATTTGATGAAAGGTAAACAGATACTAAGTTGACAGGTATTACAAACTAAAACAGAACAAACTATATTTTTATTAATAGAGAAGCAAAGTTCTGTTTAATTTTTATCAATGTATATTTTAATAATTAACTATTTTATTAAATATAGGTAGACTCGTTCAATTACTAGGAGAAAAAATTCATCCACATCATAAGACCGGTTTCGTTCTTCAAGAATAGCTCGGATTTTTTCTCAAAGTAATCGAACCAGACCCAGTCGTCTTTAATTCCAATCATATAGGTGAACGTTATACGGTAACGCCACATAGCGGTCGGAGTGCTACTAGCATATTCCGACCTCTAACTTGCAAGGGTTGCTTTTGCGGGCTAGGTTTAAATAAATGAGAAGAAAAGTTCTATCTACGTGATTGTATTAAGAAGCAGTATGAAATAATTAACAGTATTATTAAACTGGCAGTTCTGATAACTGATGAGTTCTTAATGAACAAAACCGGTCTTAAGATGTGGATGAATTTTTCCTGCTAATAATCGAACAAGATATAGCTCGTCTAGTTGTATTACCCATATATACACTCATATAACGAGCCCAGTTTCGTTCGTACATCCAGGCGGTTAATATCGTTTAGCGTGGTAATGCGAAATTACGAGATATCTTCACATGTGTGAAGTGAATCCAGTGTATGGACGCTATTGTAACATGCATGTGCCATTACAAAGATTGACTACTGATAAATAGACAAGACCTCAATACGGCAAGTACCATAAAATACCAGGGTAGCGGAAATCCGTCGCCCTGCATGTTACATAGGACAAAAAACGACAGCTGCAAGACCTCCACCAATCACAGTCGGAGACACCAGCCGCTTACGCCAGATTGCCGGTCTAATTAGAGCTGGTAATATACAAATCAACTCGGCAAAAGTAACCAAAGAAGGCATCAAAATATTCGTCAAAACATCCCAAGACTAAAAAACATAATAAGAATATTAAATGAAGAGGGGTAATCGCTTATATACTCCAAAAAAGGACAAGAAAGGCCAGGTAGTCATTTACAGCCTACCTGTAGACGACAAAATTCGACCCGTTACGCGAAGAACTGATCCAAACGGGGTTCAACGACGACGAGGTGTACCACCTTATACCTAGAACCTACGACAATATGGCTAAGGGTGCGAACAAGCCCGCTAACCTAGCCGGCCTAAGCATGCAAAAAAGGACAAGACGTAATCAGCCAAATGATGGGGGCGATTGATGCAGGTCCAATTACAGGGCCTGCTAACCTAGGCCAAATTCAATTTCAAAAATATTCAATAGCCAAAAATATAAGGGCTAGGAGGCAATACATAGAAACACTAATTGTAGCGAAGCACCCGACATAATTGGCCTGTAAGAAACAAAAATTGGAAGACAAAGCAGGCTGGCATTTGCCAGTTACAACCTTTAAAGGTATGATAGATATATCAACAATAGATGCGGCGAGCACTCCTTGTTAAAAATTCCGTAAAACACTACTTTTGGAGATAAAGGAACTGGAAGCCATTACCGTATAAATTAAAACTGACAAAGGATCAGTTAAAATTACATCGGCCTATATCCGCCAAGGCAGCTGTTGTTCAAAAACGAAATCAGTGATTTGTTCAAAAGAGATGAACTAAGGATCGCAATAGGCGATCTAAACAGCAAATCATATTAATGGAATAACAGGACCAGCAACTTCAAAAATCTTAATACCTGAAGAGCAGTTTGTCTTCAGAAAAGAAAAGAAGAAAAGACTGGGCGGAACAGCAAATTACTAAACCTGGTCGAAACTCCCACTAAAGGTTCCAAATTAAAGAAGTCACAGGACTAATTCGTCTAAGCCTAATCAGAGCCTTCAACAGGGTCTGGCACGAAGGACTCTTATACACTCCTATGACAAAAACTGGCTACTCAAAAAAAATCTGTAGATTAACGTGGAGTTACTTAGAGACAAAATATTACAAGTCAAAGTAGGAAAAAATACTTCAGAAACAAGAAAACTGGAAGTGGGCCCCACAAGAATCGGTACTAGGCCCTCACCTATAAACGATCTCACACATAATATACCAAGCAAGTCAAGAACCGAGTTGTCACTGTATGCAGACTATGTCACTGTGTTGCTGTGACAATCAGGCATAGAAGAAAAAAAGTCATTTGCAAGAGATTTCGATAGCATATCGATCAAATAGCTGAGTAGTGTATTGATTGATCCAGATCAACAGGCAGAAGAGCTAAGCCATACTGTTGTGTAAAAAAAGATTGATATCAAGAACCAATACAAAAAGAGAAAGCGAAATAATACCATGAAACCAAAAATTAAGGTATCTTGCAGATAAATTAGAATCCAAACTCACATGGAAAAAACACATACGAGAAGCAATTAACAAACCCAAAAATACCATAAACAAGCTCTATCCGGTGATATGTAGAAAATGGCAGATAAATCTCAAGACTAAACTGCTCATGATCAAATGTGTAGAAAGACCGCAATTAATATACTGTTCAGCTGCATGGGAGTACGCAGCCAGAACTCATATAAACAGACTAACGTCAGCAGAAAACAGATATCGGTAAACAGAAACAGTCCGGATGGCAGCAAATCCACCATCATACGAAAGTGATGGTAATGAAAATGCACTATCATACGAAAAAAATTAAAGACACTGAGCGATCTAAACTAGGTACCACTGCATACCTTCATAAAAAGGAAGGCAGAAAAAGTATTATTAGTTGCAAGTACGCATGCATATGCAGAACTAAGAAGACTCATTATGATTCGAATGAAGTCCTGAGGAGATCAAGATATTAAAAGCGGTCCAAATTCCAGGTACTCGATTAAAAAACTAAAATAGTTAAATTTTAGCAGAACACAACCAGATATAAATCGCAGCAAGACTAGCCGTAACATCAACCAAGCAAGTACAAATAACTTTCGATTTTTAATGACATATTTATTTTTAGGCAAAATTCCCTATAAGGCATAAAAAATATGAGGCCTCAATACGAGTTCTTCCGCTAGTATATGTATCAGCTGCCAAAAAATTTAACAGAGGGGATGATTTATTAATTGTTAAAAAATACCATACTAAAATAAACATCTTATAAGATTAGCATTAATGGATAAATAATTATTTATTTATGTGTATATTTGTATCCTTTTTTCAATAAATAATAAAGTGGTAAATGGGAGATACCTGCTAATATGTACTTCTTTATGTTGATTTAGGCAATTTAAGTGTATTTAATAATCACCTAAAAAAGTTAATTTTAAATTACTCTCAACAAAACAATACTAGCAAAAAAAAAACCGATTATATATTTTGCTCACCGATTACATCTGTCTGAATTTGTCTTTTCTTATTTATTATACGCATTATTTATCTTAGTTTTAACAAGTTGTATATAGAAAAAACTCTTAAAAATCAGAAAGAGAATTGAAATAAGGTCTATATAAATAAGGTAAATATAAATTACTAAAACTTGAAATTGACTAAATAACCAAGTTTATTCCATAGACTGCGCAGAGTGATTATTTAAAACTTTAGTTTTAATGTAATTTAAAGAGGGATTGTGAAACGATCAAACTCATTCTGATGGTACATAAATTAGATTAAAATATTATATAATTTATTTATATATTTATACTAAAATCGCTATTGCGTTTGGTATCGGATTATATATGTTTAGTTTTTTTAAGGTAAAGTTCCTTGAAGAGTTCCTTTGCTGTGTAAGGCTGTCAATCTCACACCATTCTCTTTCTCGTTTAACTCCTGATTATCTCAATTTTTCTTCCCATCTTATACGTGGTCTTTCGATTTGATTCTTGCTCTAAATTTCGCCTCGTACACTTGTCTGACTATTCTTGAGTTGTTCATTCTGTGAAGGAATTCTAATTACCTAAGCTGTCTTTCTTCAATTATTCGTCCTACCTATTTAATATATTTTTGTTCTAATACTATTTGATTTCTGATTTTGCCTAATCTTCTGATTTCTTGTTTTTGTCTGAGAACTAATTTTTATGGCCATGATTTTGCTTTTGTTGCTGTATGGCTTCCTCCATGATTCGCTTCCATGTATTAAGGAAGGTCATAATTCCGTTTTATCTCTATTGGAATTTTCTCTAAGAATGTATTTTTAAACATATTGAATACTATTTTATCTTTTGTTATGCTCTCTGTGCATCTTATAATATTGCATCCAGACAGTTGCATTTGTTGAATATAAACTAGCGGTCATCTCTTTTCCTGTGTTAATATCACCATGGTTTTTTGTTTTCTCTTTATTAATTTTCAGATTAATTTTACCAGGTTTTATCCGATAAGTATTTAAATGTTATATTATATCTTTTAACTCCATTATTATTACCATATTACCTGCTAACAAAAGTTTACAAGAAAAGGCAAACGAAAATAATATTTAATTTTTTTTTTTAAACCTTTCGCTGTGCCTTTCGCTAACCATATTAGAAACATAATGAGATGACTCAATCGTTCAATCGAATGAATCATCTCCTGATGAAACTAACATGGTTACCGAAACGCGCGCTGGAAAGTTCAATAAGTAAATCTCTTCGAGTTTTGTGTTTCACATCGAAGGTTCCCATAGAACAACTGAATTAAAAAAAATGGTACATATAGCCTGTACAAAATTAAAACCGTTGCATGTCATCGATGATGCTAGTAAAGAACAACAGAAATACCACTACTTAAATTAAATAATAAAAGAATCAAATAGAATGTATTCAATAAATTTCAAATTTAGCGGCTGTGTTCGGTTATCAGCATATACGGCATGTGCTAAGAGGAGGGTTTAAGGAACCTCCCAATATTGACCTAAAACGTATAGATTTTCGAAAGGTTATATGAAGGAAAAATACCTTTGAAGAAAAAAAGAATCAGACTTACAGAAAATTAATTGATGAAATGGTATGACAGAGAGCATATTGTTGATTGAAAATAAGTGATTATATTAATAAAAATATAAGTCCATGCAGATATTTCATTGTTTTTTCTATTTTATACTTGTGTATTATATATAAATAAATGTCATTGGTAATTATATAATCTTTGTATTTTAATAACCATTCAAATATTAAAAACATTTTACATATGCTCAATCTAACTAGAGGTACTAAATCGACGACACTTGCACTACTTTCAACATTTACTATAATTTTTTTAATTATGTAGTAATTTGTATTAAATTTAGAATTGATTTTTTAAAATTTTTATTAAAGTTTAAATTGTAAAAATGATTCACTAAACTAAGGTTATAATGTTTAATTGCAAGACAGGAAAGTCAAAATGTTGATCACGTATTATGTAATGTTATATATTTGCAAAACTGGCGAACTTTGATTTCTTATGAGTAAGTAATAATTATTTAACTGTAAATTATAATGTAAGTAATTAAAAATTAGTTTTAATAAAAATTAAGTAGGTATAGTAAAAAACTATATTTTGTTTAAATGGTTTGGTTTTAAGTGGCATAAAATAATTTATGAATATTAAAAACGTTTAATAAAAAACATAGAGTTATATATATATTTGAGCAACTTGTTCTAATCTTCCAAATATTAATGTTGTTATTATTACCTGTACTTAATGCTCCTCTCGTACAAATATCCTCTTTTTGTAATACTTTAGTATAGCTTTTATAATTGTTTCTTTAAGTTAGGTATGGATATTTTACAACTTCCTATCTATCTCGTCTCTAGGTGCTTCGTTTCACTTGTTTTTTTTTTTTTTGAGAACCATTATTATTAAGCCTTTAAGAGCCTTGCCCTTCTCAATTTATTTCATCTATGCTCTCGTGGATGTATCTTTTATTATTCCGTAAAAAATATAGGGCATTTTAAGGAGTTTTTCTATATTTCATTAATTAAGTTGTGTTTACTCATTTTTATAATTTCATTCCAAAGAAGTTTTGAAAATAACATCGTTTAAATATGTATTGCTTTACAAATGGCTACCCTTTTGTTAAAATCCTTTGATGATAATTGCTTTGTTAATGGTGTATTTAACCTTATAATTATTTGTTTGATCTTACTTTATGTTTTTGTTCTAATGCTTTTCTTTATTTTGATTATTTACGTTGGTTTAATTTGTTTTGGATTAAAGCAAACAAAACCGAAAACAAATCAGAATATTTTTTTGAATTTCCATAAAGTCATTACATTTATTTAGTATCATTAGGACACAGCCTTATATTTATTTGATTTTCATTACTGAAACTGTTTACATAAAAAAAATGAAAATAAAATTTACATCATTAAAATAAAACCTGGAAAAGGAATATTAAAATTTAAAGCCCGCTAAACATTTTATTCTGCAATCTATTCCTAGTGATCCTTTAAATCCTTAATTTTAATATCGCTCGAGGGGAGAATTTAAATTGAATAAAGTTTTTATTCCTTTAAAGACATTTTTTTTTAATTGTCAACGTAACTACATGGTTAAGGATAAAAAGTATATTGTTGAATCTAACATTAAATGTCAAGATTAGGTTCTATTAAATTTAGGTTAATATATGTGATCGAAACCTCGTTGTCTTCGTAAACTTTAAAGATATAGAGTTTACAAAGATTATTTTAAAAATTGTTATGAGGCTGAATTCACACATTAGGGAAGACGTAACAAGGAAGCGAACGGTGATGCAATATATAGAAGCAAAACGCATCCTACGCCAAACGCTTGAGAAACCAAAAAAGCTAGCTTGGGCAGATCAGTGCGGGAATCTCGAAAACAACATCTGGGGTAAAATGTACCAGATAGCAACTAATAAATTAAAACGCCGACGCCACAGCCCAATCACAGCAAACGAGAATTTCAACCAGGTCAGGACGCTGTTGCCAAGAAGAGGAAAGATGGTATGGCCCAAGATAGATTTGAACCTCACTGAAATCCGGTGATTCCAGTCAGAAGTGATGGCATCCCGGTGGAAGCGCTGAAGCTCGCAGCCATGGCAGATCTCTCTATCCTTGTCGAGGTAATGAACTTTGAACTTCTGTCTTGGACAATCTCTGTTAGCGGTACAGTGGAAAGTCATAAAGTCTGTTCTGGTGATATAGCTGGTTATGCTGGTAGGAAGGAAAGACGATACAATGAATATCAGCTTAGGAAGCAATACCGTGACGAGCCAAAACGCGACTGAATACATGGGGGTTTGGTGTGACAAAAACCTACGGATGACAATACACGTAAAGAAATAAAAAAAAAAGAGCAGCGAAGATCATAAATCACCTAGCAAGAATTACACTAAACCTTCGATGCTCCTGCGCTTCATAGAGAAAAGTACTAGCAACTGCTATGTTGTCAACCCTTGTATACGCGGTACCGGTATAGAGCAGGGCTCTAAAATACAAACACTATGAAATACTGCTGGCAAGAATAAATGACAGAATAGTTATTCGCATAACATCGGCGTACTGCATAGCACCAACGAATGTGCTCCTAGAGCTGGCTGGACTCCCACCGAACGGCTTACAAATCGAAACGACAATACTTATACGTAGATACGACAGATAATATAAAACGGAAGCAAGGAAGGCCACAATGTTAAAGTGACAGGAGAAATAGTCGTCTTATCAGGGTTGGGTTAAGATATTTATCACCGACGTAGAAGCGTCGACTTCATCGAATTTGACCATAGTGGACCATTGTATCACCCAAGCAATAACGAGACATGGCTCTTTTCGAGCATATCTATTCGAGTAGGAGAAGTATTGAGTTGGGATAAGGCTAATTGCTCATCAATCCTAAATATGATAAGGACCATTATGAAAAATAAATAGGCGGAGAAGATTGCGGTTGTCGCCGCGGCAAAAAATCGCGCATAAGTTACATCTTGATGAAATACATTAGCGGTTCCGGAATGTGGCTGGTACAAAAACGGGGTGGTTTTTAGTGGGTATGTCTCTGGAAGCCCCGCAATTCGGCTATAAAAGCTTTTTCCACCTTCCAAAAAAAGTAGTTAGTCAGTTTATCTATATTCGGGCTTTAATACTGATCGAAGGCAGTAACACTTATGAGAATAGCAGAAAATGCAAATTAATAAAGGCAAGAAATACAATGAGAAATTTGCAGGAGATCTGAAGGAATATGGACAAAACACCGAATACAAAGAAACACATAGTAAAAACCATAGTGTTTTCAGTTCTGCTATACCGGATGAAATATGGACCTTTGAAAAACAAGACCTCAAGCACATTGATTCTTTTGAACTTTATTGCTGAAGATGCGTCCTCCGCACTGGCGTGGACTGCTGGCTGCATAAAAGCATCCGTTATTATAACATTTTAGTTTTAATTTTTGGTGAAGAATCATAACAACACCAATACCTCTCGAAAATATATGTCTCCTCCAGTACCGTCTAGGTTTCCATTTTTTATGTTCCATTTAATAACATTAAATTATTAAACGCAGAGAATAATTTCTTGGGACAACTGGTTTCTATAGAACAATCGGCTCCGTAGGGGTGACGCGCGACATTGTATAGAGACAGTCTAGGGCCAATGTATTAGTCAAGGGCAAGTCCTTAGGTGTGTACTAAGCTTTAGACTTCTTACTGGACGAAATCGACATAAATATATCCAGCAAGTTCCTAAAACTTTTGTGACAGCTAAAATTAGGAATGTCTCAAGAAACACTGTTAATCGACATTTACTTGCGATATACATGCGAGCTTATCATCCTTATTGGATGCTTTATTATTTGCTTTAATGATGGGACTATACTACATCTGTCTATTTAATAAAGCCATCCGACGAAATTTAGATGCATGCCCCTAAGAAAACTCATGAAACAGCGCAGGGAAAAGTCTCGGTTAACGATATTCTATTAGTGGTGAAATCCGTAGATTTATCGTCGATAGAGTATGTATAGGGCAATTGAATGAACTCTTGAGCGATTGCTTCGGCTGCCAACATCTTTAAAGAAATTTGTAGCATCAACACTGAGTTACCTTGTCACAAGACAACATATATTATCTAATTAGATCCATTCCCATGACGAGTTACCACCAGAGTATCATAAGAACAGTGGAGGAATTAATTATTAATTTTTTGTATCAAGTGTAATAATACCACATAATACCATCATGGTCTACATAGAAATTCCAAAGTGAATCCAATTAAGTATATTTTACATAAAGACTATTCAATTTATATTACTTGACAGTTGTATAATATTATCAATATTATTTTTACTCAATTGTATATTCATTGTATGTTACTTAAAATATATTATGATCTGCAATTTTGGGATCTGTTATTTTCTGCATATCGAAATTGGATTGTAAATAAGAGCAGCTGCGATGATGATGTGAAAGTAAATAGTAAACACATCTGTATACATAAATTTCCACAGTAACTAACATTATGAATAAATACAACTTCATAAATATATTTGTGTATGGTAAATTCTGTTTATAACCCTCATCTACAGATTTAAAAAAAAATATATATATATATATATATATATATATATATATATATATATATATATATATATATATATATATATACTCTACAGATTTAAAAATGTATATATATATATATATATATATATATATATATATATATATATATATATATATATATATATATATATATATACTTCTAACAGGTTTTTCACAGCGTGTAAAACAGATCCTGGCTGTCAATTTTGGGCCACTTTATGGCCTATATAGTTGTATTCAAATTTCTAACTGTATTGCTTTTTATTGATTTTTACTTTATTTAATTTTACTTCACTACTTACATGATCTGTACAACTTAGTAATATTTTTAGTTTGCGAGACATTGCGTCTACTTTATGTACTATCATTTGACTTGTTATATCTTGAGTGAATTTTTCACCATTAATATCATGGCCTAAAATTAGTTACAACGTAAATCCTGTGACTTCCTTCCGAAAACGGACTCACTATTTTTCCACGTGTTATCTGATTATATTATCAACTCTTTGTATGGTACGTACCGGAATTAGTTTACGGGTCTCACCTTCCCCGTTTGATGGACATTGTACATCCCCGTTTTAGAGCAAACCAATTTACCCCAATTGAGATTTAAAAAAAAATCTTATCATAAATGTTAAGATCATATAAAAGTTTTAAGACAGAACTATTTTTATTTTTTTCCTTATAATTAAAAAGTTATATCAAATTGAAAATATATTTTTAAACATATTACTGCACGTGTGACGTTACAATGTTTATTTCCCCTCAGCATTACAGACAGCAGATACGAGTGTTTTAGTTTTAATAAACTTATTCTTGTTATTACCATCAGTGTATGGATAAATTTGTTGAAAATGTCCAATCTAATTGGCTATCGTGCCTGTTTTATACCATTTTGTACGAATACTACAAAGACAACTCCCAGAAAATGTTTTTAAATGTGCCACGTGCACATATGTCAAGATGTTAAACGTCATCAAATATATACGAAAGATTATGATTTATAACATTATATCAATTTTTTAATGTTTCAGTATTATTTACCCGCTGAAGCTACATAATCGTGATATAGAGTTTTCTGAACTTTTCTTAGTTTTTCATTAATAATTAATTTTTTCATTAATAATTTATGTTGTGGACATCCACGTCCATTTACTGTGCAAATACAATTTTTGCGGTTAAATTAAACATAATCCATAGCGTTGTCACCGTAACTTTTGCGTGACAACTTACAAATAATTTTGATTATATTTATTAGAAATATTTTGTTTTTTATTTACAATTACATTATTATTTAAAAAGAAATTATGCTTTAGCACCTCGAACTGAATTGAACCGAATGTCATTTCTGAGAAAATCTGTGACCATAAAAATATTCACACCAGGTATATTATCAGAATTGGCTTTTATGAATCCTTTGTCACACATTACTGAATTAAATTAGTAATCAACAATATTTTTTGCACTAAACTTCAATAATTATAGTATATACACCGGTAGAAGCCGTTGACAGTACTTACGTTGAAACACTTTAACATAATGACGTCACAAACATGGCAGCCAATCGTGGCGCTTTCGTAGTCACAAGATTTTATTTTAAATTTTAATTCATTTACAGTTAATTGCAAGCAATTTTTTTAAGTTTTTCGCATGGATTATTAATATTGTTTATGATAAAGTTTTAAAATAAAGTAAAAAAATCGATAATTATTTTTTATTCAAAACCCCAATTGCGTTTATGTGTTTCTTTAAGGTGCCTGGGTTTTTTTTTATCTTACTATAATAATATAAATGTGAAAGTATGTTTGTTTGTATGTTTATCATCCAATCACGCTCGAACGGACTGAAGGGTTCTAATGAAATTTGGCATATTAGTCGATTATATCCTGAAATAGTATTGTACCTACCATTTTAAGTACCTACCACCTTGTAAAATACCCCACTTGGTGGGATATTTATTTTATAACAACAAGTTGCACAGTCTTATTAAAAGAAAACAGTGTTTATATTTATATTTATATTTATCATGTCAGGCTAAAGATATTGTGTTAGTATATTCATACTGCATTTACCATTAACAGTAACACGATTTCCATCAACATCTTTAAAAAAAATAAGATCCTATCATTTGTTCAGCCCAAAAACCGCACCAGACAATGCCTTTCTGAAGATGACTAGGAAACCAGCGAATCACTGAGGATCTTTATCGGCACAAATCCGATTTTTTTTGTGTGTTCACAATCTCATTAAGCGAGAAGTACGCTTCGTCGGAAAAGACTATTTTCCCCAAAAGTGCGAAGACTGGGGACGTGCCTTTCAACTGTTTTAGCTAGAATTCGCATTTGCTAATTGAACTTTATAAGCCTTATAATAAAGATTATGATGCAAAATTCTCAACCGTCATCTGAGAAAGATTAAGTTCCTGAGAAAGAAATGCAGTAGGATATTTATATTAGTAGTAAGAGTAGATAATTATATTAGATCTTCTCTTACACTCCGTCTTACTGCAGCGATATGGTCCAATGATCGGGCGGTCAGTAATATATCTGTACATCCAGCTGTCTTTTGTTATAATACGATTGCAAAATATATCTATTTCTTTGATAAAATCAATAAAGGAAAGCACATTTTTCAATTAAGTAGCGCTGATATTTTTATTGTTGATGCTGAAATCGTCTTCTTCTTTTAAACCTCATCGATTATTATAAACAGTCTCGTTAATTAAAACGGGCAACAGTCGGACATAATATATTTTTTGTTTACTTATTCTTGTAGCATTTTCTTTCTATCTGTATTCCTTTGTTTTACTTTTCCATAATGAAGTTTGTTTCAGATTTCTCCAGAAAACAAAAACAATACAAATAATTCAATACAATATCTTTAAAAATGTACATAAATTAATTAAATCTACTTAGTATTATTGACAAACATCGGCTTTATTTATTTTGATTTCAGTTTAGGTTATACACAAAAAAATTGTGGAAGACAAACTCTTGGCAAAAATGTAAAGATTTAATAACACCCAAAAAGCGACTTAACAATATTCTTTATTCCTGCAGTCCGTGCTGAGCGATCCCTTAAATCCTTAATTTAATTTCGTTTGCAAAGAGATTCTTAAAGGATTAAAGTTTTTGTAGCTTTAATGAAATTTTATTTTTATATTATAGAGGCTGCGGTTGAGTTTAGATAGAGGAAGAGTAATTTGAAATTTTAAGTAAAGAAATGTGGATCGTTTTTTAGCCAACATAAATTTGGGGACTAAGACACATGACTTTAAAAATTCTTTGCTGAACATTCGAAATATTTTACAACCATCCAAGTTTTTACCTACTGCTTGATATAAATTTATAGATTTCATTGATTTTTAGTTTAAGCTGTTGATCAAAATTATTATTAATAGGCTAATAAAGAGACTATACGACTACCAACCAGTAGAATAGGCAAAATTTCGGAAAGGGTTTGGCACTTCTGATCACCTACTAACTATAAAAATCTTAATAGAAAAATCGATAGAATGCAATCTGTACATATGACATTTATCAATTGTGAAAAAGCTTTTCACTCCATTGAATACTGAACAATAATTAAAGAACTTGATTATGCTCGAATAGACTTCTGATTCACAAGGCTGATTAATCACATCTATGAGCATGCTACAGCAACGATAAAACTACATGAACCTTAAAAGTTTTCCGATCGGGATAAGTATTAAACAGGGAGATATAATCTCCAATATCTCCAAAATTGTTTGAAAACTGAACTGGACAAACAAGAGGATCAACACTAGCGAAGAGAGATTAAACCATATGTATTAAGTATCCATCCTATGATTTGCCGACAACGGTTGTTCTGTTTGGCCAGAATAAAGATCTCCAGAATATATAGGATTTGATCAAAAGGATCTTGGAGATTTGTAAACAGTCGTCGCCGGAATAACCTCAGAAAACATAATAAACATTTATTATTTTAAAACAGAATTTTAATTTGCTTATGGGAACATCGCCAATTAATAGAAAAATTAATTTCTTTATTTCGTTGTTATCTTCTATTGTTCTTGCTATCTAAGTATGATTTGAAAATATAATGTAATATTTTTGTTATTTATTCCATACGTTTCAGTATAAATTTGGTTTGTTTTTTAAAAAAAAACTAAGCCTTACATTTTATGTTCAAAATGTCAATCATTTGTGTCTAGGCAAGGCTGGCACCATTTTAACCAATTTTCCCGAACACGTTGAAAAACTGCTGGTATAGTTCTAATCCGATTGGAACCGGATCTGATTGGCACTAGCTTCTCCTTTAATAAGAAGCATATCATGATAATCGCATACAAAATTCAATTTTAGCGTTTAATTGAAATACACTTATGATGGATTTTAAATAAAACCGTTCTAATAATTTTTGTCGCCAACACCCTTGGGATAAGTCGTGAGGTTCAATTATTTATTTCAATTAATCAATGCGATATTGTCGCATTTCTATTTTGGCATTTTTAACAGTCTATTACAACCTCTTATTCGAAAAAACAGCTTATTATACGCTTATTTTCAATGATTATTGCTGTATTCGTTTTTTGTTTTTGTAAGTAATTTATTGTAATCTATATATATTGTAATATATATATAATAAGAGTGTGAGTTGTTTATCAAGCTCTTCTGTTAGGTTTGGTTTTATTTTCGTATGGTCGAACTTTGGTATTAGCAGTCCCATTTGTATAAATTTTCGAGGTTTTAAGCTAAGTTTGATTCTAGTCAACTAGTGACCTGTGTCTATGTTAGTTCCCTTCCTGACTTGAACATTTAAAATCTCTTGATAATTGGGATACGAAATGGCAATATGGTCAATTTGAAATTCACCCGTGTACGTGTTTGGGCAACTCCAAGTCTTTGGTTATGTTATTTTCTTCTTAAAATGGGTTGACGTTATTTTTAGATTAAACTGCGAACATAGTTCAACCAATCTTCTACCATTCTGGTTAATGCATTTATGAGCGGGAAAACTGCCGACTGTTTTTCTGTACTTTCTTTCTTTCCCTAGTTGGGCGTTGAAATCACCCAATAGGATTTTTACATTGTTAGAGAGAATGTTAGAAATAGTCTTTTCCAGAATTTCCCAGGACTTATTTACTTTTTCAGGATTAGATTTGTTTTCTTCGTTAACTGGGAGGTGTGTATTGATTAATGTACAGTTTTTGTTAGCACACTTGAGGGATAGTGTCATAAGTCGATTATTTACTGGCTGGACGTTAGTTATAGAACCAAAAATGGTTTTTGAGATAGCGAAAGCAACACCGAGATGTCGTGTATTTTTGAGTATTCTTTTGTCCGCTTTACTTTTAAAAAATCTGTAGTTGCCGAAGCCCAAGGTGTTATCATCTGTCAACCTGGTTTCTTGCAGAGCTAAAATTTGGATTTTTTTGCTGATTTAATGTTCGCCCCAATTCCTGTAGTTTCCCTGGGCGCAAGAGAGAGTAGATATTTACCGTTCCAAAGAAAGTTTTTGTTATTGGTTTGAGACGTTGGCCAGAGATCTCCGACTCCCTCTAAAAGATTTTGCGTTTAAACCCGGACGCCCCAGAATCCGAAAGTCCGGTTGTATTATCCTGAGGTAATTTAGTAATTACTAGAACGCTTCATCTTGTACTTTGAATTAAAGGTTTGAACCATGACGGTTCAAAGGTTAAGACTGGAGGGGTTAGTTCCAGAATGCTAATCTCAGTCGCACCACTGGTGAACAGACACTGATCACTCAATCCTCATCATTGAGCCATTCTCAATAACTGCAGAATGGAGTTCTCTGCCATTCGGGTACAAAATACTTCATAATATCATCCGTCCATCGTGTTTTTGACTTTCTTCGTGGAGGTTTATGATCAAGTATCCATCCTAGGATTACTTTGATCCATCTGTCGCCACATCGCCTCGCTATATGGCCTGCCCACCTCCATTTCAATTTCTTTACCATTCCAATAGTATCACATACTTTCGTTTGTTTTCTGATGCATGTGCAGGTGTTTCTGTACCGTTTTGTAATGCCAAGTATACACCTTTCTATTCTCCTCTGTGCTACCGGAAGTTTTTGGTATGAAAAAAACTTTTCTCTTAAGACAAAGTGGGAGATTGTTCATAAACACTATGTTGTTTCGCAGTGGAAACGTTCCGCTTCCCGGGCAGTATCACCCTCCAATAAAATTCTTTGCCCAAGATATATGTAGTAAAACCTCTAAATCGCTTGTTAAAATAGAAATTCTTCTGTTGTCAGCTAATTTATTGAATCTAACCTGACTCCTCTTCAGATTTATTTTCAAGCCAAATGGTTCTCCTGCCTTTTGCAGCTCTTATATGTATTTTTGAAGCTTATCTAAGTTTTGTGATATCATCTGCAAAACTAAGATGGCTTAAGTATGTACCATTGATTTTTATTCCATCCGGTTTCCAATCCTGATTACGGAACACCTCTACAGGCAGGTTGAGAAAAAAATGGCGATATTGAGTCACCCTGCCATCACCTCATTCTACAATGATTTTAGCTTCAAGATCATCCATGTGAACTGTCGCTGTATGTGCCATTGGCTTCATCATACATGGATCCCCGTAGGCTCACATTTTTCTCACTCACATAGATTTTACGACGGATTATTCTCTATTACCATAAGAGGCCAATCCAAATAGTGAAAGGTAAACGATTTTTGATTAAACACATCGGCAACTAAACTACTAAATAATAACTAGGCTTAACGTGAACTTTGAACCTCAATCATCTATTAACGACTATGTCGTCTGATCTTTCCTCATCCGCCCGAGTGTCGGGCTAGTGTTCCACTAGTATTTTGATTTGGGGTCATTTTTTACATGATGTTTGTGACAGATCCTGCTGTTGGATAGTACTGACGTTCAAGTGTTATTATGGATAAATGTCAAAAGAATGCATTGAAATTATAATTTACATTAAAAAGTAAATTATTGAAACTAAACATGCATTTTGCGAACATATCCTAATTGTCCAGTGCCTCAGAAAAATGACAATTTATCATTTGTTGAAACAATTTTAGTAATTTCCATTTCATTTCAATTTCTGTTTCAATTTCTATTTCAATTTCTATTTCAATTTCTATTTCAATTTCTATTTCAATTTCTATTTCAATTTCTATTTCAATTCAATTTCTATAACAATAATAAAAGATTTGAATACTGTAATGCCATAAACCACTTGTATCAAGATCAATTCTTCTATTGAAACTTTTGGTATGAAACATTAAATTTGAAGAGATTTACCACTAAACACCAAAATCACTTTTTTGTACTTCTCAACACACGTTTCGCTAACCATGTTAGCATGATCAGGAGATGATTTCATCTAATTTTAAAACTGAACTATGTTCTATTTATATGAAAACTCTACCTAACGAAGCGTATAAAAAGCATGTAAAAGCGGTATGATATATAATTTTATGTGTGATTTTATGGTATGATATATTCAAAGGCAGATTTCGATATTTCGATATATATCATAGAAAAAGACAAATTTTGCAATACTTTTGCGTGGAAAAATCTTGGGGCAAACTGAAGGAAAGTTGAACAAGCATTACGGGCACTTTCTTCCTTCAAATTTCATGGTTCATAAGTAATTTGCTGAGTTTCGATGTGGTCGAACCAGCATGGGTGATGCTCCATTCTCAAGACTTGACCCATTGGGGTCACTACTGAGGAAATGGTCAATAAAAACCATGTTATTGTGTTGATTAATAGAGTGAAGATTAGAGAAGCTGTTGAAATGATAAACATTTCAGACAAAAGCTTTTGGAATATTCCACATGAATATTTAGGCAGGAGCAATGGTCAGAATACCTTTATTGGTTACTGAGCACAAATGTAATCAGAACGTGTTTCTGGAGCGAACTTTTATTATACACACCAGAAATGAGGGAACAACAAAAACACTGGGTTTTACCCACTCGGCATGCGTGTCCAGAAGATGATCAAGGCCCATTTGCCGGATACTTTATGGGGACCCTTGTCTGAAATTCGCAAAGAATTATCTTCATCAATTGTTTGAAAAAGGGAAATCCGATAACAGGAAAATATTGTGCTGCATTGTTAGTTAAATTTAATGGAGTTTATAAGAAAAATGCTCATTTGGCGAAGTAAATAGCTCTGTTTCAGCACAACAATGCACCCGAAGTAGCGAAGTTGATCAATTTATGTTACAAATTCATGGCCCATCCACACTGTTATCCGGGCATAGACTCTTTCGACTTCATTATTTCTCCAAACATGAAGAAATAGCTGACTGAAAAGAAATTTTTCATCTAACGAAGAGAACATGGTCGCAACATTCTGCAAAGCTCGACAAGTCTATTTTGTAAAAGGTATAAAAAAGTTGGAAAAATGAGCAAAAACAAGACTATGTTTGAATATAAATCAAAATTCAAGCAAAAAGAAACAATATTTCACTTAAATGTATCTGATTTTTCACTCTATTCTAGGGTGTTGCAAGAACTTACTCGATAGAATTCCGCCAGAATGCAGCACACTTTTCATATATCATTTTGCTCGAATCGGAATACATCAATTATATAAATCATTCTGAAGAAATTGTTTTAAGCTGTCTCGGTAAACCATACTAATAGCTTTACAAGACCACCCTTACCACGATCGGTCGAATGCTTATATAGGTCGAATGCTTATTATTTTCTATTAAGGGCGCTCGAGCTTTAAATGTAAATAAAACAAGTTGTGTATGAGACATCGTTATTTTTTTATTATATTATTAAATAGTATTCGATTACATTGTGTATGGAATAGATATCGCCACAATGGCTCCCGTGGCTTCGCTGGGCGGCGCGAATTCGAGAAGTCCAATTTTTGATGACTCGACCGCATAAATCGGGCTCAATATCATTGATGGTATTGGTTATATTGACTTTTAAGGCATGTATCGTCTGCGGCCTATGTGCATAGACCCGTGGTTTAGCGTAGCCACACAAGAAACATGTCTAATGGCGATAAATCACACGATGTATTGGCCAGTTGAGTTCGCCGAAACGCGAGATAACCATGCTGTCGAATTTGTCTTGCAGATGATCCATTGTTGCATTGTTGCATGCGCGCGTTTGTGTAGCACGAAACGTCATCTTGTTGGAACCACATGTCGTTGAGATGCATATTTTCTAATTCCGGCCACAAAAAATTGATTTTCATCGACATGCACCTCTCGCCGGTGACAGTTATGGCGGCGACAGCTACATTTTATAAGAACTACGGGCCAATGACCCCGCCGAACCAAAATCCACACCAAACAGTGACTTTTTCTCATGTCATGAAAGTCAAAGTCATGAAAGTCAAAGTCACGAAAGTTTTATAGGATAATTTCATTTGTAGAAGGTCGAAAAGTTCAGAAATTTTTGTAACTAAAAGCTTTCCACTCATAAAAATGGGTTAGGTGCCTTCTTTTATTTGGAAAATCTCTAGCTGGTCATGCATTATAGATAGTTAGCAGCTAGATTTACATATATTTGCAAATATTAAATTAAGGGTCTATTGTTGTGGTTTGTAAAACATGTAACTCGAAAAATCGCCATCGTTTTAAAAATACTGAAAATCTTAATTAAAGCAATAATGGTGGATTTTCTTTTTAAAAATATTGTTAATTGAGTTTAGTGTGGTGGTTTGAAGAATCGGTGTGGTTTTAAAAGTATTGCAAACTTCAATAAAAATAATCAAACTATTATAAAAACAAATATGTATATAAATTTGGGTATTGATTGTTTTTATTCTGAATTGACTGTTAATGTAATGTTCTCATTGGGGAAAGTTTTATTATTGTATATTTAACAGTATATTCAAAAACATTGTCCCACATCTTGAGGATAATAAAAGATTAAATTAAACCGCCTTCGATTAGGTATTAAATTATTACAATCTAGGTTTTAGAATGCAAATGAATTGCTGCTCTACGTATTCTTATAAAATGCGTCATTAGAAGAATTCGATAGTTTCGAAGAATTCGATAAAATAGTGCTGCTGAAGATTATTTTGCTTTCCCTTTCGTGCTATTGAAACCCAAATAGGAGGTGAACCTGTGGTGTTTAAATCTGAAAAATTGTTTATTGTGATACATGCTGGAGGGGCGGTGCCACAACGCCCTCCCTCATGAGCCGCCACTGCATAATATGTTGCCTTTTATAAACTATTGTTATCACTGCTGTAGCATTAGTGATTTTACAATCACCTATAATATCAACATAAATTTACTAATATTCATTTAAAAAAAATAACAACTAATTACGCTTAAAAAACAAATTTAGGTATATTATTAGAATTAGCCTTTATGAACCCTTTGTCACACATTACTGAACTAAATTAGTAACCAACAATATTTTATTTCGCACTTAACCAACAATAATTTTGATAGTATATAAACATGTAGAAACCGTTGACAATACTGACGTGAAAAAATTTTCCCATAATGACGTTACAAACATCAAACGCAGCCAATCGCGGCGCGTTAGTAGGCACGTGATTTTTAAAAATTTTATACATTTTCATTCATTCATAATTAATTATATTTTTTTTTAATTTTTTGCATCGATTATCAATATTATTTGTGATAAAGTTTTAAAATAATGTAAAAAATCGATATTTATTTTTTATTCAAAAACCCAATTTAAATTTGTACGAGTGCGCGCCCATATCCTGACGCAAAATGCGGCATGTTGAGGTCTTCGAAACAAAAGGCTACGAAAGGCGAGGTCTTCCGTTTCGACAACGTACGGGTCTTGCTTAATTCTTTACTGAACCAGTTGATTCAAATTTGTTTACCAAACGACGAATAGTCGACTCAAAAGAACGATTATGTGCACTGTAAAAAAACGCACTGAACGGAACTTAGCTCGAACTGAGCACTCATTTTGATAGAAAAGTTTCATGATTTGCACGCATTGCTCAACACTGTAGCTTTCTGTGATGATTTGACCAACATTATTAACATGGCCGCATGGTCAAAGTTCTACTCCCCTATTTCAAAACCCTGCATAACCAGATCTTAGTATATTTTACCAGACCTAATAATTTACATATACTATACCCTCATATTTTACAGTTTCTTCTGTTTCTTCTGTTTAGTCAACTTGAAAGAGAAGCCGTCAACAATCCTTTAATTGCTCCAACTTAGTTTCTATTCAAATTATTAAATGGGCGGTTAATGTTTAAGTTCTCCTTGATTTTTCGTTTTTAATAAACTAATTTAAAAACTTTTTATTTAAAATATAAGCATGGAAAAATCTTTTACATAGCATATCAATAAAACTGACAAATTATAGTTAATAATAACATTTTAGAACAAACATAATAGGTGTTTCGGTTAATAATGTCAACTTCTTCGCAAAATTTGAGTGTTTATTTCCATAACAAAATAAATTTCCTTAATAAAGAAAGTTAATAATCAAAGTATTGTCCATCGTTAGCTATTACTTTATTTCATTTTTTTGTCAAAGAATGGATTCCGCGCCAAAAGAAATTTTGGATTTTTGAGGCCAACCATTCATCAAACCAAATTTTTACTTCTTCCTAAGAATGTAAGTGCTGCTGGAAGTCCGTGTTACATGGATTGAAATAAGTTGTAGTCCGAAGCGAATAAGTTCAGTGAATGTGACGGCTGGGGTAGGACGTCCCATTTAACGTTTTCCAAGCATTTTTTTTACACATTTTGCAACATGGGGCCGAGCATTGTCATTTAGAAAAATTACTTCATCGTGTCTTTGGGCGTATTCTGGTCGCTTTTCCTTCAATGTTCGGTTCAATTTTCTCAATTGTTGTCAGTATCGATAGCCAGTAATTTTTTCATCAGTTTTTAACAGTTCGTAATACACAGCTCCCCTATTCCACTATCCCACCAAATACACAGCAATGCCTTATTTCCATGTATATTGCGCATTGGTTGTGAGGTTGAAGGCTGGTCTGGGTTTACCCATACTTTTTTGCGCTTTGGGTTGGTTGTCAAATCACATCCACTTTTTATCACCTGTCCACAACGCGATGCAAAATAGCTTTTCTTTTCTGTCTCGCAAGCAAAATTTCACAAGTGGTTTTTCGCCTTTCAATGTCTCTTTACTTCAATTCATTTGGAACCGATTTTCTTTCCTTCTTTCTCAATGCGTTTAAACGTTCGGAACTAGTGGATTGGGCAACATTCAATACTTCTGCCAATTGTTTCAACGTATGAGTTGAGCTTTCATCCAATAATGTTGGCAAATCTGCATCTCCAAACTTTTTCAGACACTCCTTGTCTTTTATATCAAAATCACCACTTTTAAAATGTTTAAACCATCATTCACAAGGTATTAGAGCATGTTCACCTTAACCTTCAACCAACAATTGATAATTTTCTCTCGTTCTCTTCAAAATAAAGAAAGTTATTAAATTTTCCGGCAAAACGTCTTTTTCTGCTATATAATTTGACATATTTAAAGCCACAAAAAACTACGTTTTTGGCACAATGACAATTGTGCAATAATAACGAATTGGCTTTTGATGGCGTATGTTTACCGTCCAAAACATCATAGACATTAGTATATACCAACAAAGGTATTGGTAATACAATTTTTTAGCAAAATCGACATTATTAACGGAAACACCGATTAAATAAAAATGTAACTTGTGTCTAACAACACACAAAACAACACCACAGGGAATAAACTTTAATAATAAGTATGTCCTTCGTTGCATTTAGAGGGAGATTTTTTTATGGGGTTTAAATCAGGGCTTCTTGCTGGTTATTTTATTACGAAGACATTATTTTGAACAAACCAATTTTGTTGTAGAAAATTTTTATAGTGTTCTGACTTCATGTATCCATTAATAAAAAAAGGGCGCACACGCGATTAAAAGCAAAGCAACCACATATCATTCATTATAGAGCTACCATCCATTTGACGCTTCGAAAAAAATTCTCAGTTTGTCCTTAATTCATGCTAATAACATTTGTTGCATTTACTCCCAGTATTTGTCGTTTTCCAACATACACTGACGGTCAATTTGTAGTTGGGGCGATTATGTAGTTTTGAATAAGTTGGAGTTTTCCAAGTTTTGACAATTTCAGGTAAAAGTTGAACAGTAATTTAATTAAAAAAGAGTTTTCCTGTCTTAGCACTTTTAATATTCTTCTGTCATCCTGGTTAGTCCATTTTTTAGCTTGCCCCCTTCCATAATTTCCTTTTAAACGTAATTGTTAACGACAGGGACATTGATATTATTATTTTAATACAGAAACATTCAGATCAAATCGTATATTAACACTGAGAGTTATATAGAATAGTTAATTTTTTCAAAAGTCAATCTTGACTTTTCAACTTTAACTTTTCATTTTTATTTACTTTAAAGGTTGAATAAGTTTTGTCTTCAAAGATTTTCCCTCTTTGTAAATAAGTTGCATTTTTATATTAGCGGGAGCGGGTTCGATTCCAGTACTAGGTATGAATTATTTCTAAATTCTCGGAAATATTTCTAGTTAAGAGTGTAAAATCTGATAAGGAATCACCCCTCAGTCATGCCAGTTTGCGGCTTGGTAACGCCGGATGCCTTCTGAGAGGTTTTCTACGTTGGTCAATCGCTAGACGGTAGGCTTCTTGAGATACTTATGGTTAAGCAAAAAACCAAGGGTCGATAGCCGTAGGGGATTGCTAATCGGGGTTTTCGGTAACCGATGACCGTAGTTCGCAACCCACTTTAAGCGGTAGGTCCATTCTCTAAATAACCTTCTCAGATCCTGATGCGCCTCTGGCCCTAAAACTACTTTTATTTTTATACTAAATTTCACAATGAATAATAAATTTTTTTACTAAATCAGAAGAGAAGAATAATGTTTATATTAACAAAATCAATTAAAAAAAAATATGCTGTATTTATTTGTCCTCATATTTTTTCCATGACTCTATATTTTACTGAAAATGGTTGCGGCATTTTCTTGAAGGAAATTAATGCTAAATTGTATAAATAAAACAAAGTTGTCTAATTTACACTTATATTTCTCTCATACACTGTAGCTTCTTCTTTGTCAACCATCCGGAGAAGCTACAGTGTAGCGAAACGCGTTAAGTCTTAGAGAAAAATGTAATTGGAAATTAGACAACTTTGCTTTATTTATACAATTTTTTGTTTGCGTTTCCTTGAAATCGTTTTTGAATTGCCGGATATACATAATACTCGAACAAAATATGATATGATGATAATCTTTGAAATATTTCTATCAGTAATAACACCAATCCGGTAATTTTTTTTAGACTTAAATTATAGCAAATAACCAGAAATTTATCAGCTATAAAGGTGTAAATTATGTAATACATTAAAAAATATATGGAAATATTCACAATTTTTCACGAAGACAAAAATAAAACTATTGTTGAATATAATGAGGATTTTTCTATATGATGCAGAACCATGGGTTGACAGGCAAAATATGAACAAAATACAAATATTTGTAAACATATATTTGAAATCAATTCTCAAAAAGCCGGTCGCGTTGGCGCATTTTCTACAGAACAGCACAATAGTTATTTTGGTATCGAGATCGACTCCCGCTCGCTGTGAAAGTTTGTGATGTGACTTTCTTATATGTTTGCTCTGCTGCTGCTTGCATGCTCTGTATTTAGTGCGACCAGCTCGGTGTAGTTTATTATGAGCTGTTAAAACTATCTGAAACAATCACAGGGGATCGTTATCGAATGCAATTAATGCGTTTGAGCATTGAAAGATAAACGTTCGCAATACAGCGAAAGACACGATAAAGTAATTTTGCATCATGACAATGCTCGACCCATGTTGCGAAAGTGGTCAAAACACTTGGAAACGTTGAAATGGAAAGTCCTACCTCACCCGCCGTATTCTCCAGACCCTCTGACTTGTTCTCTCTGACTCTCGCCTGTTTCTATCAATGGCACACGGCCTGGCTGACCAGCCTTATGAAGAAGTAAAAATTGGATCGATTCGTGGATCGCTTCAAAAGATGACCAGTTTTTTTAATGCGTGATTCGAATGTTGCCTGAAAGATGGGAGGAAGTAGTGGCCAACGATGGACAATACCTCGAATCATAAATGTATAAATTGTTTTTTGTTGTATACATTTTAATAAAATCTGAAAGAAACTAAACATATTTTTGATTTTACATTTTATCCTGACTGATCAATTAAATCCTTAATTTTAATAACGTTTGCACAGAGATTTTAAAGGATTAATGTTTTTGTTGTTTTAATGAAATTTTAATTTTAAATTGTCGTGGATCAAACTGAGGTTAAAGAGGAGAAAGAAATTCGGATTTTGAATAAAATATTAGGATCATGTCGTGCTTAAATTTTAATTTAGGAAATTAAATAAAATGGCTACCCTTTATTCTTTTCTTTTTAGAAAAGGAACTTATAAAAGAAAGATTATCAAAACAAAACCGTAAAGAATATTTTATTAATTTCGTTACAGAGAAAGATATTCTTCAACTTCATTTATCTTAGGTGAACTTCCAAGGTGTTAGGTGAACTTCCACTTTTTGTTCTGAAGTTATAGGTAATTTTAAGAAAAATACGAGGGCTGAAAAAATATTAACATAGCAATAAAAACATGTTTCAATTTGAAAATTACTTTTATTTATGAATGCAACCTCCTAAAATTTGAATATATTTTGCCCAATACTTTGGTCCCTTAAAGTATGTTACGAGGACGTTTTAATACACTTTTCCATGGCTTCTTCATTTCACTTATCTTTCTATCAACGAGGATTTTTTTAAAGATTTGGGGATAATTGAAAGAGAGAAGAGGCCAAATCTGGTAAATATTGTGTATTGTATCTTACGAATTTGCCGACGTTTCGTATTTGAAATTATTTATTTAGCCATTACTAAAACACGTTTGCAAGCAGGTGTATTTTCTAGGAAAAATGTTCTAATTCTTTTGCCATTTGAGTCTATTTTCAAGAATTTGTCAACTTATTCAAAATGTTTACATAGTATAGCATAGTTACAGTTTTTCAACACTCAATTTTAGCTTTAAAGACTCATCTATGATAAAGGAAAATATCTATGGTATAATTAAAAATATTCCTAAACAATTGTTTGAGATATATTCTCAAAATATATTAACCCCAAACAATAAATAATAAATGAAGAACTAGGAAAAATTAAAAATACAAAAAAAATACATCAAAACAAATAATAAAAAAGCGTAAATGGCTGGGCACAACTTTAGAGAGGAACCAATAAATTTAATAAGACAGGCAGGGACTACGGCGCTTTAGGAAGATGAGGAGTTGGGCGACCTAATGAGGAAAAATGAGAAAAAAACCTTGAAATATTATTTGAAAAAAAAAGATAAAAGTAAAAGTAAAAGATAGAAAAGGATAAAAAAGTGTAAATGACAACGGCTAGGACACGCCCTTAGAAAGAAAGTAATAAATGCATAGCATCCTCGCATTAGGCTACACCGCCGCACGAAGACAAAGAGGTGGATGACCTATATTTCTACCATTAATAATATATCGTCTATAAAAAGCTGTTTACTAAACGTAATCAAAACTCCAATGCAAAAAAAATGAAGTAGAATATCTTTAATATCTTTAATATCTTTATATCTTTATATCTTTATATCTTATCTTATATCTTTATATCTTTAATAAGTTAGATTTTAGGGTTTAATCATTCCGAAGTATTACTATCACTACGAATTTCCCCAAAATAATAAAAAAGAAAACATCATTAAAATGAAATCTTGAAAAAAACATAAACGTTTATTAAAATCTGAAAGAAACTAAACATATTTTTTATTTTGCATTTCGTCCTGACTGATCACTTAAATCCCTAATTTTAAAATCGTTTGCAGAGATATTTCAAAGGGTTAATGTTTTTGTTGTTTTCATGAAATTTCAATTTTAAATTTTCGTGTATCTAATTGGGGTTAAAGGCGAGAAAGAAATTTAGATTTTCAATAAAATATTAGGATCATGTCGTGCTTAAAGTTTAATTTAGGAAATTGGATACGATATCTACCTTTCATTATTTAGTTTTTAGAAAAGGAACTTATAAAAGAAAGATTATCAAAACAAAATCATTAAGAATATTTAATTACAATGAAAGGTATAACTTCATTTATCTTAGGTAAAATTCCAAAGACTATTAATCTATACTAATCATATTTAAATAAAACTTTTTACGGCAAGGGTATAAGTAATACTTAAAAATTTACAAAAGCTGGTCAAAAAAATTCTAATATAGCAATAAAAAAACCGGTTTCAATTTTGAAAATTACTTTTATCAATGAATGTAGCCTCCTTAATTTTGGATATATTTTAAATCAAATAAAACAAATGTTTTTACTTTGTTCCATTACCAGCGTGCTAGTGGGTTCAAGTCTTGTGCTCGGTTAGAAAAAAGGGAAAAGGATCGTACCGAGTTGATAAACACTTTTCGGACGCGGTTAATACCCATAAAGCCATAGGCGTAAAATGGCCTCTCTACGGCATCAAAAAAATACATCACTGATTTATATAAGTGATAGATAAAGTAAAAAAACTGTTTTATTAAATTTAAAAATGAACTATAACAATGCAATGGATAAATCAATCAATTATTTGAATATGTTTTGTCCAATACTTTTCTGGAGAGTTATATAATTTCCCTAAAGTGTGTTACCGAGAGCTTTACTATAGACTTCTCTAGGGCTTCATGCAGTGACGCCTCGTGGGTTTTTAAACTGGAAGGTCGTAGAAGGAAATAGTGTTGCTGAAGATTTTTTTTGCTTTCCACTTCCTCCTTTTTACTTTTCGTGTTATTGAAACCCCATATAGAAGGTGAACCAGGAAAATGAGTTAAAGGAAAGAATCTGAACGGAAATAAAATATGGTGTTTTGCTCGGAAAAATTGTTTACTGTGGTAAATGCTGGAGAGGCGGCGCCCCAATACCCTCCCTCACGAGCTCCCACTTGCTTCATCATTTCACTACCATCTACCTTCGAGGAACTTTTTTAAGGTTTGGGAAAAATCAAAACCTGGTGAAAATTGGGCCAAAAAAATGATCTAATTCTCCTGCAAGCTGGGTCTTTTTTTAAGAACTTGTCAACTTGTCCAAAAAGCTTGCATAGTATATTCCGCTTATCATTTTTCATTACTTAATGCCTCTATCAAATCATTTGCCTCTAAAAAACTGATACCATGACATTTCCCATCAATAAAACGGTTATTTTAACTTCTGTTTTGTTTCTAATGTTTATTTATGAGGATGTTAAAACGTTCCAAACTTTGCTGAGAAATTTGCATTCGAACGGCTTCTTCTTCTTCCTGTGGTGCTACAGCCCGTCAGTGACCCTTTACCTCCTTCAAACTTCGCCTCAAACCGAATCGATCTCAAGCAGATCCTTGCCAATTTTTGATGTGCAGTAGTTCTTTAACATCCCCTCTTTCATTGTCCTGTCATGGTGTCTCTTTTCCATTCCATCCCATTCTGTTTCTTTTTCTGTTACCCTTATTGGCCCTTCCATGATTTTCCTTGGTACTCAGTTTTCTGGAATTCTCGCCACTTATCCCGCCCATCTGAGTCACTGAACCCTCACATAGTCTGCAATATCTAGATATTTATACAATTGCTTGAGTTCGAAGTTATACCTCATCCTACAAATTGTCCATTGTCATTCACACTTCGAAAAATTCTCCTGAGTACTCTTATATCAAATATTGCAAGCAAATGTTCTGTTTTCTTATAAGGATCCACGTCTCGCAACCATAAGCGACTACTGGCCGCATAAATGTTTTATAGATCCTACGTTCGTGTTCCTTTGAATTTACATCTCAGGATAGAAAGCAAAGAATACATAACTTTATAACCCTTCATAATACGATTTCTGGTATCAACTGTAACGTTATCGTTTTCATTAATTTTGCTTCTCATATACGAAAATTCCTTCACAACTTCATTATTGTAATCGTCGATTATCCATTTCTGTTCTTTTCTTGGGATGGTTCTTGTGTTCATCACCTTTGTTTTGTTTACATTTATTTGGATTAGATTCTTTGGATTTTAACTTTATTTCATTATATAACTGTTTATAATTATTTCGATCGTGTTAATACGTTTCAGCCATCATCCTATGATCTGTTTTTCTTTATTTATTGTTATATAAAACACATTTTTACTTTATCTATAACTTACATTATTTTTAAATTTGACTGTAGTTTTATAAACAATGTTACATCAAACACGACTTTAAAATTTGTAAAATTATTAAAGCGTTTGCTAAAGTACTAGATCTGCCAACGCAGCCTTTGAAAATCAAGCATAGTTGCTTTAAAATGATCTGCAGTATTGAGAATAATTGCGCGGTGTGTAACAAAACATAAATAGGTACAGGAATGTGGATCAATAAAGGATTTTTTCGAAGCATCAAGTAACGAAAGTTTTTCTTAATAAATTTCGATATGTTAAACTGAAGATATATGATTGTCGTGATTGATAATTTTACTATGTTTTTTGTAACTAATGTTTGCTTAAAATAAGTGTTTGTGTTTGACTATTCTCGCAGTCCTTAAAATTTAATATGATCGCTTTTTGTTTTCAAAAATAAAACTTTTATTTCAATAACTGTTTGACTCGACTTTAGGTAAACAGAAAGCTATATAATAAAAATGTCGTAAAGGATCACTTCCTTTGAGACATTCAAAAGCTGAATATATTTATAAATAAATTCTCTATTTAAAATATAAATGTTTTCATTTTCGAACATGTATATACATATTCCACGTAGTACAGAGCAATCATATGTTTTTATTTAACTTATAATTGCTACACTTAAGATAGATTAAACTGAAATGAGATTTTCCACGAAACACTAAAACACCCCACTTCTCGGTTCATGATTTTCTTACATTTTGATATTTCAATATTTTTATATACATCCAAAGTATTAATATTATTTCCAGTTTTAACAAGTCATGTTAATATTATGGTTATGCATGTTCGAGTGCGTGATGGGCAATGCAAAGTTTAACAGCTTGACCATAATACGAGGTTCGTTCAATAAGTTCTTAGAAAATCCAAGAGACGGCGCTCCTAGCGAATCGAAAATGGTTTGCTTTTAGCAAGCATCATTATTCACCAGATAGCTATCAAAGTCTCAGTTATATTCATCACATGGTTTCACTTTTATTGTCGATTGAATCAAGAAACTTTAGTTTATTTTGAAAAATGGAAAAAGGGATTTTCGAGTCGTGATTAAACACTTATATTTAAAAGACTTAAAACCGAAAGAGATCATACCTGAATTGGATGATGTTCAGGGCACGTCTGATCTTGTGTTTACAACTCTTTATAATTGGGTAAATGAGCCTTAACGTGGCCGTACATCCACAAAAGATGAATATCGTTCGGGACGTCCAGTGGAAGTGACTACTCCCGAAATGATTGACAAAATCCACGATATAGTTTTAAGTGATCGACGAATCAAAGTGCGCGAAATAGTTGAGGCCACAGGCTTATCGCATGGTACAGTGTTTTCAATTTTGCCCGAAAAATTGAGTGTAAAAAAGTTTCGGCAACAAGGCTGCCGCGTTTACTCGCAATCGAGAATAAACGCAATCGTGCTGTCGACTCTGAGGCTGTTTTGGCGCTCTTTCGTCGCAATTCTGACGAGTTTCTGCATTGATATATAACTGTGGATGAAACATAGATACACTACTACATTTCAGGCATAAAGAAATAATCAAAACAGTCGGTTTTTGAAGGTGAACGGGCTCCGAAGAAGGCGAAGACGGTGAAATCGGCCGGCAAGGTTATGGCCACAGTTTTTTGGGATGCATGCGGAATCACCTACATCGATTACTTAGAAAAAGAAAAAACAATAACAGGGGAGTATTATGCGTCATTATTGCACCGGTGGAGCGAAGAAATCAAGATAAATCGTCCTCATTTGAAAAAAAAAGATCCTCTTCCATCAAGAAAATGTACGGGAAAATGTATATCTATACAGTTTCAATGGCCAAAATTATGGAAATAAAGTTCAAATTATTACAACATCCACCGTATTCACCGGATTTGTCCCCAGTGACATTTTTTATTTCTGAAGTTAAAGAAATAGCTCAGCGGACCACGGTTCATATTGAACGAGAAGGTCGTCGCCTAAACAGATGCCGATTTTGAGGACCTTACGAAATCTTACTTTTTAGACGGCTTAAAAAAGTTGGAGAAACGCTTGGAAAAGTGTATGCTTGAAAAGTTGAGCTAAAACGAGATTATGTTGAAAAAAAATCTACTTAAAATAATTTGTTTTGTATCTTTTTCTAAGGACTTATTGAACGACTCTCTTATAAACATAAGTAACTTAAGACTTGTTAAAACTGTAAATAGTAATAGGGCTTTGGATACATATAAAGCATTTAACTAGCAAAATATAAAAAACCATGAACCGGGATAATGGACCTACTCCATTCAACCAACTTTTACATTATTAACGCTTGGTAAACGCCACGGCTGATTTTTACACGTTTTGTTTTGTTTGCAGTTTAATTTTACAATATTATATCATTTTCTGATGATCTTTTCCCAAATAATAATGTATACATTACAAGCAGTAACTTCTCAAGAAAATTTTGTAGAAATAATAAAAACGAATGATTATATTCAGTATAAGTATTATATTGAGTTAATTAACAACAACGTTTACCTAACATGAAATATTAAGATATTTTAATTACTTCTAACTTCTTAAACTTTTAAAATTCCTATCTATTAAAATAATATACTTCAACTAACTATATATAATTAATTAATATTCTATAACTAGCTTTAATTTATTCCATATCCCTAAACGATGTTCCCAACAAGGTGTTGGGGATATTATATTTCTAAATATAATGTGACCTTTCTATCAAATGGTTTTCGAATTTCAAGACAGGCATCAAACAGAAATAAAATCGAATCATTTTCCAAAGTATATTCACCATATTGCTACCACTAACAATGCATTAGCTATAAAATGAGGCTTTCATCACCCTTTCAAAACCCATCAAATATCCATCGACGGCATAATGGAATGGTCTGAGTGACAAGCTGATTTTTTAGGCGTGGAAGCGTAACATCTTCGTCCGAAAAAAGGAGATGAGTATGCAAAAATAAAAGCCCTGATGATGGCGAAAATGAGCACAATAATGGCGATAGAACGGAGAAATATATATTCTTAAATTATGCAAACTTGTGGAAAATATATAATATAAAGAAAAATTATTTAAAATATATATAGACAAAATATTTTTAATATTCTTGTAAACAAATTTCCATGAATGGCAACTGGGTTATATATGTGAGATAGCGTTAAAAATTAAACAATGGATACATTTTAACTTTTTTAACAAATTTTAGTTTTTTTCTAATAACTAATCCAGTAACCAGTAATATTAAACTCGAAGAGATTAGTCACTAAACACTAAGTCACTTCTTTTAACTTCTCCACATGCGTTTTGCGTGATGTTACCATCGTCAGGAAAGATTCATTGAATCCGGTTGTACATATAAATAGAACTTAGTGTAGTTTTAGAATTAGATTGAATCCGATTGAATTCAAAACAAGCTTCATACAAGGACGTGTGGACGAACGTAAACAGTTTGTGTCAAATCCAGTCAAGTGAAGGAAGCACAAAGAGATCATTAAAATGAATTAACAAATATGAAACTTGTGGAGATGCCTAAAACATCAAACGAGAACGGGATTTAGGCGTGGTTGATTAGAAGGATATATTAATATAGTCAAAAAAATATTGTAGGAATCCCAAAAATAATAATTTCGTGATATTTATGGCAATTACGCACTATAGAGATCGCTATATCGCATATTTTATAAAATCATTTGAATTTATTACTAGTTCAGTTAACGTAAGGACTACTGAAGTCAAGGTACTAATTTTGTAAAATTAATTACAGAAAATTAGCTCAAGACTAATGCTTGATTCAACCTATAAACTATTCCAAGCAGTGACTTGATGATGATGTAATGAATATTTTTTCTTGCTTTTCGTTTATTCCATATAAGGAAATGATGTTTACTGCTTAAATATCGTTTAAATAATAAATATTCTTCCGGCTAGAAAACATTTTGTGTGAAAATCTAATATGATTGTATAATAAACATTTTCCGTTAAAAAAGTTCTTCCATCCAGTACATTTCTTTTACAAACAGTTTTTTACGTCAAGAGTGTTAGAACTTTGAAACGTAAAGCGGCAACACTGTTTCAAACGTAACATTACTCATAGACTGCTGTATTCAGTGCATTTTAATAATTCACCATGCAAAAATACACAATTCAAATTGGAAGGTGTCCCCCAATTTAGAGAAAAGTACCCTTTTCCGATGAAAAAATAATCTTTTTCCACAAAGCGTACTTCTGGCTTAATTGGTTTGTGAATAAAAATAACTGCGGAGTTAAGTCAATGGAGATCCTAAAGTGAATCAGGAGGTTCCTCTTCACCCTCAGGAAGTCACTATTTGGTGTGGTTTTGGAACTGAAAGCGTGGTAGGCTCTTATTTTTAAAGGCGATAATGGAAATCGTGAAACTGTTAATAGTGAACTCTATAGGGATATGCTAACTGAATATCTTTGCCCTGAATTGATACATATATATATATATATATATATATATATATATATATATATATATATATATATATATATATATATATATATATATATATATATATAACTATAACTGTCATATATATATATATATATATATATATATATATATATATATATATATATATATATATATATATATATATATATATAAAGAATGTTTTCTTTGAACCTTCCGACTTGTCACACATCACGCCAGACAATCGATTTATTGCAAGAAAGGATGCGTTATTTCTCGAAATCGTTGGCAGCCATGGTAATGGCTACCAAGATAATGCAATCTCACGCCCTTAGATTATTTTTTATGAATTCATGTTAAATCTCTAGTTTACGGAAAAAAAACTCGAACAATTCAGACCTTAAACGAACCGTTCAGGTTACTATTGAAAATAGATTACATAATATGTGTGAAAGAGTAATCGAAAAAACGATTCGAAAATTGGGTCTCTAGAATGCACTCCACTAGATGAAGCTGTTTGATAGTATTCAGTCGAGTGTGACTGAATCACTGTTGTGATTGGGAGTACATTTCATATATTTTATATTTACTTATAGACTGCTTCAAAAAAACCAAGTTGCCATTACTATTCGTCGGCACTCCCGAATCGCTGTCTTAACTGGACGACTTCTTAACGTCAACTCATCGTTTTTGTTATTATTTTTGGTTAAGTTGCCCTTCCTTTCGTACCGCGTCAAACACCGATGCGAGGTTGCCGTCCTTACTTTATTTTCTGATATATACAACATTGAAATAACTATAATATATAAATACAAATCTTAACAGAAGCCGAGGGGGCTATTTGAATGACATTATTTTCAAAACATAATACCATTATTAATTCTTCAAGAAAATCATTGTGCATCATTTTAAATTTCTGACATTCATATTGGAAAACGCTGTATCCCCATCTCTTTAATTTAACAATGTAAAATGTAAAAATATCGAAATATTAAATATGATAGCATGATTGTAAAGAAAACAAATTTTTTTATTGAAATAGTGTTAAAACCTAACATTTCAAATATATCAAGGCCCTAATTAAACATTTATAGAGAGAAGAAAATATATTTTTAAAATGATTTTTTTCTTAATTTCATAAAGGTTATATACAGTAAAATAGACTCCCCATATAACACATACTAAAAGTTCAATAGTAAGAGAGACAATAATGAGCCATTTCGTTTTTATCAGTATTTATATATGCTTCCAGAAAGTGCAATTAAATATTTTAATAATATCAATTAAACTTGTGGACGGGTCTCCAAAATGTTCAGATATGGACAATCGTCAGTCAATATTTGCGTTGTTCATATTTTATCAATGGATAAATATTGAACTGATTCAAGTCCTAAATATACATAGGATAAAAACTAACATTAAAATTTATGGGCTACATATATGTTCATAAATTTAGGTTGGCACATTATTTTAATTAATATTAGTTTAAGAAGTATTAATGTTGAAGCATTAATATAAAATTAACAAATATAAAAGGTAAATTAAATATTCTGTGCAAAAGGAGCAATTAATATTGGAATATGCTTGTACTCCACAAAGTGGATGATAAGTAACCATTTTTAACAGCTTTTGATATTTGATCCGCTTGTGTCTGGGAGATACATTTACAATAATAGTAGAAACTGCAGTGATGTGAGAGTCGATTCAATTCAACTTTATACGGTTAGAAAAATAATAATGAATCATATAGCCCAGTTTTGTTGGAATAATTTCGTTATTAAGAAAACTATGGCTTTAGTGATTGATGATTTCCGTCAGAAGAGCACTCCATTTTTATCAAATTTCAATTTAGGATAATTTATAGTTTCGGTCGCAAATTAAATCTATTTTTTAAGTAACCGATACACATAACCCATAATATTCTCATGCGATACATAAACCCTACTTTAGAGTTATGTGGTTTGAACAATAGTGAAGAAACCTACTATATAAAAAACTTTTTTAATAAGCTTAAAAATCAATCAGCTAGATTGTTTTTAAATCAGGAGATATCTTACTACAAAAACATCGTGTTTGATCATCCCATATCTTCTTACGGGGCTGTCTCAAAGAGAGAGCCACACACTCTTATAAACAAAGAAAAGTTAGGGTATTAAACTTTCAACAATATTTAAGAAACTATTCAAGAAATATAACATATAATATAGGGTAAGGTGCCTCGAGAAATCAGATGTTTTTCAAATGGGAAAGGGAAAGGAAGGAGACAGGGAAGCGATTGAAATATTATGCCTTGCAATATAGTAGTCGTTACCATGCCGCTGTGGCCTAGTAAATATGTTGCGTGAGGGAATTGTGTTCCTCCCCTACACACAGTCCCTCCCCTACCTTAACACCTTTTAGTGTGGTAGTTAGTACCTTAACACCAACTGGGACGAAACGGTCCGGACCCTAGAAAAAGTTGCCCTAGTTGGAAAAACGGTCATTATAAATCCAAGACTTTTAATTTAGAAATATATACAGACATTGCGAATGAGTGAGCTCACATAAGGATTCTGACATCGAATTTTACATAGGTATTTAAGGTTCTATTTTTATTAGTCTGCGATCATTCAGCAGTTGCAAGACACAAATTTCTAGCAACTCTGTTTTTTTTAAAGCTTGGATAACAGTTCTTAAAGAAAATTATATTGTAGTAGTCTACTACTACTAATATTGTAGTAGTATAAAACTGTCATTATTTGACCCCCGAAAACCCCCAAAGCTTGCAGCTATCGAATAGGAAGGTACTAAAAAGGACGGATCAAAACCTTTGAATGCGATTTGCTTCACGCTATGAACAAGATAATATTAAGGATACCATTAGACAGATGCTAATCTGATGTTAACCTTTAAACATAAAATACCATTGATGTAACTATATTTTGGAATAAATATATAAAGAAATTAACCAAATAATAAAGAAGCACAGGTCATTTTAGAACCCGTTCGATTTTTCTAACGCACACAGTATTTCTTTTGTAAAGGGTTTTTCTAATAAGAGCGTCAGACCTTTAAAATGAGACACAACTTCAAAGGCTAATCCGGCAACTTCTAATTTATCGTAAAGAATAAACAATGACATTATGTTAAAATAATGTCTTTTAAATATCCTTGTCAGCTTTACCAGGTGGAATGTATTCTAAAAACTCAATTTTCAATTAATACTTCACACATATCGTGTGGTATATTTGTAGTGTTGCCCTGAATCTTTCGATTAAGGCCAAGAATTATTCGTAGTTTATTTCTGTAAATCAGTGATTTAACATAACCCCACAAAATATGGTATAATCAAATTGCATGAGATGGCATGATCTTGGTGGTCAGTTAAAATAACTATTTCGCAAAATAATGCGTTCAGGAAACCTTACTTGCAATTAATAGATTATCTGGTGAGATATGTAACATATCGCACCGTCTTGTTTAAAGAAAACATTGTTTATTTCCATATTTATCAGTTGAGATAAAACAGATTCTATTAGCATATTACTATAACGTTCACCATTAATAATAATGTGATAAAATCGTCTTCAATAAAATAAGGTCCTATCACCCTTTCAACCCACAAACCGCACCAAACAGTAACTTTCTGAGAATGAAAAAGCATCTCATTGAAATAACATCTCATTCACTTGATTTTCATCAGCTTAAATCCTGAAGTTCTGTTTGTTCACAAACTCATTAAGTCAGAAATGTGCTTCGTCGGGAAAGATTATTTTTTCTCCAAAATGGAGGTCCCTTCTAACTGTTCTAGAGCCTAATTCATGTGTATCGTTTATCGTTGACACAGGTGAATAGACACAAAAAAAACTTACCATTATACTGAATACAGCAGTCTATGAGTGCAGTGTTTCCGATTTACGTTTCAAAGTTCTGAAACCCTTATTGGAGAACTCTTTATTTTTGCTAAAACTATTATTATTATGTTATATATTGAATATAATATATTAGTAATATTAAACATTGTTTCTTAGTGCACATAATAATTTAATAAAAAAATTAATAAACATAAACTCCATAAATTACACAAAAATATGATCCGAAACTGGCAGAGCATAATAAAAACTGCGAGACGTGGCCAGTTTTCCTACGCGCCAGTTGCCTAATTTATAATCCACACAAATTAAAACAATCTTCTCGTTGCCAGACATTTAGGCATAATTTCCAAAACGCTCTCAACAACTTCCCACAATTCGTCTCGTCTGGAAGTTCATTAAAAATTTAAATCAAAATAAATTTAAACCCGATTAGTTTAGTTAAGGCAAACAAATGAACTCGCGATGATAAGTTGACTCTGAGAAGTTGGGATATCTTCAATGCATAACTATTTAAGGAGGAAACTAGTGTTAACTTTTCTCAATATTTGAATATAATTTCGGCTCCTCCAGCAAATTTAGGTTCTTCTTTTGATTTTCTTATTGTTTTATGTCACAAGTCGTAAAAAGTTTCAGCAGCTGGATCGTTTAAGTAAATTTCTGAGAAGAATATTTTTAGAAATAAAATAAGATAATATTTCTGTGACAAGTATTTTCTAATATATTTAAATTTTAACTTGATTGTCATAATTCAAATGAATTTTCCAAATAACCAATGAAAGATCTTGTTTGTGATACCTTTAATATATGGTAAAAAGGCTTTGTTTGTGTCTGTCTTTTTCTCCGTTTCTTGTTTTTTGTTTGTTGGATTGAGCGCCCGTAGGATAGTTTTTTGTTGATATCCGTTGGTTGCCAGGACATTTTGCAGAATATATATTTCTTGCTGGTAGTGTTCCTTATTCGGTAGAGTTTGTGATCGATAGGCTAGAGATTTTAGGACGGCGAATAACTGGGGTGGATGGTTGTGTGAGCCAGCATTAAGATATCTGTTAGTGTGTGTCGGTTTTCGATATAGTGTGTGTGTGATAAGCCGCCATCTTGTTTCATTGACACATTCAGAAATAGAATTTCTCTTGCTGTTTCTTTTTTTCCCTGTAGACGTGATTTTTGGATGAAAGATGATTTTTGGATGAGACGTGATTTTGGTTCAGGTATTAGAGGAATTTGTTCAGATTATCCTCGCCATGCTACCACACAACAAACGTATCGTCGACATAACGTAAGCATATTTTCGTTGTATGGAAGTTTGCGCAGCAAACACTCAACCGATCGCACAACAAAACCGTCTACCAATGAACATTGAGTTAACACGGGATACCCGAGAAACTATCGCAAAAATGAGTTAATATATATATATATATATATATATATATATATATATATATATATATATATATATATATATATATATATATATATATATATATAAATATATATATATATATATATATATATATATATATATATATATATATATATATATATATATATATATATATATATTGACATCGTTAAGTATATTGGACCCGAGTGGCAGAGGAAAGCCCAGGACCGTGAAGGTTGGAAGCATGCTGAAGAGGCCTTCATCCTGCAGTGGATCGATACGGGCTGATGATGATGATGATGATGATATATATATATATATATATATATATATATATATATATATATATATATATATATATATATATATATATATATATATTTGCTGAAAATGTATTGTGTATACTAACAACAAATTAGCAATTATTTATCGATTAGATAATAAGATATATTACTGAAATTTGTTGTTATAAAAACTTTGTTGGTACAGTTTAAAAGAAATGAAAATGGAAAAACCTTTTGATGTCTCATTGAAGCTTGTTTTGGAATATTATTGCCAGTATACATTTTATGAATATTTTTCAGTTAAAATCTATTGAAATATTAATATCGCTAAAATAGAAACATATTTTACGCGTTTCAAAATTGTGAACATAGTACTGCAGAAGCATCAATATGAATAAAGTTTTTCACGAACACAACTTATCCATTAAATACGAGTTATATATCCATTTTTTAAAAGTATTATTAATTGGTATAAAATAGGAAATTGTATGATAATCTGGGAAAATATTCATCAAATACAAAAAACAATATTGAAAAATAACTTTAGTTTCATTACTGCCAAAAATATATAATAAAATTTATAGTCTATAGTCTATAAGTATTACTACAATAAATTAAAAGTAATTTGACACATTTACTTTAAAATATTATTCAGACTCATTTTTATTAAACTTATTCCCGAACTTTAAATATAATTTATCTGCCATTTTTAGTAACAATATAAATAAGTCATTTGTCACATAAACCAGTCTCAAAAAAAAATTTATTAAAATGCTTTTCTAAGCTATTTTTAGTTATCTATAGTGCAGTTAATATAAAATCCTCAATTTATAAACCGAGAAATAAAGTTCAATATTCTAAACGGGGTGATTTTAAAATATATTTTATGTAGATGCATCAAAGGCAGGATTACCAGTACTATCCCTTCCAGTTTATATATTCTCAAATAATCCTAGTATACTTGAAGAATTTACTAATAACGTCCGGTTTTCTAAGGTTAGCATCATCTTCTGTAATCCCATATTCATTTCGCAATAAACGATACTGAACATTAACTAAAGATGTGTTCAACTATGAGGGGGGTATGATAGATTTGACAATAAAGCCTGTGCTCTTCAGCAGATAACTATGTGCATAAGCTGTGTGATCTATACTTGGTATTAAAATGTTTACAAATGAGGTTCCAAATGAGGTTGTTTAGTTTTTTTCTATTTAAGAACTATTCTCTTTCCCCAAATATGTCCCTAGCGGTTTGCTCTTAAAATTGCGTTGTTTTGCTTATTTTGCAAGCCTCTCTATTATCTTATTATCACTAATACCAACATTGCTAGGAATTCATACCAAAATAAAGTCACGATTTTCATTTTTACGGTTACACAGAGTGATTAAAACAATTTGTGTAACTGGATCAAATGCATACACATAGACTAATGGTAACACTAAACAAATGAGAGGTAATATGCAAGATTCCCTCAGCATAATCTCTCAGAATTTGTAAGAACAGATGTTAATGTAAGGTATATGAGGTTTTTGTTCCTTTCATCATTAATCAAGTCTAATCTTACGTTTCTTCCAGGTATTAAATAGAGCCGTGATTTGGGAGGACTGTTAGGAAGCATTGTTACAAATGTGGAAATCCATTTCTCCATCAAATTGTATATATAAAAGTATATTATATATACAATATATATATATATATATATATATATATATATATATATATATATATATATATATATATATATATATATATGTATACATATGTAGGAGGACATTCGGAAGGTGGAAAGGCGTACTAAATGTGGCTAGCAGGCATTTGCAGGCTCAACACAGTGCTTAAGATCAAACTCCTACTTTGCCTAAAAAGAAAAATTTTCAATTAGAGCGTCCTGCCCGTTAAGACATACGGAAGACAGGAAACCTAGACATTCACATCGCAATTAATTCAAAAACTTCGAGTAGCATAGAGGAGAATGGAATAAAACCAAACCAAACCAAACCAAACCAAACCAAACCAAACCAAACCAAACCAAACCAAACCAAACCAAACCAAACCAAACCAAACCAAACCAAACCAAACCAAACCAAACCAAACCAAACCAAACCAAACCAAACCAAACCAAACCAAACCAAACCAAACCAAACCAAACCAAACCAAATCAAACCTTAAGAAACGAAAGTGTGTGACATCATTAAAATAGTAAAGCAATTGAAATGGAGACGGGCAGGCCATATAACGAGGCGATGGGAGGACAGACGGGTTAAGGCAAAGAGTGGATCCCGCTTGATCTTCGCAAACGTCTGCAAAAAGACCGAAAGCACGATGGATTGATGACGTCGTTAGGTATATTGGATCCGAGTGGCAGGGGAAATCCCAGCATCGTGATATGATATGATTTTATGTATTTAGCAGGCTATACATAGTGTTTAAAAACAAACTCCCACTTCGTCTGAAGAGAAAAGAGGGAACTGGAAAGTTTTACGCTTGGCATTATAAAGCGAGATAGAGACCTTCACATAGATCAGAGAACAAACAAAAGTATGGTGACATCATTGAAAGAGTAAATGAATTGAAATCAAGATTGACATGGCATATAGCGAGGTGATGTGACGACAGATGAATCAAAGCAATTCGAGGATGGATAACAATTATAAATTTCTACGAATAAGCTTGAAAACCCAATGAACTAATGAGATCCTAAAGTATATTATAGCCGAAAGGCATAGGAGAGCTCAGGACCGCACAAGTTGGAACCACGCTGAAGAGGCCTTTCTACTGTAGTGATTGATAATGGCTAAATGGATGATTTCATTCACGGTAATTATTTGCAAGTTTGATGATTTTTGGTTAGTATTCTAGTATTCAATAAGCGTTTTATGAAACTTATACTCTTTATAATCGATCTTATATAGGAACTGGAGCAATTCTTAATTGATCTTGATTTTGACAAAGAAAGTTTGATTTTTTTTAAAGTATAGTTCTCGCATAGTTCCATCGCATTATGAATCAGTAAAATTCTTTTTATCGGTGTGACGCTAATCCCTAACAGATTCAAAAAAAGCCTATCCACCCCCAAAACTTAACTTTTTAGTCTACTGTATGGTGTTATATTTGGACCTTAACTTTTGAAAAACCACGAAGATAATACGCTTACATGGATCCATGTTCCATATCCCAAGTTCAGAGAGCTCCCAGAAGAGAGTCGTCGGATGTATGTACGTATGTACGTACTGTGGTTCGTCAGCAATCGTTAAATATACAGATAAATCTGATGAATTCCCTTCGGAGAATTTCTCTAAGTAAATATAGAATAACGATAACGATTAAAAAAACACAAATTTTAGATTGCTAACCTTTACCACTTACGATTGAATTCTTGGCGGTAAGAGTTCCAGTTGAAATATGGGTTTTTGTAGCAACATTAAGCTGTGAATATTCCAAAATTATATAAGCGATAATATAAATTGTGGTGGTGTATATTATAAGTTGTAGTATAAATTTATATATATATATATATATATATATATATATATATATATATATATATATATATATATATATATATATATATATATAAATATGTATGTAGTGGATCACAAAAATATTCGAACGTCCTATTATTCTAGCAGTTCCAATTTAAGCAAAACATGTATATATTTTTAATTTCTTGCTTAACAAAGCCACGATATCATCGGTTTAAACTTTTAGGAAATAAACATAATATATATGTATATATTAATAATACACATATCTATCTATGTATATATATATATATATATATATATATATATATATATATATATATATATATATATATATATATATATATATACACATATATATATATATATATATATATATATATATATATATATATATATATATATATATATATATACACATATATATATATATATATATATATATATATATATATATATATATATATATATATATATATATACACACATATATATATATATATATATATATATATATATATATATATATATATATATATATATATATATATATATATATATATCCCCTTTGTGGATCAGACCTTGACGTGGTAAAGGGGTTTAGTAGGGCAATGAAGCTTTGAGCTATGCCGTCTGGAGTTTATGCTCCTGGGAGGGTCACCCCTGGCGGACAGGTCAAGGCGGAGGCCTCAGACTAACATGATCCAAAATCTGCCAACCCGCATTGGACCAGCGTGGCAGATTACGGTCCATACCTTCAACATGGTATTTCAGTATGTTGAAATATGACAGTACAACCTCAAACACGGCCCTCATTCCCCGGAGGCCAAGGGGCAACTACTTACGGCAGCGGGAAGACCTGCCCCAAGGCAGAAGGTGCTAAGAATCACCGGGTTAGATCAGGCTGCCATTGGACTTTTGACATTGCAACGTTAAATATACGGACTATGAAAACAGAGGCCCGATTGCAAGAACTGTTAATCGAACTTGACAACATACATTGGGATATTATTGGGCTCTGTGAAACACGAAGGAAGGGTGAAGAGTTAATCAAACTGGAACCAACTGGACACGTACTCTACACTCGAGGTACGGAAAATGGCCGATGTGGCGGAATAGGATTCCTCATCAATCGAAAGCTGAAGGACAGTGTGGTAAAATTTGAAAGTACATCCGACCGATTAGCCCAATGCGTCATTCAGCTGAATAAAAAGTTTAGGCTTCAAATCGTCCAAGCTTATGCACCAACTATAAGCCATAAAGATGAGGAAATTGAGGAATTTTATGATGATGTGGCCCAGCTTTTATACGGGGAGAAATGTAGGTACAAAATCCTGATGGGTGATTTTAATGCCAGAATTGGAACAACAAGAACAGACGAAAATGCAACTGGCCCATATGGAACTGGTGAGCGAGACAATAGAGGTGACAGATTAGTTCATTTTGCTGAAGGACAAGAACTATATATTATGAATTCATTCTATAAGAAAAATATCAGCAGAAAATGGACATGGAAAAGTCCATCTGGGCTCACAAGCGAAATTGACTACATCATGACCAACGATAAAACAATATTTACAAATTGCACTGTCCTTAACAATTTTAATGTTGGAAGTGACCACCGAATGGTACGAGCAAGTGTTCGGATTGACTGTCGAAAAGAGCGCGAAAAAATGGTAAGATCAAAGAAGGGCAAGGTGGATTCTGGAAAACTGCTGGAGAGAGGAAGCGATTTTGAGATTGCTTTGTCAAACCGGTTTGCTGCGTTACAAGATCCAGAGGAGGTGGAAATATCAGTTCAATATGAAGTAATCGCCAACAATGTACTTCAAACGGCTGCTTCAACAGCACCAGAGGAAAAATGTCTCAAACAAACAAAAATCTCCAGTGAGACCATTGATTTAATGAAGAAACGGCGAGCAATGAGAAATGCAGGTAGTCCTTTTGGCAGGGTCGAGTACACTGAGCTCTGCAAAACTATAAGAAAACGTATCAGAGAGGACACGCGCCGATTCAATATGCAGCTAGTGCAAAAAACCCTGGAAGAAAACAAAGGAATTAACAAAGCTAAACAGAAGCTGAGAAACAAAAGAACGCAAATATATGCTTTAAAGCGTGAGGATGGCACAGTGTGCAGGACGCGTACCCAAATGTTAGAGATTGTCAGAAGGTTTTATTCCCAGTTATATGAAGATCAGAGCCAGTCAGGGACAGCAATACCCACGGAAGAACAATATATAATACCAGATATCCTAGTGGAGGAAGTAACAAATGCTATAGAATTGATGAAGAACGGCAAGGCTCCAGGAAAGCATAGTGTAACTGTCGAAATGCTAAAAGCTGGTGGTCGGACGTTACATAAAACACTGGCAAAATTATACTCAAAATGCCTCAAAGAACAAAAAGTACCTGACTTATGGAAGAATGTGGAAGTGATCCTTTTACATAAAAAAGGAGCACAGGAAGATTTAAAGAACTACCGTCCAATAAGCCTCCTATCAGTGATGTACAAAGTTTTCACTAAGATCATTTCTAAAAGAATATTAAAAAAACTGAATGACGCACAACCAAGAGAACAAGCAGGATTCAGAAGTGGATTCAGTACAATGGATCACATCCAGGTTGTACAGCAGGTCATAGAAAGGCACAACGAATACACCATGCCACTGTGCTTGGCTTTTATCGACTACGAAAAAGCATTTGATTCCATCTCAAAGCATGCGATAATGGATGCACTGCTTAGCCAAGGTGTAGAGAGAGCCTATGTAAACCTATTAGAATCGATATATGATGGAGCTACAGCCACAATTCACCTTGATGATCTTGAAGTGGGAATTAATATAGAACGAGGTGTACGGCAGGGTGACGCAATATCGCCTATTCTTTTCTCGGCTGGCCTTGAAGAAGTATTCCGTAAACTGGATTGGGAACAGGATGGGGTAAAGATCAATGGTGCAAACTTAAACCATCTTAGATTTGCAGATGATATTATTCTCATTTCACAAGACCCAGAGGAGCTGCAAAGACGCATACAAGAACTGCAAAGGGCTGGCGAACCATTTGGCTTGAAAATAAACCTGAAAAAGAGTCAGGTTATGTTGAATAACTTCGCTCAGGACAGAAGAATTTCAGTTTTAGGAAGGGATTTAGAGATTGTGGACAGCTTTGTATATCTTGGGCAGAGGATTTCCATGGAGGGGAATACCGCCCGGGAGGTGGATCGGCGTGTTAAATGTGGCTGGCAGGCATTTGGTAGGCTCAACATAGTGTTTAAGAGCAGACTCCCACTTTGCCTGAAAAGAAAAGTCTTCGATCAGTGCGTTCTACCCGTTATGACATACGGAAGTGAAACCTGGACACTCACATCGCAATCAATTCAAAAACTTCGGGTGGCACAGAGGGGAATGGAAAGATGTATGCTTGGCATTACAAGACGAGACAGAAAGTCCTGCGCATGGATCAGGGAACAAACAAAAGTCTGTGACATCATTGGAAGAGTAAAACAGGTGAAATGGAGATGGGCAGGCCATATAGCGAGGCGATGGGACGACAGATGGACCAAGGCAATCCTGGAGTGGATACCGCTTGATTGCAAACGTCCGCGAAGAAGACCGAAAGCACGATGGACTGATGACATCGTTAAGTATATTGGACCCGAGTGGCAGAGGAAAGCCCAGGACCGTGAAGGTTGGAAGCATGCTGAAGAGGCCTTCATCCTGCAGTGGATCGATACGGGCTGATGATGATGATGATGATGATGATGATGATGATATATATATATATATATATATATATATATATATATATATATATATATATATATATATATATATATATATATATATTGTTTTTATACAACTGGCACAACTGGTAAGCAACTGGCAGACTGGTGTCAAAGGAACATTTTAAAATGGTTCGTATACCAAATAAAAAATATTAGTATTGAAAATAGGCATTTTTTTTTTGTTGATACTAATTAGTGTCCAAACTTTTTTGTGGCTCTAAATTTATAATCTGCTTGAGATTAAACCATCTCCTGATGATGCTAAAATGGTTAGCGAAACGTGCGTCGAGAAGTTAAAAAAAAAGTGATTTGGTGTTAAATTTCTTCAAGTTTAGTGTTTCACACCAAGGTTCCGATAGAAGAATTATGGAACTTAAATTATGGTTGTACTGAAATTGTTTATTAACTTCCCTAATAAGTTCTTTTTTATACATTTTTGTTTCTATTTCATACTTATAGCAATATACTTGTCTGAAAACTTTTGGGATCAACTGTATATGCTAAAGAATTTTACTGGCTGTACATCCGTTGGTGTGTTTCTTTGTTTGAAAATATTCTTTTTAAATGCTAAGGAATACTTGTTGCAACTTTTCGACGAGATCGCACTCATCATTTTCAAGTGTTCAAGTCCCTTGATCAAATGAAAAGTTTGCAGACTCAATGCAGTGTTTAAACATGCATTTGGAAGACTCAGCATATCATTTAAGAAAAAACTCCTACATTGTCTGAGGAGAAAAATGCTTGATTCTGCCCATTATGGCTTATGGAAGTGAAACCTGAATGTAAAATCAGAGAGTAAACGTAAAATAAAAGAATGAAAATGGAGGTGGGCACACCATATAGCGAGGTGATATGACAACAGATGGACGGTTGATCATAAATATCCACGAAGGAGATCGATAATACCATGAACTGATGACATCATCACGTATATTGGACTTGAATGGCAAAGTTTTTGAACTGATTGTGGTGTTAGTGTGCAGCTTTTATTTGCGTATATCATAAAGGGCAGGATGCACTAATCAAGGACTTTCTTCAGACAAAGTCGGAGTTTGTTCTTAAAGATTATATTGAACCCGTCAAGCTCCTACACGATCAGTCCATCGTGCTTTCGGTACTCGTCGCAGACGTTTGCGATCAAGCGGCATCCACTCTTTGCCTTGGACCATTTGTTGTTCGATCGCGTCGCTATATGGCCTGCAATATATGATGCCATAATGATGCATGTGCAGATCTTTCTGTTTCGTCTTGAAATGCCTAGCATACATCTTTCCATTTCCTTCTGTGCTACTCGACGATTTTCAATCGATTGCGATGTGTGTACTAGGTTTCACTTTCGCATGTCATAACGAGCAGGATTGAAGACTTTTCTTTTTAGGTAAAGTGGGAGTTTGCTTTTAAACACTGTGCTAAAAATTTTGATACTAGACAAAACAGACAAGTTAATAATAACAATAATATTAACTCTCAAACAATCAACCTCACAATCCCTTATATCAGCCGTATTTCTGACACAATTAAAAGAGTAGGAAATAAATACAACATAAGAACGACATTTAAAACAAAAAATACTCTTAGATCTCTATTAACAAAGACTAAACCAAACAATATACAACAAAATACCAAAAATGTGGTTTATAAAATTCCCTGCGAATGTGGCAAATTCTATATAGGTGAGACATCTAGACCGTTAGATGTTAGATTAAAAGAGCATAAAAACCTTCTTAGAAAGGGCGATTTTAATAAATCTAGAATTTGTCAACACGCATGGGAATCGGGTCATAAAATCAATTGGAATAATTCCAAAACGGTATTAAAAGAATCGGTAACAAAATTCAGAAGATTAAAAGAAACCGCTATAATTAATTTAAATAAAAATAACTGTATTGCTATGCTTTCGGTAGATTTAAATTCAATATGGTTCCCGATTCTAAAGAATACAATTAAAAACATTTAAATATTTGAATACACAATCAGTACAATAAACAATCACACAGTAAACATTACCTATATATATATTTTTTGGTAGTATGTCACTGTCATGAAAATCCATTGTTGTCAATGTAAGTATCGTTGACATACAAAATAATATATTTACTTTCACTCGTTACTTTATATATTACAAATTAATATAATTTATTTTTTAGTTCAGTTTTGAAAACGGGGGGAGATTACCCTCCGAAACGTTAACGTTAAAAGTTTGTACATTTTTTATAACATTTTTATATCTTTAAAATTTTGTTCGTTAGGCAAATTTATTACAAAAAAGAATCACTGAGAAATTTGTCTCCGTTTGGTTTTTTGTTTTTACCCAGTGATTCTTTCTTTAAATAAGAACAGGTATTTTTGATATTTTTTGAGTTTTAGACAGTAGCGAAAAACCCAAATAAAGGAGAAAAAATATAGATTATTCAGTCTCAGTCATATTTATTTTCAAGGCAAATAACCCCCATCACTTTGCAGCTCTTTATGTGTTTTTTGTAGCCACTGGGTCTTTAGAAAGAAAAACGATATCATTTGCGAATCTGAGATGACTTCAGTATTGATTGATATCATTTCTACTCTATTCCCAATTCAGATTACGGAATACTTCTTGGCAGGCGAATAAAAAATACACACGACGTTGCGATACCCCTCCATACATACATTTTACATTCATTTTATCCTCAATATAATCAATGCGAACTGTCGTAAATTCACCACACATGCATCCTAGTTGGTTTACATAGGCTCTGACTACACCTTAGTTAAATAATGCATCCATTATGGCTTCCTTTGAGATTTAGTCGAACGCTTTTTCACAGTTAGTAAAAGCCAAGCACATGGTGTATGCACTGTGCTTTTCTTTATCTCACTTGCTTTCTTGGTTGTGCGTCATTAAGGGTTGTTAATTAGCTGCTATTATAATGGCGAAAACTGTGTACATTACTGATAGAATTTCTTTCTTAATAAGTTGTGATTAATTAAAGAATTAAATAAAATTAATTATCGTATATCTGGATAAATATACAGCAATTAAATTAATCGCTATTGAAAAATCACTTTAGTGTCAGCTCGATGAAAAATATTTAATAAAATTTATGACCTAAAACAATAGCCTTAATTACTACAATAAATTAAAAGTAATTAGACACGTCTGTTATAAAATATGACAGTGAGGTTTTCAATTTTATTTAAATTGTTCCGGAACTTTTAATATAATTTGCGTACCATTTTTACCAGCAATAAAAATAAAACGTTTGTTACATGAACGAGTTTCAAATAAAAGCGACCCATTACAAAAAAATGCATTTCCAAAAAGTATATAAATATGCACAAACTTGCCAAACATTACCAACTTAAAACATTAAATGAGTTAATGTTAAATAATCTAAATCACTCTATAGTTCTGAAAAAATTAAGATGTTTATAGTGACAGGATATCCACCAATTTATATTTAATTTACACTCTTCACCCTATTATAATATAACAACAGTTATTTGTAACACGCAAATATATAAATAACAATTAAGAAAAAATATAGCTTACAAATTAATTTATATTGATGTATCACAAATTGGTGTATCACTTAGAAATTAGTTATAAATTATTTATTATTAGCTTATACATCTAATTCAATAAATGGACAAATCTCAGAGTATTTTTTTTATATTAACATTTGCGAAAATGACTAGATGGGATTTGTTGGAGTTGCAGAATTATTGCAATTATTGCAGAGTGCAAAAAATTGTATCAGGAAGGCCGTCAGGAAACCCAAACACGAAGAACAATAGAGGATCATGAACCAAATGTACCAAAAGTCTTGCTACCATACGTAAAAGGAATCACTAATAGGATAGGCAGACTACTAAGGAAATATAAGATCAGAACAGCCTACAAGCCGCACAAAACATCCTAAAAAACCCCAAGGGTAAAGTTAGACTAGAAAATGATGGGGTATATAGCATATCTTGTTACGTATATATATATATATATATATATATATATATATATATATATATATATATATATATATATATATATATATATATATATATATATATATATATATATATATATATATATATATATATATATATATATATATATATATATATATATATATATATATATATATATATATATATATATATATATATATATATATATATATATATATATATATATATATATATATATATATATATATATATATATACATAATATGATAGTTTGCTGTCAAAATTTAATGTAGAATATTAGCCGTTTTTTATTATTATACCGTTTCAATATAAGAAATATTTACGATTTGTTTTCATTTGGTCTATGAATAGGACAATGTTTTTTTCTTAAATGCTCATTAATTAAAGTATATTATTTATAAGCTATGCCTTAAAGTTTAAGGCGAGGACTGTTGTGGTGCAATCCCTGGCGACAAATTTTCATAATTTAATACTGGATTCGAGTTAATCTCTACTATATTGTCCGACTTAATTTCGACTGGATATAGGGCTGTTGCAGCGAAACCATCAAGGAATTACCCTTCTGCAAACTAATCTAAGACGAACAACGACCTCATCTTAATTTCACTTCCAAATGATAATAAGCCAAACAAATTAAACTAATCTCTGTTTAATAATTGGTTATCTTTCTTTGAATGATACAGCTCAGTAATTAACACTAGATGATTGAAAGTAGATTGTTTAACTAATTTTACCAAATATGGTAATTTATTATATTATATATGTAATTTATAGTTATTATATTACTTATATTTAAGATAGGATTGCTTTTGCGCTATGCCTCCAACAACAGTTTCACAAAACAACACAAAATTGTACATTTGATATGACCTTAAGTGTTTTCTTTTATCTACACATTTATTGTGCAAATGAGGCATCAATATATCGAATCCGAAATAGCTATGTACATTGTACCTTTTCTGAAATGTTCTTATTTTGACACTGATAGTGCGACTAAATTATTACTGTTTGACATTTTTGAAAGATGGGTAATAACCGTACTATGTTGAGAATTAGAGAATTAGAGAGGAGAATGTTAGAGTATTAGAACTAGAATGACATACAAAAAAGTTAAATTTTACTTCAAAAAGATCTTCTCCTTCGTTTTCCGTATAAAAACGGCAAGTGACTTTAAACGTGATAGAACATCCGAAGATGATACATTTTGGGAACGCCCAAAAACATCCACAGCCAACAATATCCTTCTCAAAAATCCACAATGCCGTATTACGTAATCGCCGACTAAATATGTGTGAGTTTACTGATATTGTAAACATCTCGTTAGACCATGTATTCCACTGAATTTTCATATGTTGGGTATGACAAACACTCCCACTCTATGGGTGCCGCCGCCGTTTATTAGTACTCTTCCTAGGACGCACTGTAACGAATAAATTGCTTTTGAAGTTTGTTTAGACTGCATTTATAACAACGGCATTTTATAACAGTTTTTCGCGTTTTTATAACTGTAGACGAAACATGTCTTCGTTATTATGTATGATTCATCATTGCACATAATTTATCATTACAGTTGAAGCATAAGTAATGTCTGAATGATTGTGGCGTGTTCATATATTTCTTTTTTATTTGGGTTTTTCGCCACTATCTAAAACTCAAAAAATATCAAAAATACCTGTTCTTATTTAAAGAAAAAATCACTGGGTAAAAACAAAAAACCAAACGGAGACAAATGTCTCAGTGATTCTTTTTTGTAATAAATTTGCCTAACGAACAAAATTTTAAAGATATAAAAATGTTATAAAAAATGTACAAACTTTTAACGTTAACGTTTTGGAGGGTACTCTTCCCCCGTTTTCAAAAGTAAACTAAAAAATCAATTATATTAATTTGTAATATATAAAGCAACGAGTGAAAGTAAATATATTTTTTTGTATATGTCAACGATACTTACATTGACAACAATAGATTTTCATGACAGTGACATACTACCCAAAAATATATATAGGTAATGTTTACTGTGTGATTGTTTATTGTACTGATTGTGTATTCAAATATTTAAATGTGTTTAATTGTATTCTGATTTTTGGTATTTGGTTTGGTTTTTTATATCTTTAAAATTTTGTTCGTTAGACAATTTTTTTACAAAAAAGAATCACTGAGAAATTTGTCTCCGCTTGGTTTTTTGTTTTTACCCAATAATTTTTTCTTTAAATAAGAACAGGTATTTTTGATATTTTTTGAGTTTTAGATAGTGGCGAAAACCCCAAGTAAGGAAAAAAAAAATAATACATATGAAGCATCAGTCCGAACAGTGAGTGATAGTGGGTGAAACTGTACCAAAATATGCAAAAATAATTCCATTTGTAAGAATATTATATGGTTTTCTGCGATTCTTCTAATGTTGTGCTCTACTTGGCAAAAAGCAGGATCATCACTACGAAATATTACGCTTAACTTCTGAATCACTTGGAGAGTGCTATTTATTGGTAAATTTCAACATCTGACCAAAAAGGGAGCAATATTCACTTCAGATGTTGAGAACCAAATCTCAAATCTTAGACAACCTTTTATTTCGTAGAGTTGTACAAATCGCATTATACTAAGTGAATATACCGATAATTGTGGGTGTAGTCAAGGTGACTACACCAATAATTAAAAAAAAATCTTATTTTCTTTAGTGACTGGTATTGGCGCGAAACTTAATAACCAGGCAGCAGAAAGCTTATAATCACAGAATCAAATTGTGCTCTATTTCGAAAATAGCTCTTATTTCATTATAATAATCATTCACTATCATCGAAGACCGTCAGAAAGTAATCCTTAAATATTTGTTATAAACCTGCATGCTAAAATTGTTAAAGAAGGACACCCATTATAAGAAAGAAAACCATTAGGGAATCTTAGCTTATAGGGGGGTTTAGTTCTTATATTTTTTTGGGTGACTTCAATCACACATTACGTTGACTATTCTTGTTTCTTAGATAGTTTGGGCACGTTACTGTTTTCTTCTATTTGTTAATTGTGACAATAATTCCAATTTTTCTAAGGGTAATAAGATTGATAGTCCCACAGAAGTTCCGATTCGTTTTCAAACAGATATTTTGAAAATTGTTGACTTGTCTGTATGACATACATCACATTTTTCTTAGATAGCTGGGCGAGGTGAATACTTTTTTCAGTAGGACATATTAATGCTATCTTTAAAAAACATTAAACTCTTTACCAACAACTCGTGCTGTTATATGTTTAACGCACAAAATATCAGTGTAAATATAACCGATGACATATGTAAATTCTAAGAATATTTGTCTTACATCCAAATCATGACTATTAAGCATCAATTTTCTGTTTATTTCCATATTTCCTTTAGAAGTAGGCGTAGAAGGTCAACTAGAACCTGTGTTTTGACAAACATGACTTATCAAAAATATTTGATAACATTTTCAACTACGAGGATTACAATTTATGTATCCGGAATAATAAATAAAAACACATATTTATCATTGAGAATCGTTTTATTGTTTTTCAGAATATTCTCCGCGGTGATTGATAGATTTTTGCATACATTTGAATAAATTTTCATAGCACTTTTTCCATTCCGATTGAAGCATCTCCAAAAGATAATTTTAAACGCATCAATCGCTTCTTCTGGCGTCGAAAATCGTTGACCAGGTAGTTTATCCTTCACGAACAGGCCCAAAAAGAGATCATTGGGTGCCAAATAAGGACTGTATGGCGGATGACCCATCAATTCGATATTTTGACCGGTCAAATATTGAGTAGGTTGGGTCTGATGTGTGAGAGCTAGCGTTGTTATGGTGAAGAATGTCTTGAGTCACTGGTTGTTTTTTCTTATTTCTGCAAACACTTCTGCCAAACAAATGCTTGTGTACCATTCAGAATTGACCATTCTACGATTCTCTAATAGCGTCCGTATAACAAAACGTTGAGTACGTATACAGTCAACAGTGTCAAACTTTTTATTTTTTAGTTTTCAGTTTAGGATCGCGTCAGCAACTGAGGCCATTTGGCAGCCCATAAAGAGTGTATGCATAATAAAGAGTGTATATATAAGAACTAATGAAAATTAAATATAGTTAATATTGTATATAAAGTGTATAATGAAAGTAATATGAAATATAGAGTGTATTTCATATTCCAATGGATCTCAAACGTTAAAAGGCAGTAGCAGCAAGGAATAGCTTAATTAAGAGAAGGGAGTAGGTGAACATTTTAAGGGAAAGAGGAGTTTAAATATAACAGAGATGGATTATATCAAAGGAAAGTAGGAAGAGGATCGGAGGAATTCAAAAAGAGAACTGGAGTAATGAGTGAACAAAATAGATGGAAGGTCTCTGGGAAGTCTATATCTTTGTGCAAGAGCAGATAGCGAAGGGCACTCTAGTAAGACAGTAAGACGTGACGAACACAAAGATGAGCACCACATAAGGCACATACTGACGGAGGGTCGCCACTTATTAGATGACCATGTGAGAAGCGACAGTGCCCGATTCTAAGTCTATTCCACTTTACAAAAAGATGACGGTCGAGAGCTGGAGGGGCACTACATTCGAAGAATTTAGGTTTCACTGTATATAACTTTCGAGAACTTATATCTTGTAAAAAAATATTTAAATCTTCAATGCTATGTTGCCATATAGCAAAAATATCATCAACATACCTAACCCATATGAATGGCTTTTTAAGAGATTTATTTAATATGTCATTCTCGAGTTCCTCCATAAAGATATTACTCATCAAAGGAGAAAGAGAAGAACCCATTGCCATTCCGAAATTTTGTTGATAATAATCATTTTCTAATTGGAAATATGTGGTTTTTAAGCGCAGAGTTAATAATTCTAAAATTGTATTTATGTTTAATTTAGTACGGTCTTTTAATGTTGTGTCATGTTCTAATCTCTTTCTCACTATTAAAAGTGATTTATCAACTGGTACATTAGTAAATAAACTCACCACGTCAAAACTAATCATTAAATTTTGGTTTGTAATTTGTAATATGGTTCCCGGTTAAATTACAACCCCCCCGGTTGTAATTTAGGTTTCACTGTATATAACTTAGAGGCGTAACCCAAAGTATCCCAGTTGAATTGAACAATATCTTGAACAATTAGTGAGATGCAGGAGAAAGCATCCCGGTGATGGAAAAGGGGCAAGATAGGAAGATTTTCTTTTAGAGCCATTTTGGCGTAGTAGTCTGCTCGTTCATTACCCAATATGCCTGGTTGGCCAGGGATCCAAAGGAATTTGACTACTGACCCTTTAGATTGCGATTCATGGATGAGGGAAAGAATGTTAACAACTAGAGGCGAAGGTAGGGGAGAAACAAGAGATTGAAGAGAACTTAAGGAATCAGAGCAGATAAGCCAATTGGAATTTGGACGGGAGAGTATATAAGAAATGGCCTCTCTAATGGCTAAAAGTTCGGCAGAAAGGATACTATTCCAGGTGTGAAGACAAAAAACACAAGTAAAATTATCGTGAACGAAGGCTGAACTCACTCCATCGATTGACTTGGAGCCATCAGTGTAAATGATATTATCAGGTCGGAGGTCTTGAATGATTTTAGGGAAGATGGTAGCAGGAGAAGGGAGACCAGAAAAAGGTTTGTTATATGGAAGAAGGCTGAAATTAGGGACACAGCGCTGAAGTAACCATGGCGGCTTGTGGGGAAAGTTATTGGGTGACAGGGGGGTAAAGAAATACCAGAGTCAAGAAGAAAATTGGAAAGAGCCGTGCCCGAACTCTTTAATCGCTGAGAAAAAACTTGGTTGGGGAAATTAAGAGAGCCAAAGAAAGATTGATAAGAAGGAATGAAGGGTCTACATCTAAGACTTACTGCATATCTCAAAAGAAGATCCAACCTTCGTATATTAAGTGGTGTAATTTCAGAAATACAATGAAGACTGGGGATGGGACTGGTTCTGAACGCTCCTAGCTCTAATCTAAGGGCCGAGTTTTGCACCACATCTATCCGACGGAGATAACTTGCGGGGGCAGACATGTAGGCGATGCAACCATAGTCAACTTTTGGCCTGATGAGGGATTTGTAAAGGCGGAGAAGGATGAGGTGGTCACAGCCCCATTTTTGATGAGAGAGCCATTTTAATATACCAAGGTCCCGAGATGTATGGGATTTAAGAAGCGAAAGATGTTTTTTCCAATTTAGTCTGCTGTCAAAAGTGAGGCCAAGGAATTTTATAGAGTTAACAGAAGGAACAGGAGAGCTGCAAAGAGAACACAAATGGAGACGAGGGCAATTTTGCTTTCGACAGAAGTGGATAGAAGATGATTAATTTGGCGAGAAGGAGAAGCCAAAGTTAGATGACCATTTGGTGGGGGAGTTAAGAGAGCGTTGAAGAACTCTCTCACAGGTTCTGGGGCTAGGGGAAGAGTAATAGAGTAGAATATCATCTGCATAGAGTTTAAAGGAAATAGAGTTAGGGAGGAAGGAGCAGATGCTATTTATAGCAATGTTAAACAGGGAAGGACTAAGCACAGACCCTTGTGGAAGTCCATTTTCAAGGGGGAAGGAATCAGATAAGGTGTCATTGACACGAACTTGAAATGACCTGAAAGACATGTAGTTGTGGATGTATTTCAGGAAATTACCTCTCACACCCCAAGAATGAAGAGTGGCAGCAATATTATAACGCCAGACTGTGTCAAAAGCATTGCTAAGATCTAGAGATACTGCTATAAGATAATGTCCCTTAGCGAAGGATAACGAAATATCATTTTCCAAACCCACAAGATGGTCAAGAGTAGATCTGTGAGGTCTAAAACCCAGCTGGTTATCATGGATGAGTGAGTGAGATTCAAGAAACCAGGAAAGTCGGAAGTGTACCATCCGCTCCAGCAGCTTTCCCAGATGATTAGTAAGAGCGATAGGACGATAACTTAGAGGAGAGGTCCTAGATTTATTGGGTTTGTGGATAGGTATAAGAATAGATTTACGCCAGGAAGAAGGAAATGTTCCAATTGACCACAGATCATTAAAGATTAGGAGAAGAAGGGATAAAGCCCGATCTCGAAGGTTCGAGATCATGGGGACAAGAATGCCATCTGCACCAGGAGAGGAATGTTTGCAACGACGAATGGCTCGAGACAACTCTGTAAGAGAAAACTGGGAGTTTAGTGGAGAGGCAGAAGACTCATAAAAATTGTGAAGAAATTCTACCTGAGCTTTTCTGAGACGAAAAGAGGGACCGGGGTTGCGATCACTGGAGACAAAAGAGTAATGGGTTGCTAGAGAATTAGCTGCAAGGGTGCGATCAGTGATCCAATTTCCGTCAACCAGAAGACCATTGATGTGGCCGCAGGAATTAGCATGAAGACGATTGGCTCTATTCCAGAAGTCCTGGCTAGAAGAGCATTGATTAAAAGAGTTTACAAAAAGCGACCAGGAGTTTCGCTTAGCACGAGTAATAGTACGTTTGGCCAGAGCTCGGAGCCTCTTGAAGGTTATGAGGTTCTCCATTGAAGGGTATCGTTTGAACTTATTGAGAGCTGTTTTACGGGCTTTAATAACAGAACGGCATTCTGAGTTCCACCAAGGAACAGGAGGGCGGGAAGAATGAAGGTTATTGACAGGGATGGCTAGTACCGCCGACTGGTGAATTGCATGAGTGAAGCGTTCAATGTTACCATCACAGTCTCCTTCAACAAATATGGGACATTTAAACGAGGATCGGTAGAGCCCCCAGTCTGCCTGGGATATTTTATATATTTTGCGGGGTGAAAGAGGGTTATTAGAGTTGCTTTCGGAGAGGATAATGGAGAAGTGTTTACTACCATAAAGGTCATCAATATTTTTCACTGAGTGGATGTATTGCTGGTTCAGCTGCCCTCGGACATTGACACGAGCTCAGCTGATGAAAATCATACGGCCTGATCTCTGGAGATACTAGTGACATTCTGACAGAAGCAGAAAGGATCAACGGAGTACCTAGGTCCTAATCACCTTGGAATATGGGAGAAATATTACTAATTTTAAATAACGTCATTTCCGATTCTAATTGTATCCCACTTGTTATATACCGCAATGCCTTTTCGGGTGGTCTACAGTATTTTCAAACGGCCGAGACTCGATTGAAGGTGAACCTCGCAATGAAAGACCTTCAACACCAAGAAGTGATATAAATGTTCACATAATCCAGGTTTTATGCATTCTGAGATTCAGTTGCCTATTCGTCAGAATGATTAGGGAAAAGTTGAATTTGTTTCACATAATCATCAGATTTTGACTAATGAATTGGGGATGAAGAATATATCCGCAAAAATTGTCCTGAAAAACATTTCGCAGGATCAAAAGAGCAATAGGAGGAAAATATGTTTTGATCTTTTGGGGCAGACATGTTCATTCTCTGGAACCAGGAATGGCAAATTCGAATCTCACCATGGCCTAAAAACTAAGCAAATCAAAGATCAAAGGCCTGATGTCAAATTTGCTTTTTTGAGAGTCAGGGAATAGTTCATAAGGAATTTGTGTCTCAAGGTCAAACGGTAAACTGGTAAGCAGTTTTACCTAGGTGTCCTCAAAAGGTTTGTAAAAAGGGTCGCGTTTTAGACCGCACTATTAGGAACACCTAACATACACCTTGCCACACAGCGATTTCAATTAACAAGTTTTTGTGAAGTGAAAGATATCACTGTGGCTCTGCAGTCCCGTTATTTACCAGACTTGAGTCTGATGTTTTCGTTTTCCCAAGACTGAAAATTCATCTCAAAGGATTTCATCTTGAGGCTTGGAAAATATTGAAAAGGCTATAACCAACCAGCTGAAGGCAACTCCAGTATATAAGTTGCAGCACTGCTATGTAAATCGGTAAAACCGCCAGGCAACTAATTTACAGAAGACAATGTAGAATTATAATTTTAATTACAAAAAAAATATATCAAAAACTCATTTCCATTGCTTTATTTACACACCTCGTATCTTTTACTATAGTTTGTTGATTATATATTGATTATATGTTCATTATATATAATGAATTTTCACATATAATGAACTATCAGGGTTCATTTATGATTTGACCTATATATTTAAATATATTCGTTAGCTCCAGTGCTACCTATTCAATGCTTCTGTATTTACTAATATGAGGGTTGCCCGTAAAATAAGGTCTAAAATTTTTATCATAAAGAATATCACATTTATTTGCAGTGAATTATACATCGTTCGACGTGGACTTCGACTATTTTTCTACATAACCTCCATTGCAATCGATGCATTTTTTCATGCGGTGTAGCATTTTTCGTATATCCGTATCAAAGAACTATCCCGCCGCGGCGCGCAGGTAGCGTACGACCTCCTCTTTCAACTTCTCGTCGATCCTGAAATTCGTTCCATTCAGGTGTGACCTCAGCGCAGGAAAGAGATGATAATTACTTGATGCTAGATCCGAGCTGTATCGAAATTGGTTGATGAGTTCGGTTGTTGCACGGGCAGCGTGAAGATGAGCGTTGTTCCGATTCAAACCAACTCGCTTCGCCAGCATGCCCCTTCTTTTCTTTTAAATTGTACGGCAAAAGTTTTTAAAAGTTTGACAGTAGTGATCAGCATTTATTGTTGTCCCGGTAGACATGAACTCGCCCAACAATATCCCCTTTCTATCCCAAAACACAGTCACCATCACTTTGCCAGCAGACAATGCCTGTTTAAACTTTCGCGGCTTCGGCGATCCTGAATGTGAATGACTTACGGGACTGTTCTTTTGTATTTGGTGTCGTGCAATGTACCCAGGTGTCGTCGCCAATTGAATCTAATAATTTCTCGCTCTCTGTTGCGTATCAATCACGGAATTCGCGGGCCGCTTCAACGCGTTACCGTTGGTGATCTTCAGTGAGCATTTTCGGGACTCACCTTACACACACCTTGTGATAATGTAAGTGTTCTGTCAAAATATTGTCAATAGTAGTCTTAGTGACATCAAAGATCAATTCGCACAGCCCCCGAATCGTCACCCGTCGTTCTTCAAGCATTACCTCGTCCGAAACTGATGGTTGTCCGGCACGCTGTTCATCATGGATGTCTGTACGTCTATTTTTAAATTCTCTGCACCATTTTAGCACGTTTTTGATGTACATACACTTCGTATAATAGATGATTAATTTCTATAGGTGTAATGCAACTGGCACACAAATAACGAATCACAGAACGTAACTCATATCTGGCGGCAGCGGCGAGTGAAAGCTCCATCGTGAACGGCTGCCAAACAAAGACTGAGCATCGCAGACAACTCAGAGTGATGGGGATTTGTAGGCGGGAAACCAAGCTACAAAACCAGTGCTGCCGGATCTTGCGTTAAAGCGTTCCTTACGACTCCAGCGCCTAGGTGACATTACTTTACGAACAACCCTCGAACATATGTTTTAATTATTATCGGAAACTGATTTTTCCAATTTTGTCTCTAAATTTTTTTGTATCGCGTTTTTTTCTTAAGAGAAAAAATGTAGTACGATTAAATATAATATATAAATATAATAGTAGTTTATCTTCATATATTAGCAAATTTTCATTTTTTCTAGTTCTACTTATAAAGAAAGCATTGTTATATATATATATATATATATATATATTAAAAATATGCTATATACTGCGCATATGCTAACATTTAAATATAGTGCATTGCGGAAAATATTTTCAAACATCATATTAGTATTAAGATATAGTTTATTTTTTATAGGAAGATTAAATAACTATTGTTCGATATAATCATTTAATTCAACTCGCTAATGAAATAACCACTTACCTAATACACCTAATCTAAAATTCAACGTCACAACAATGACGTGTCCGTAAGATGCCAACACACTGCCGTCATAAGGGTGGCCTGCGCCCCATTCAAAACTTTCCCCGTGAACAAACACGAGAACGGCGTACGGTGCTTCCAAACCTCGATTTCCTGAAATATAAAAACAAGAGAATATTTAATTCAAATTTCAATTATCGGTCCTGATTGAGCTTTTGCTTGGTTTATTTTTAATATTCGGAAACAACGATAACAAATATTCCGGTCGGAAATAATATGGTAAAACCTAAATATTTTAATTACAGGTTTTATTTGTATAACATTATGCAAAAAAGTGCGGTACACTTTATATTTTTGAAATTTTAGAAAATTCAATTTATAAATTCATTATTTTAATAAATAATTTATAATAAAATATATTGTTGGTTGTTTTTGTTTGGAAGGTTGGTAAAACTTCCAATCAAAAATAACATTTTTGGTAAAATAATAAGTGCTTCATTTTATGTTTTCATAGCAACAGAATAAAATAATATAAAGGGTTGTCCAATAAAAATGCCACAACTTTAAAATGAGGAACTATGATAACTACCAGTAATAATTCGTTAATTCTTATTTTGTCTTGAACAACAAATAATGACATTATATTAGAAAAATAATGTCGTTCAAATGCCCCCCTGGACATTATTTGGTGAAATGCATTCTGGAGACTTAATTTTCGATTACTCTTTCACAAATATCGCGTGGCATATTTTCAATCGAGATTTAACATAACTCTGCAATACATAATGTAATGGCGGGAGATGGCATGTTCTTGGTGGACAGCTAAATATATCCTTTTGCGAAATAACGCCTCAAGGAAAATCTATGATTTGGCGAGATGTGTGACAATTGGTGAGATGTGTTAAAAAACCCTATATTATATCCACATGTATCAGTTCAGGCTAAATAAATTCTGTCAGCATATTCTTATTCATTGTTAGCTTTTAGCATTAACATTAACATATTTTCCAACATCGTCTTCAAAAATATAAGGTCCTATCACTTAGCCTAAAAACCTAAAAACCTAAAAACCTTCTTTAAGCAATAATTATATTGCGCGACATTATTTCAGTCTATATGAAATTTATTTTCAACGACTGATATCTATCAGCTAGGGAACTTTACCATGAAGTGAAATAGACAAATCATTCAATTTTATTACGAAAATTCATGTTCAATTAACCTTCAAACGAGCGCGCTGTGTCGAATCGATCGCACTTGCTACATTTTCGGTAAATAAAATCTTACACCTACTTCACAAGTATTTCCCATATTTAGTAGCCTCTTAGGTTCACCACATAGAGAAAAGATTATATCTCCTTTTTTTGTGCTAGGTCCGTAATATACAGATAGCAATTGTTTTAATCGCAGCGTAAACGTCGAATAGTTTACGCGCGCCAGACATCGACAAACGTGCGATGCTCTTCAAGATAATATTTTTTGCAATATCGTCAAACAAAGTTTGTATTTTCTAGTTTTTATTATTAAAAATGGCTCGTATGGAAAGACCGATTAGTTACTTCCAAATAGCGCAAATACAAGAAGATAAAGAGAGTGATTCAGTGCTCTAACCAAGGCTCAGAAACTTCCGACTATATTTTCGTAGAAGATACAGAGGATATTCAATCTGTAGATGAAACAAGCAGTTCGGAATCATCACAATCGGAATCTGCAGTGCCTCTATCAGATAGAACCGGTTTATTATAGGGCGCGATAAGGAGACAAAATGAGACAAATTTAACAACAGGGTGAGATGTCAAACACAAAATGTTCTCCCGAAAGCCTGTAGCGTGGGTAGAAATGGTGTAGGAGTAACGTTTTGTACAAGTCTGGAATTCATTCATAAGCGATGATATTATTGAAAAGGTTATCATACATACTAATGAATTTATATAAAAAAAGACTACTTCATATAACAGACCTCGAGACTGCAAAAGCACTGATGCTGCCGAAATTAGGTAATTTTTTTTGACTAGTTTACATCGCAGGCCAACTTACAACTTTGCCAAAGTCACTATGCCTTATAAGGGAAATTTTGGAGAAGTTTACGCAGATCTGCTTATCTCTTTATTGTGTCGGACACGACGTTGTTATTGATAAAATGATGATAAGCTTTCGAAGAAAATGTCCTTTCAGACTGTATATGAAATCAAAACCTGATAAATACAGCATAAAACTTTATTCACTAGTAGATACGACATTTTACGTTTTGAATATCGAACTTTATACTAGTAAGCAACCAGATGCACAGGACAAGATTTCTGGCACAGGAGGAAATTGACTATTTAAAATTGGTTCACCAGCAATCCTTTGCTAGAAGATTTAGCCAAAGATCATAAAATTTCAGTTGTGGGCACGTTGCGCAGGAATAAAAATTAAATACCCCAATGTTTCACGGCAAAAGACAATCCTGAATATTCAAGTCAATTCGGATTTTCTGACAGGGTTACACTTGTGTTATAAGTGCTAAAAAAAATAGATCTGTGGTAATACTATCATCACTGCATAGGGTAGCTGAAATAGATGAAAGTACTAATGAAAAACGGAAGCCAATCATGATACATTTCTATAATAAAACAAAAGGAGGAATCGATGAAATTGACAAAAAAGCAAAAATGTATTCGACGTCAAGAAAAAATTACAGATGGCCTTTGAAACTCTTTTTTAGGTTTCTAGATATTGCAGGAATAAACGCTGCAATAATATTCAGGGCAATTAAAGCAGTTATAGAAAAAAGACGAAAATGTTTATGTTAAATGGGAATGCAGCTATTGAGAGAATATGTAGACAGAAAAGCTACAATGGTCAAGCTTTCGAGAAAACTCAAAAGAAAAATTAGGGACCACTTAAACATAAATTACGGAAACTCATGTTTCAGTGTATGCAGAGGAAGTTGCTAAAAAGAGGAGACCATCCAAGACAAAATGCGCACCTTGTCTAAGGAATATTTGCCGGGACCACACTACATTTTTTTGCAATTAATGTTACCAGCGGCGGTTCGTGGGGAAAAAATAGGTTAGGCACATATAACCAAATTTTGGAATGGGAATATGGAAATGAGTTGCAACCAAAAATTTGACATTTCATAATATCATACACATACTTTGCTGTGTAGAAATACGGGTGTAACTGTCAGAAATCAAATTTTATTTTTTTAATTTTTAGGTGGTGCCCGCGTGCCCTTTTGAACCAACCGCCACTGAATGTTACCGTGATGAAGAGACTTCTCTTTCTCATATCGCTATGTATATCTGTGTATTGTGTGATTTCTTGGTTTGCTCGTAGTCGGTATGTTGTGCTATTTATTTGTTTGGGGGCCTAAGATTTTTCTTATGATTTTTCTTTCCATCTTTTCAATGTCCTTGATGTCTCTCTTTCTATTCAAAATGAGCGTTTCTGCCCCATATAGACATTCTGGCTTAATAACTGTGTTGTAATGTCTCAGTTTTATGTTCTTAGATAGGCATTTTTTGTTGTAAATATTATGTGTAAGTCTCAATGCGTTTCCATTTATTGACATCTACCCTTATTGGCCGCTTTTTCCAACCCATTTTCTATGGTTATTTCACCCAAATATTTGAATTGGGAGACTTGTCTTATGGTACCATATTTTGTTTTTAGAAATGGTGTTCTTAGTCTGTTGCAGGTCATGTATTGTCTTTTCAAAGGAAATTTGGAGTCCTACATATTCTGCTGTTTATTTTAGGATTTTATTCTGTTTCTGTGCCGTTAATATATCTTAAGCCAAAATTGCTAGATCATCAGCAAACGCCAGACAATCAATTTTGATGTTGGGTCTCCCCAATTTAATGAACTGGTCAATATTCAGGGCCGACTTTTTTTCACGCCACTCCTGTATTACTTTTTCTAGAACACAGTTAAATAAGAATGGCGAGAGTCCATCGCCTTGTCTCACTCTTAATTATGCTTTAATAATTGCCAGCGTTTTCAGATCTAGTCCTTGTTCTTTCAAGATTCGGAATAAAAATTCGCGGTCAATAGAATCATATGCTGTTTTGGAATCCACAAATGTACAGACGAGATTTTTATTGTACAGTTTCTGATGTCTTGAGATCAACTTTAGATTTAGGATCTGTTCAGGGCAGGATCTGCCCGGTCGAAAGCCTGCTTAATATTCATCAAGTTTAGGTTCTGTCTGTCCCTGTGCTCTGTCTAGTAGACGTTGAGATATAATCTTGTAACAAACTGGGAGAAGAGATATCTCTCTATAGTTGTTTACATCCGTTCTATCTCTTTTCTTGTGTAGTGGATGGATTAGAACATCTCTCCAATATTCCGGAATTCGTTCGGTTCGCCAAACTTCTTGTAGAATTTTGGTTATTTCCTTGATTGTACCTGGACCAGCGGATTTCAAAAGTTCAGCAGTGATTGCATCTTTACCAGAAGATTTGTTATTTTTAAACCGCTAGATTTGCCTTATTATTTCATCTTCATTCGGTGGTAATGAATCTGGGTTAGTTTGTTTAGGGTTTAGTGTTGGTAATTTGTTTAAGGACTCCGGACAGTTTTGTATTTGTTCAAAAGGCTGTTTTAATATTTTTTTGTTTGAATTATTGCCTGTTCTGTGCTAGTTGTTTATCAACCTCTTCTGTTAGGGTTGGTTTTATTTTCGTTCGGTCGAACTTTGGTATTAGCAGTCTCTTTTGAATAAGTTTTCGGGGTTTTAAATTAAGTTTGATTCTAGTCAAGTAGTGATCCGTGTCTATGTTAGCTCTTTTCCTGACTTTCAACATTCAAAATTTCTTTATAATTGGGGTACGAAATGGCAACATGGTTAATTTGAAATTCATCCATGTGCGTGTTTGGGCACCTCCAGGTATTTTGTTTTTTAAATTTCTTCTTAAATTGGGTTGACATTATATTTAGATTAAACTGCGAACATAGTTCAACCAATCTTCTACCATTATGATTAGTCCATTTATAAGCGGGAAAACTGCCGACTGTTTTTCTGTACTTTCTTTCTTTCCCTAGTTGGGCGTTGAAATCACCCAATAGGATTTTTACATGGTTAGAAGGAATTTTAGAGATAGTCTTTTCCAAAATTTCCCAGGACTTATTTACTTTTTCTGGGTTAGATTTATTTTCTTCGTTAACTGGAAGGTGTGCATTGATTAATGTATAATTTTTATTATAGTCTTTAGTCATAAGTCGATTATTAACTGGCTGAACATTAGTTATAGAACCAAGAATGTTTCTTGAGATAGTGTAAGCAACACCGAAATGTGGTGTATTTTTGAGTATTCTTTTGTCCGTTTTACTTTTAAAAAGTTTATGCTAAAAGCTAAAATTTGGATTTTTTGCTGATTCAATGTTTGCCCCAATTCGTGTAGTTTTCCTGGACGCAGGAGATAATTGATATTTACCGTTCTAAACAAAGTTTTTGTTTTCGGTTTCAGACGTTGGCCAGAGGTCTCCGACTCACTCTGAAAGAATTTGCGTTTAAGCCCGGATGCCCCAGAATCCGAAAGTCCGATTGTATCAGCAAAGCTGGTAGAAGATTATCTACCTCCTGGGGTAATATTATAATTACTGGAACGCTTCATCTTGTATTTTGAATTAAAGGTTTGAACCATGACGGTTCAGAGGTTAAGACTGGAGGGTTTAGTTCCAGAATTTAAATATCAGCCGCACCACTGGTCCACCACTGCAACAGACGCTGACCACTCAACCGCTTGATACAAGTTAGACGCTAAGTGGATTTAGTTTGTTTTTGCCTTAGTTCGGGGCTGCTTATTTTGAGATATTCGCAGCTGTCCATTAATATCTAATGGAACTTTCACTATCCACCACCCGTGACCCAATTCAATTTTATTTTACATTTATGCAGTTTTTTGTTACCAAATTGTTTCCTAATTTAAAGATAATGTATCTAAAATAAGTCTGTAAATAAAGTGTGATAGATAAATAAGTTTTTTTTTTATTATTTTCTTCAAAACCTTAAAAATCTTTAATAGGTCTTTAAAATTACGCGCGACCTCTGCCGTAAGAAATGATCGCTCGCGCTTGGAGGTTAATAGATTTCGAAAAATCCATTTTCAATCCGGTATTCAATTTTTCCACATAATCGAATGCCAAATAAGAACATTATTCATAAACTATATAAAATATTTAAAATTCGTCTCTTCCCAACCATTCGATAGTTCAGAACAAAATATAGAATCAGTAAGATAAAATATTATCAGCCGTCATCAGTCGGGTGGAGCAGCGTTTAGTTACATTCTACATCTGACAAGACCGATATATATGGTTGTACCCTTAGTCATTCCTTTAATTGCTATCTGAATGTTCTGCTCGACTCCTAGTGATGATGATTTAAGGTCACAAACCGATCCCGGGATACACTTGCTGCCGTTTTTGTGGTCGCCAAAGAAATGGGAAATATTTTCGTAGAGCCCGGATGTTTCTTATATTTGTATGTTTTTAATATTCTCCACGGGTCCACTTGCTACGTTTAATCAATTCCTATAGGTACTCATTTACAAGATCCAATTAGCTTAATAAATATGGTCTATCATCAGCCGTTTGCGGCATCATTACAGTGTGGTTTATCATGCCGCTGATGTGCGTCTTCATCTTGGCAGCTATGTCAATAAGTAAAACTACCATATTGGGAACTAGCAGATCTAAAAGAAGTCAAATCCTCATTAATGTGATACTTGCTGGTGGGGATTTTGGGTAGAGAGTAAGATTGGTCCGTGCTGTTTTGAAGATGGTTATGGAAAGTTAGTTACAGCCAAAAGGGTGCGCTGTAGATGTGCGATAACAGACTAATTTAGCGTAAGTTGAAAGTGATAAGCATAATTCATCTCTATATTCAAAACAAGATTATGTTATGAACTAATAATGGTGAAACAGCAAAGATGTATGTAATTTTATAGTGGGTGTAATTTTGAGAAATGGAGATCCAAATTCAGCACCGATATTATTCGATTTGACACATTTAAGCTTGGGTTCTTTTTTAGTTTCGATTATAGATGCATTGGCTACTCTGGTCATTAACCGTCTATTTTTCCCAGTCTACTCACAGCCTACCTGGTCACCGTGGCCGGTTAAACATTTTCGTTTGAGGTAATGTTATAAAGAAAAGCCATGGAATAACGAATTATAACCTCAAAGCTAACATACAAGCCTCTATAGGTGATGCTGGGTCACAAGATGAAAGAAAAATAATCGAAATTAAAAAAAATCATGCGCTCGACTAAAAAGAAGTGAAGTGGCCATATGAACAACATTCCAGACAGAAAAGATTCTGGATTTATATCAGTTCGTTTGTATTTTCAATTTAACGAATTAAAAAAAAACGTTATTTGATATTTTAATAGTACTGCACTGAAACTACTTTTACAATTATACATGGTTCGTTAGTTTCAAACCTATAATTTCTGCATTCTGATTTAATAAAAGCTCACATGCTCTCCCAAACGATTTTCTTTTAAGTGTCATAATGCTCGTTTAAAACACACTTAAATTTAATTACAGAGCTTTAGTGTGGCAATATATTTCGCTGGAGTTTAAGATATTATTATTGTAACCCCATAGTTGCCTTACTACACTACAAAAATAGTGTGAACACAATTTCTTATTAATTAGTTATAAATATTATTAACAAAAATCAAAAGAATAATGTTCAATAAGTTTTACACAAAATTAATTTTTTATTTAGTAGTCGATGTTTTAAATATTCGTATATGTATCAGTTCAGCAAATTTCAATACAAATATGTTTTCTCTATTGCGTGCATTGGCGTCTCACTTGGATGTACCAAAAGACATTTTGCGTATGCAACATATTACGTATTATGACATATTACGTATATATTTGGTGGAGATAAAAAGGCGTTTGATAAAATTATAAAGGATGATGGATGAGAAAGTTTAGAAGCAAATGAAATAGGTAAATCCATAATCTATTCATTTCCCTCCCGTTCTCCGCTCGTAGTTCGTTTTCAAGCATCGTAACTCTATCTATATTCTGGTAGAACCTACGATCGGCATCTGGTTTCCCATTGGCTGGGAAATTAATTGCAGCATAAAATTCACAAAGTGCTCTATAAGTTTGGCGCACTGAATACTTATTGGGATAATTAAATTCTATACTCGAATCAGATTTGCATACGACATTACTATAATAGTAGGTGCAGAGGAGAATCTACAGCATTTCAACAATCTACTAATAATTTCAAGGTATTAAACCAAGATCTAAAGAAAATAAGCATGTGAATAAATTATAACCAAAACGTAATTGATTATTTTAATACTGAAAAATACGCAAGTATTTCAACACACTTTTAGAATGGACGGACCAGCCATAGAGCAAATAGAAGATTTCACATATCTGGGGTTAATAATAGAAAGAAAAAGAAGATTTTAAAAGGGAACTAACGACAAAATAGGAAACACTGGAAGAATCACAACATTCTTCGATAGAAATGAATTTGCAAGTCAGGTAAATGGAATGCAAATAAATGGAAATCATGAAGAGATAATATATACGTTAGTATTGGATACGAAAGCAAATCATGAGCTCTATTAAATAGAGATAAGAGGAGAAAAAATGATGCAGAGTTCAGATTTTGAAAAAAAAAATAGAAGGCAAGGCAAGAAAGGCTAACATTTGGAAAGAAAAATCTAAAGATAAACATCCCGGAAAACCAAAAGAATATACGAACAAGCAAGTACAATACAATAAAATGGGGCGGGGGGGTTGGAATGAGACTGCTCCAATATATAGGATTGTCTGGAAAATTCGTAGGAATTTAAGAGAAAGAGATATTTTATGTTTATTTAGACTGTTATGTAATTACCATTACTATTTACAACTGCTTGTCAACGTAATTGTAGTTTCGTTTTTGGCAAAAAATATCAACAGGTTATTTTGATTTTCCGTTTTAAAAAATCTTCGGTTTAAGCAATTTTGGGAGAGCGGAATGGATGGTAGTCCTAGGATGCGATGTCCAGTGAGTAAGGTAGATGGGGTAAAATATTCCAATTGGCTGCTGATTCTGCCTTGTTTTCTTCATTTGATGGTTTGGTTGCGTGGAAGAAGCTCAAAGTGTATAGGTCCCTTCCGATCCCATCAAATGCAAAATGCAAAGCAAAATTCTCTTCGGATGAAAGCTGTCTTTCACCATACTTAAAACCGCTGACCCTGGCAACCTACATGATTTTTTTGTTGCACGTTGTTGTACATAATCCATCTTTAACCAGCATTTACCTGTTTCTACTTCAGAAATGGAGCTTCAGAATTATTTATCATCAAAAGATTGCAAGAAGAGATATGGTCCAGTAGACTTTGCTCAGTATCTTTAGGAGGAACCTACAAATCATATCGGTAAACGTACCAGTTTCTTTGTAGATTGTCAAAAACTGTTAGTTTGGGGATATTTAACTTATCTGCTAACTCACGGGTCATGGTGCGTGGATCTTCGGCTATTATAGCTTTTATTTCCTCGGCATCAATGGTTGAAGGGCGATCAGATCAACGCCGATCTTCGTCAAAATCTCCTTCCTTAAACCAACCAAACCACTTCTACATCGCAGTCTCCCCCCAACACAACCCTCTCTTTAAACACTACCGACCGCGATGGTCTGGTGGGCTAGTCAGCCGCCTGGCAATCCAATTGTAGCTGGTTCGATTACAGCGCTCGGATGGTTGTTTTCCTTTAATTCTTCTGTTCGTCTTACTTCCTACTCCACACACGCACATATATACAATTATATATACGCACGTTCGCACACACATATCCACACCTAAATGGCTGTGATTTTTTCTAGGCAAAAGTGTAAAATCCGACAACGAATTACCCCTCAGTCATGCCAGTTAAAGGCTGGGTAAGGTCGGATGCCTTCTGAGAAGTGTTCTGCGATAGACTTATGATAGACTTATGGGTTGGCACATAACCAAGGGTTGATAGTCTCACGGGAGTGCTGGCCTGGGTTTGTTGGTAGCTGATGACCGTGGTTCTAAACCCACGTTAAGCTGCAGGTCCAGTTGCTAAATAGCCTTAGATGCTGATGCGCCTCTAACCGTAAATCATTTCCTTTACGTTCCTTTCCTTTCTTTAAACGGTACTAATCTTGTTTTTTGTTTAGACAGCACTCTTGCCCTTTCTGAAGTAAAAATGCATAATGTAGCGCAAATGCAAGTTATCGACCTACATTTTCAATTTGAATCAGCTTGACTTTCTGGCGGCATATTAAAGCGAATCTGAAAGTAAACATTGTAAATTCCATAGGAATTAATATTATATAAATAAATATTACTAATCCAATACAATTTTTTGTTTATAAACATTAAATCTGTAATTAATGGAACATCTCTACGAACTTTCCGGAGAACTCAATAGAATTAGTTGTTAAAAGAAAGTTGCACAACTGCCCCCACAGTCTGACACCTTACTGTAGGTGGACATAAGATTATAATAATAGTACAAGATCGGGCAGCTGATTCCTGCTGGTATTTCTTTTTTAATAAAACTTAATATAAATGAATGATTAACGACATAAAAGTAATACTGGGTATTGCTGCTGGGTAGCCTATCAAAAATTAGCCGTGATTATATTTGATTAAACATATTGTAATTAATTTATTTCAATTAATTCCAACTATATTTTTGACTATAGTGAATTAAATGTTATTTCAAAGAAAATGATGCAAAGAAAATAAAAAAATGGTTGCCAGCTCTCAGTCAGTCGCAACCTCTAGGTTGCCAGGTGTAAACAGCTAGATTATTGTTAATTATTTGCGCTCATCGTATTTTTCAAGAAAATGTTATACTGAATTAAAGTTTAATGTTTGCTGTACACGGTAATACATGGTAATACAGGCGAGTGACTAGCCTACCTGGTCACAGTGGCCAGTTAAACATTTTCATTTGAGGTAATGTTATAGTGAAAAGCCATGCAATAACGAATTATAACCTCAAAGCTAACATACAAGCTTCTATAGGTAATGCTGGGCATAAGATTAAAGAAAAGTAATCGAGAATTAAAAAAAAATCATGTGCTCGACTAAAAAGAATTGAAGTGGCCATATGAACAACATTCTAGACAGAAAAGATTCTGGATTTATATCAGTTCGTTTGTATTTTCAATTTAACGAATTAAATTAATTCGAACTATATTTTTGACTATAGTGAATATTTGAAGAAGATGATGTAAAGAATGTAAGAAAAATGGTTGCCAGCTCATTCTACACATCTATATTATTGTTAATTATTTGAGCTCATCGTGTTTTTCGAGAAAATGTTATACTGAATTAAAGTTTAATGTTTGCTGTACACGGTAAAATATGGTTACCTGTAAAAAAAAATGGTCGCAAGTTGTAGTTGCCATGATTTGAATTAATTACTCTCGCTCTAGATGAGTGTAAGGAAGAGAGAAGGAATAAATAAAAACGCAGCATGGCAGATGCGACTGTTATACGTATAGTATGTTTATGTATAGTATGTTAATGTATCATTATTTGCAAAAAAAATATGATTAATATTTTTCCAATAAAAATATTACTAAAATTTGTACCTGACTGGCCAATATTTTAAATTGTTTTTGCAATCCTTATAGCTGAGATACGATAAGTTTGGAGAACATTTTATATAAAAAAATTGAGTAGTTTCTAAAATAATAATAAAAAAAAATACTTTAATAATATGCCTGTTTATACCCATGGCTGAGAGCTGGCAACCATTTTTTTTCATTCTCCACATCATTTTCTTTCAAATAACATTTAATTTACTTAAAAAATTATATAGTTGTAGTTAATTAAAATAAATTAATTACAATAATTTATTAATTACAATTAACAAATATTAAATTAATGGAAATCGCGGCTAATTTTTGATAGGCCACCCGGCAGCAATGTATTACATTTTCATTACGCATTCATATGAATTAAGTTTCATTAAAAAAATAGATACCTGCAGGAATCAGTTGCCGGATCTTAGACTATAAGAACACAATTACCTTGTAGCAGTTTATTACATTGCCATTAATTATTCATTTGATATAAGTTTCATTAATAAAAAACAGATACCTGTAAGAATCAGCAGCCGGATCTTAGACTATAAAAACACAAATATCTTCATTTTAAAATAATTGAGCATTATCATAATTTAAAACATTAATTTTAAAATAATTGAATGGATTTTAAAAAAATGTTTTGTCAAAATTTTAGGTACTGTATTTAATTAATGAGATCGGGACCTGAAATTTAATTATATTTTATAGCCAATATAGCCAGTAAACTTTTCAGTTAAACCGATCATATAACTCTAATAAAAAATATGTAAAAATACCGAGATTTTGCGCTGAATAGGAAACGGCAATAATTTTACCAATTCAACCAGCAACGGTAGCATTTTGCAACCAATAACAAAAGAACAGAAAATCTGAAATCGTAATGGCCTTTCCAGTCGTAATCAATAATGGCGTTTTAGCGCGTAAGCCACCACGTTAATGGGTGCGAAATAATTAATATCTGCTATTTTTGAAATGGAATTGCGGCCAAGCCAAAATGGAATGTGATAACTCAGCCTGTGTAGGCTTTTACTAATTTCATCCTTATTATTCTTGCTTGTCAAAGGGACTAAGAAAAACAACATGATAAGGATTAGGAAAAGCCCAAAACATTTTATATTAGAACTCAAAATAGATTACGCATTTTGTGTAAAATGTTTTATTATAAAGGTAACAGTGTGATGATTATATATAATTGCGAAATTTTTAAAAATAACACTACCAAACAAAGCATATATTTGATGGAAGGCAGGAAAAATAAAAACTGATTATGCTGAACTGAATTTCATTCCAAAAATATCTAATGTTTTTTCATACCAACTCTATACAGAAGGTCAAATTTTAGCTTTTATAACAGATATAATTAATGAACTAATGAAATATTCAGACGCTAAAATATTTTCAACTAAATTTTGGATGTAATGAGTGGATTTTTAGGTATTGCGTTTTCCCATGATCATAAATGCGAAATTCCCAATTTGTACAATCCCTAACCACCATGACCCCATCGCTTAATAATTTATTATTCTACAATAATCCCTGACGTTTACGACAGGGTTTCATAGTTTAGTACAAAATATTCTATGAACTTTTGGTATAGTTTCATCAAATAATTAAAAACATATTGAATGCAAATTATGGTTTTCATAAGCAGACATGGATATCTTTTATTATGTATGTGATTATCATCTGGATATTTTTTGTTATGTATGTGAGGAATACACTTTGAAAGAAAGCAGGAAACCCATTTCTGACTTTTTGAAAAAGTTATATAACCTTACTTACCGTTATATAACCTTAACTTACCGTGTCACTCAGTTAAGAGACAAGAAAAATCTTGAGTTCCACATTTGAGATCTAAAGCTTGCGTTGAATATTTACGATAACTGATAAACGCAAAGAGGAGAAACCTAATATTCTATTTGAAATCTATCTTTAGAATTCAAATGAAGTGAAGGCAATCGAAAACCAGTTGTTTTGCGATTTATGTAATATTGTACTAGGCTAAAAGAAGAATATAAGACAATGTCATTAATTATGAAAAAAAAATACGAAGAAAATTACAGGGCTTTAAAAATGGTAAACTTCGTTCTACGGCAAAGATGGTAGAAAAGCATTTGTATTTCCTTAGTCTTTGAATCAGCAGATATAAATGTTTAATCTAATTGTATTAACAGAAATTGACCGTCAATGAATGTTATAAGTATTGTCTGAATGATTGTGACGTGTTCATATATTTTTTCTTTTTTGGGTTTTTCGCCACGATCTAAAACTCAAAAAACTATCAAAAATATCTATTTTTATGTAAAAAGAGAATCAATGGGTAAAAAATCAAAAAACCAAACGGAGACAAATTTCTCAGTGATTCTTTTCTGTAATAAATTTGTCTAACGAATAAAATTTTAAAAAAATAATAAAATTTTCTAAAATAAATACAAACTTTTGAACGTTAACGTTTCGGAAGGTCTTCTCCCGTTTTCAAAATGAATCTAAAAAAATTATATTAATTTCTATATATAATGAAAAAATAGGAAGTAAACATATTTTGTGTATGTCAATGATATTTACATTGACAATAATAGTTTTTAATGACCACGACATACTACCAAAAATATATATATAGATGAGGTTTACTGTATGATTATTGTGTATTGAAATATTTAAACGTTTTCAACTGTATTCTTTAGAATCGGGAACCATATTTAATTTAAATCTACCGAATGCATAGCAATACAGCTATTTTTATTTAAATTAATTATAGAGGTTTCTTTTAATCTTCTGTATTTTGTTACCAATTCTTTTAATACCGTTTTGGAATTATTCCAATTGATTTTATTTCCCGATTCCCATGCATGTTAAATTCTAGATTTATAAAAATCGCCCTAAGAAGGTTTTTGTGATCTTTTATTCTAATATCTAACAGTCTAGATTTCTCACCTACATAAAATTTGCCACATTCGCAGGGAATTTTATTAACCACATTTTTGGTATTCTGTTGTTTGTTGTTTGGTTTGGTTTTTGTTAATATAGATCTAAGAGTATTTTTTGTTTTAAATGTCGTTCTTATGTTGTATTTATTTCCTACTCTTTTAATTGTGTCAGAAATACCGCGTATGTAAGGAATTGTGAGGATAATTGTTTGAGAGTTATTATTGTTGTTATTAATAAGTTTCCTGTTTTGTCTAGTATCAAAAGTTTTAAAAGATTTATCTATGAAATTTTTTGGGTAATTGCTTTTTATTAAAATGTCTTTGATGTGATTTGTTTCTTTTTGTAGTGTATCACTGTCGGTATAAACAAGTTTTGCTCTGTCATATAAACTTTTAATTATTCGTATTTTGACTGATTTTAAGTGATTGGAAAATAAATTGAGATACCTGTCTGTGTTTGTAGGTTCTCTGTAAACTGTAGTTTTTAAAGTGCTGTGTTTTATTGTTATTGTGTCGACGAATAGCAATTTATTCTCCCTCTCCATCTCTAAATTAAATTTAATTGTAGGCTCTTGAGAATTTATATTTATAATTAGATATTATATATATATATATATATATATATATATATATATATATATATATATATATATATATATATATATATATAATCTATTTTTGATATTTTTTTTGTGTTTTAGATCGTGGCGAAAAACTAAAAAAAGAAAAAAATATAATAAATGTTATAGCTGAAAGACGAACAAAGTGTCCAAATAACATACAGTTTGCTAAGAGAGACCAAATCATCTTCCACCTTAACATATTGAGCCGAGTGTTATAAAGTAATTTGTAAAGGATCTGAATTCAAATGGACTTTGTAGTAGCTACTTATCATGTAAGTTTTCTGAATGTAGCACGGAAAAATTCAAAGCTAGAATATTTAATTTGATCCTGTCAGCTTTTGGTTAATATAATATTTGGTTTTTGTTTATTCAAGGGTTTCCATATTTTCTTGAGGAAGTATGACAGACAATTACGTGGCGATGGTGGATGGGATGTTTTCCTATTTTAATAATCTGTAATCACAGATCGTTTTTCAGAAAACCATTTTAAAAAAATTAGTGAAGCATAACTCGAAAAATTCCATCAGAATATAAGAACTATGAAAGGGCGATATCAAAGAGAATGCAATATCCACATGCTAGCCGATCAGTGCTGTAACCTCCAACGAGTCTCTCCTAACAAACATCATGCAAAGAAGTATATTGCCAAAAAAAAGTTTTTAAGTGCTGATTACTTAATATCTGTTTTGTGAAATAAATATTTTACGATATATATATATATATATATATATATATATATATATATATATATATATATATATATATATATATATATATATATATATCGGGTTTTTGTTAACACACATCTATAGTAGTACAATGCACAAGTTAATAACTGTGATAATTTTGTTATTAAATAATTGACATATCCAAGAAATATGACAAATATAGCGTATCTCGGATAAATTACATATCTCTGATAAGTTACATCTGATAAATTAATATGACCACATATTTGGTTTTGGAGCTTAAAATAACCTAAAATTATTTAAGAAATCGCAAACAATTACTAGTGTGTTGGATACTGTAACTTATATCTGGCAAGCTGAGCATTACTTCATATATTCTGATAGTTGAAACAAAGGATTTTGAGTAAAATAATTCAATAATTTTTATGTGAAATAAAACAAAATATGCATGTCTATCTTTTGCTATTTTTCAAATATTTTCCTGGCTCCCTTACAAAACAAAATACTATTTATTCTTTTTTTTCCAAAGACCTTTTCAAGTACTATTTCATATTGTTGCCTTAGTGGATGTGTTACCCCACGTAAAATTTTGCAAACAACGAAAAAAGTTTGCAATAAAAATGTAAGACGTAATGTAATAACGTAAATGTAATACGAGAAGACATTCGAATGAATCTCTAAAAATTTCTGATATGAAGTTAAAAATATTTTTGGTCCTGCATTTTCATAGTGTAGTACTTTCAGATACACAAATTTTTAGCTGTTTCTGTCACAGAATATCATTTAATTTGGCCAATTGTTCACAGTATTTATAAGAAGTGATCCAATCTCTTGTCATCCATCCTTATTTCTTGTTCAAATATCAATTGTGGTATAGTTTTCTTTCTATCAAAACATACTAGTTGCTGGAACTACATCACCGTGTCACTTGGCGAGTTTGGTTTCGATATGTGGTATGTTTGGTGTGTTTGGTTTCAAAGTTATAACTTTAGTGTTTAAAGTTTATATATCGGAGTTTGCCTACTGTGTAGTACGGCAATCTTAGGTTTGTCAAATGTGTAGCAGGCAAAGACCGAAACAATTCCAATCCATTGTTCTGATTCGTCCGTACAATTTATGACTCGTTATAAAAACGATGCAGGCGCATTTATGCTGTTTACGTTACAAGTAACCAGTATTAGTCTGGCTGTCTAGTTTGTACTAGTGTTGCGCGAATTTTTGATTTCAAGTGAATTTTGTAAGAAAATGAGTGAAAGTGAAGTCATCCGTCTAACTAATGAAACTGAGTGATGGTGAAATGAGAATTTATGGAAAAACTAGCAGGCGTTAAGAAACAAATTAATTCATTTTATATTGAATCACAGGAGCGATACGGAGAAATAATTAAAGAAATGGAAAATGCTAAAAAGGCTACCAAGAAATCAACACTACAATATAGACGTCTTAGGCGCTGCGAAGTACTTCGAGTTGAGGATGTTAAGAAATTAATTACTCCACTGACTGATGTAAGATACTTTGTTTCAAACGAAGAGTTGTTTGGAATAATACACAGAGTATACAAAGAATGTGGGCATGCCGGAAGGGATATTATGATTAAAGCACTAGGTGAGAAATATGCAAATGTGACTCGAGAAAGTATAGTATTTTATTTAAAACTTTGTGAGACTTGTCACAAAAAAAAAGAAACATCTGAAAAAGGGAATAAACGGAAAACCTATACTATATAGAGAAGTGAATTCGCGAGGACAAGTCGACCTTATCGATATGCAGACCTGTCATGACGGGGACTTCAAATACATCCTCAATTATCAAGATCATCTCTCAAAATACCTTATTCTACGACCGCTAAAGACAAAAACAGCAGAAGAGGTAGCATACACTTTAATAGATATTTTTTGTATTTTGGGAATCCCATCAGTGTTACAATCTGATAATGGACGTGAATTTACAAATCGTGTTGTTGAAGAGTTAAAAATATTATGGCCACAGTTGTCTATTGTTCATGGTAAACCGAGGCACTCCCAAAATCAATGAAGTGTTGAGCGGTCAAATCAGAATGTTCGAAATATATTATTCTCTTGGATGAAAGATAATAAAACCAAACACTGGAGTAAGGGCCTACGTTTCTGCCAGTTGCAAAAAAACAATGCATATCACAGCGGGATACGACAAACTCCTTTTGAGGCAATGCTCGGTAAGCATATTTTAATGTTTAAAAAGACTTAGTTGCACCGTTTGTTATTAATTTTTAGGAAGAAAAGCTCATATTAGAATTAAGTCTTTACCGGACTCGATTAAAACGGTATTGAAAACTGAAGAAGACCTGGAAGAAGTACTTGTTACTGTGGGTACGGACGAACGTGAAAATTCATTTAGCTTGGATACTGAAATCACCAACGCAACCGACTCTCTAGTCGATTTGAGATCTGCAACGTCAATATGCGTTATTTGCGAAATGGAAACATCGGGTGCACATAAGTGCAGAAACTGTGACGAGAGTCTTCACGTCACTTGTGCTCAAAGCACTAGCAATGTGGAAGAAGGTTATGGATTAAGAGTTTTGTGTCTGCGTTGTATGCAAAAGATATCTATAAAAACGAATAAGGATATTGCTTATAGCGGGTTGAAGTTCCAAGCAGAAAAAATGAAACAATTATCAAAAACAAAACTCCCGGAAATCCAAGTCGGAGAATCAGTTACAGTGCCAATTCCAAATTTAGACAGAAGCAAAGCAGATGCTCGTAACGTAGTTGGCGTTGTGATGAAAAAGACAGAGGACGGTTTTTATCAAATAGGCACTAGACAAGGGACGATCAGTTATCTGTATTCAAGAAATCAGATTCAAAGTTGTAAAAAAAGCTTTATAAAAATCAATGATGTTCCAAACAAGGAATTATCGCTTCGAGAGGTTAGCAGTCGGAACTCAGTGTTTGGAGGTCAGGGGTTTTTAAAATGCAATTGTATTAAAAAATGTACTAAGTCATGTAGATGTAAGAGAGGAAATTTACTTTGTAATTCAAAATGCCACCATTCTACATCACGTGCTAATAAATAATTTGTGTTGTAGACTACGCATATATTATGGTATATTTTGTATTATTATTAATATTATGTACTTTTTCTTCAATATTCAAATGTTTTTTGTTTCGTGTTCTAATAAATACATATTTCACTACAAGAATATTTTGAACTTTGCCTAACACACATTCGACAAACCTAAGATTGCCGTATTATACTCCAGGCAAACTCCGATATATAAAATAATGTCGAGTTTTGCCTAAATCGTTCCCGCAATGCGCGGTTTATCTAGGCAAACTTGGATTTGACGGCACAACGAACTTTGCCGGTAATATATATACTTAAAAATTATCAACACTTCAAATTGATTGATGTCTATTGACCACACAAGAAAGTTGGCTGATAAAGAGTTCTGTGATATTTTTGGAATGCTTTTAGTTCTTCATATTAAGCATTATTTTTGAAACTAATATCATTATTAATAACATTACATTACGTTCAAGTTACATTTTGAACATTATATATTATGTATTGTAGTTGGACTTGTAGTTGGGCACTTGCATAATTTCTCGTTGAGAGAATTTTTAGCTGCTTGTCTACTTGAATTGGATTACGGTGTTTGTGACGAGTGATTCCGCAACAATTCGTTGATTGTTAGACTGCTCGCCAATCTATATTTCTTTCCATGTGGAGCAGTTCATAAAGAGTTCATTTGAAGTCCATATAGTCGATAATGTCTTACTGAAACCAAACACTCCATTGCATAGATGACTTGTTGATTGTTGATTAAGGCTGTTGTTTCAATATTAAGACCTTGAAATTTGGTCTGAGAAATGTCTCCACTAATAAGATGTTATATACAAAGATTTGTTCCATTCAAACAAATCATGAATATAATGATATCTTAATTTTCTTTCTTAATTAAAGTTTTCGCTGCCCCAACGTTTGGAAATTGTCCAAATATTTTTTCAAATTTCGAGAAGTTTTGTTGCTTCTCAAAGAGTATTTCGTTCAAAACTCGCCGGTACGACTTCGTAGTGGCAGTAGTAAAGAAAATATTTCGGCTGTTTGTGAAAGTTTTGCCGAGAACGATAATATATCTGTTCCTCGCCGTTCTCAAAAGTTGGGCTTATCTAGGATGACCACTTGGCGTATTTTGCGTTTGAATTTCGGTTTACACTTATACAAGATTGTATTGGCATAAGAACTTAAGCCAACTGACCATCGATTACGTTGGGAGTTTGCAGATTGGGCGTTGGAGGCGATGAAAAACGATCCAAATTTTTATCGCAAAATCATCTTCTCCGATGAGGCTCATTTTTGTTAAACGGTTACGTTAATAAGCAAAATTATCGTTATTGGTGTGACTCAAACCGACAAGTGATTCATCAAGCCCCATTACATCCCAAAAGAATCACTGTTTGGTATGGATTATGGTACTGTGGTAATCAGTGTCGGTTCGTGAGAGAGGGCGTTGGGGCGTCGCCCCTCCAGCATTTATCAGAGTAAACAATTTTTCAGAACAAAACACTCTGGTTCACCTCCTGTATAAGGTTTCAATAGCACGAAAAGTAAGAAAGGAAGGAAAAAACAAAAAAAAATATTCAGCAACACTAATTTCTTCTACGCCTTCCCAAAATCCACGAGCCGCCACTAGTGGCATTGTCGGCCACTGTGAATGGCGAACGCTACCGTGCCATGTTATCCGATTTTGTCTTTTCAAAAATTGATAAAATTGATGCGGGCGAACTATATTTTCAACAAGACGGCGCAACTTCCCACACAGCACGCATTACGATGGATTTATTGAACAACATTCGGAGAATCGGTAAATTCATGGAATGGCTCTTGCAACTGGTCACCAAGATTTTGTGATTTAACACCTTTGAACTATTTTCTTTAGAGCCGTGTTAAATCACAGATTTACACCAACAAACCCAAGGTTCTTGATGAACTTGAAGCTAACTTTCGAGCAACCATAGTCGCCATACTACCCGATATGCTCCACCGAGTCATCAAAAATTGGACCAATTGGATCAACCAGTGCAACAAGAGTCGAGGTGGTCACTTGAACGACATTTTATTTAAAACATAAATGGCATAAAATATACCATCTAATAAAAATAATGAGCACCATTTGCGACCGAATTTTCTGTGTTTTATTTCAAATTCAAACCCTATCGCTCTTATTGGGAAACCCTTTATATTCAGATTGGTTCCATCAATATGCACTTTCATTAAAATTTTTGTAAAATATTCATTAAAATATAAAGTAAAAGTAAAATGTAAAATAGTCATAAAAATTCCAATACAAGATATCAAAAATAGAAAAAAACAATATATCAAGTTTAGAGAATTTTAATTCAGATAAAAGATTTTTGATTAAGAATAGGGAATAAAGAATTAAGAGTTTTGAAGTTTATTCTATTAAAAGTGATAATATATAAGCTACTATAAGCCGATATTAAAAAGGGTCTTCGATACTTTAAAAATTACTTTTATCATGCAAAATCCCCAACTCGTTCTTAGGTTCTTATTTTTCAGCAGCTAAGACCTTGTCATTGATGATTGATTGATTCGTTTATATCCCTATTAATCCTACTGAATTTCTTATTTTATTCTTTATCTTCTTTTTCCTGATTGAAAACTGCTAAAAAGTGATTGAGTTCAATCCGAGTGCATGGATTTATTTACATATAATAAAATATTATAAAAGTTTTAAACACAATGTTGCATCCAGTAACATTTTTTTTATAAAAAGCAAACAGTTGGTGTATGTTATCTGGTGAATTATTAAATTCGAACGTTTACAAACGCTTTTAATAATTTGGTTATGTTTGAAAACTTAATGTTTGAGTTTCAAATATTCCCATTGGATATGATCCTAATCAATATATTTAAAAGTAGTTTGCTTTGCTGTCCAAATGATTTTTTAATTTTAATCTGTATCGTTATTTAGATATATTTAAAAATATATAAAAATTAAATTAAAGCTATTTTAAAATATTCCTGTAAAAAACGGTATATATAGCTAAAAATATATAATAATAATTTTGTCAATAAATGCAGTGAAACTTTGAAACCCATCCTATAGAGAAACTAAAAACTGGTTTAAAAAATTTAAATTTAGACATACCTCAGGATGAGGGAGTACCAAAAACTGTTCTAATAAAAGTATAGGATTTAGGATTAGAGGCACATTATCAACTGAGACTATTTAGCGACTGGACCTATAATATAACATGGCCTCTGAAGCATGGTCATGAACTATCGATTAGTGAGTCATCCGGTCAGCACCCATCTTGGATATTAATCCTAGCTTTGTGTTAAACCTTAAGTCTATAGAAGCATACTGACTGGCGAATGAATAACGTAGAATATATCTCAAAAGACACCTGGCAAATTCAATTGGCATGCTCGAGGGGCGATATCTTGTCGGATTTTACACTCTAGTCTGTTGAAATGTTCAACGCAATCCTGATCTCTTCTTGGAAGTTCACTCATGTGACTCACTGATTAAAAAAATTGCAGTATGAGTGAGAGCAGAAATATGCGCGGTTTAGGGCTGAAGTAATTTTAAACTATGATTTGGGTCTTAAAATATCAATATTTACCGAAAGATGATTGAAAATTATTGCTGAGGTACATTTGGCGACAATTACAACGCATCTGTAAGAGCTTTTGGTAATGGTAGATGAGTTTGGGTTCATTGCTTTGTGAGTCAATATTATAAAAGTATCGAGGGACATCTGTAGTAAGAGCTTATCAGTTCCAAAAAATTATGTATGTAATAGGGTAGAATCCAATATTGTGCGGATTATATACTGAAAGTGTGTGAAACCAAAATACGTAAAAATACAGCAAAAGAGGAATCCAGCCATCGTTTCATCAGGATAAAGACTCTGCTCAAATCCACAATGTACGCATTTTTGGCACACATAGGTGTTATCGATGCAATTATGTTTTGTTTGTGCTGAAAAAAGATTTTGAGGGACTCATTTTTCTAACGATAATTTTTCTGAGTTATAGCTGTTTTAATTTAAAATTTACCAATTAGTTTTGCAAAGGCATTAAAGCTTTTGTCCTTTAAAAAAAAGATTTCTTTAAATAACATGGCTTTAATGACCCCAGATATTCCTTTCTCTATTAACCATCCGTTACTAACATAGATTTATAGGCCATTGTTACTAATATCGGTCTCTAACGCGGAATTGGTTTTAAAATCTGAGTTGTCAAACTGTGCCCTACAGTTTTTTGAAGAAAACACATTATTTTTTACCAAATTGACACATTTTATTTTCCATTTTTTTTAAATAAAAAAATATTATTAAATTCTCTCTTTTTCGTATAATCCCGCAAATATCAACTAAGCAAAGTACAGACTACAGAAAACAATTATATTCAAACAAAAATTTACTTCCCACAACGGTATATTGAGTAGTGAATTTTATACAATATCACTCCTCACCTAGTGCATTCTTTACATGTAGTTATCAAATGTTCCAGACACATAAATTTGGAACACCAGGAATAACTGTATCTAGGTTTTCTATTTTTCTACTGACACGGTGACTGCATCTATCATGATTATTTTTGCTGGGCAACTTATTTTTATTTTCAACCCCACATCATTCTACTAGTCTATAACAGATTGATTTCGCGATATTTTCAGCCACAGTTCGTCTCCTTATGTATTCATTAACTAGATCAAAGCTTAGCTTTTCTAAAAAACTTTTCCGGAAATGATCTGATTCATTTTTTATTGCCTTTGTAAATAGTAAATGAATTTATGCCTGCTACATTCATTGCGCAATAAAACAAAACTATCGGCCAACTGCACGTAGCTCTGGAGCAGTTGTAAGTTTCACTAAGTTTGTCAACCACGTCAACGCCACCTTTGGTTTTATTATAATCAATAATAATTTCCGTTTTGCCACTCACTAAAAGAAACACATTGTTATTATTTCGGGAAACATATGAAACAAGAGTTGCTTGATCTTGAAATGTTTCTTATTTTTCCAAAGTGTTCTTATTATGGTCAGACCGTGATCATTCAGAAGTTTATTTGCCAATTCTATGCTTGTATACAAAAATTCATCATCACATTTCTCTTTGTTCCCCATATTGAATGACATAATCGTGGAAGTAATGCCATATTTGATGTTTCCAATGGATAAGGACCATCGAGATGTTTTCCTGCGTAAATTTCCACAGAAACGATGAAAAAAAATTTAGCATCATCTAAGGCATAAACTTTGATACCATATCTACGAGGCTTATTTGGCATATAAACCCTAAAACTGTATTTACTCCGAAACCCTTGAAGCATTTCATCTAATGTTGCAAAAGGAGATATTGCATAATATTTTAGTAAAGTGACAGTAAAGCTCATAAAAAATTCTCGTATAACAGCCATTTTATCAAATTGTACTCCATCCTCCCGCATTGATTTATAATTGAAACGTGTATTTCACAGAAGAAAATATCTCTCCAATGACATGGTGAGGCGATATATCTCCATGGACATTCCGTTTGTTCTAAACAAATACTTTTTATTGCCCCTGAGATATATAATAATCCAAAGAGAGCTTTAATTTCAAGTAGATCCGTTTTCTTAGCAGCTCTGTAAGCCAGGTAAGCCCTGTAAGTCATAATTCTTCATTTCTATATATTTATTCGTATGCTGTACTATATTTATTAACATACTGTCAGTAAAAAACAAATTCCAAATTTGTAATGGTTCTTCTATCTGACGAGCAATACCTTTGATCACCGTGGATATCTGAAAATGTTTCTACTTCATCAAATAATCGTAGAAGCCTTACCTGTTCTTTCTCATAACACTCCCTGACCATTTTACTAATTCTGTAAATATATCAATTCAGAAATAAAAACATTGTAAAAACCACTAAACTACATTTTTTAGTGTATGGATACTAATCTCTGTCTTACGGACCAATACTACTTATAACTCGATAAGGGTATTACACTAACCAGCGTTGTTAACACATTGTGTATGAAAACTCTACACAAGAAGGTTCCTAAACACATTGCGAGCGCATTTAACCTACTCGATATTTATCGCTAAATTTCGTTTTGGTCGGTATCTGACACCGTTATGTTAGTAACGGAGGGTTAAGGACAATAATTTGTGAAGTCGTGTAACTGGTATTCAAATCAGTTAGATACATATTAATAACATATTACCAGATATATTGAATAATCGGTTCTATGAATATTATTAACCATATAATATTCTTCTAAACATAAATATAAATAATACCTTCAATACTTAATTCTCTCTCCAGAGAATAAAATCTCTCAACTTTACTAAACAAAAATGCAATTCTTATATCTTTGAATTTGGTTCCATATTAATTAAATGAAGTAAAATATTTCAATTTCGTTATTCCTTACAAGAATGTGTTTAAGGTGTCATTTCCTCCTGCCTCCCTAAAATTAAATATTGAAAACATTATTTTTCAACACGGATCTGGAGGCAACTTGATTAATACAATTTATTTTCTTTAAGTCTAATTTGAATTTAATATTGGAAATAAAAAAAAAACCCAACGATTTCAGAAGGTAAATTTATAACAAAACTGTGATTAATGAAATTTAACTGAATTACAAGACTCCTGAAAAACAATATTTTGTATTGTATAACAGTTTCACGGAAGATTTATTGTTTCAAATTTAATTAAAAAATATTGAATATGCTATCGTTTCGTTGATTTAAGATATAAAATTACACAAGCTATATTTTTCTGGTGTCTTATTATCTGTTTCGTTTATTCTGACAATAATTACATTTCAAACACTATTTAGTCTTTTTGAGGTAATCCGGCAACTGAGAGGCCGAAATTCAGATTAGGTTAAAACATGAATAGGCGGAGGAGAACATACTGAGCTTTTGTACTGCTTTTCAATAGATGAGAATGTAAAACCCGACAAGAATGAGTTTTTAGTCACGCCAGAAACCAAGTAAAGTACGGCTGTGTATGGCTTTTGAGATGTGTTCTACCTTGGTGAGTAGCCGGTTGATAACTTTTTCGAGAGACTAAATGCCTAAGCATAAACCAAACATTATTAGTCCGATGTGTGAATCGGTGGCCGATGACAATGGTTTGGAACCCATGTTAAGCTGTAGGTCTAATTGCTAAATAGGATGAGTTGTTGATGGAATGGACTCCTAAAAACCCTAAAAGCTACTTTATTATTATTATCATTAACGATTTTTTCAAAATAATGCTTACACGCATTGGGAGTCGTAAAATATTCTTTTTTCTTTTTTTGTGTGCGACTGCTAAAAATGTGGCAATGTAAAGCGTTTTAGAAATTATATTTTTATCGTTTTATGAGGTATTTTTCATGTGTTGCTAAGGTAAGAACTACTTTTGTCATTGTGTTAAAATGTCATGCACCATATAGTTTCTGGTAATTATCAGAATTTAATTTATATAATCTATCTTTAACCAAGGTAATGTTGTAAAAGAAGCAGGTACAAGTATTCGTAAAATTGCTGCGTCTATCGTTATGAGAACACAGGCAACGTGTTTTAGCGATCAGAGTTATGCACATATACGATATTCTGACCATCCTAGAAGTCCAAGAAACTGGCGAATGGTATTTTAGGCTTCTTGCAGTGCGAAATTGACACGAAAATATCCGGCAGATAGGTAATGTTTTTTTGTTGCAGCTACACGTAAGACCATTTTGGGAATAATTGTTAATTGACATTTACTATGATGGTGAAGCATGTTTATCATCGCTATGGGGTGCTCCTCGTAACTACAGCGTACCACAAGACGGATTGCTTAGAATGGTATTGAGTTGGAATTGAATCGGACCTGGCATGAAACTTTACATATTTTAGTGAGTCTAGATTTAGTTTAGGTGATTTTTTTATTTTGATACAGAAGGATCAGCCGTTTTTGTGGAGAAAGCCGACATTTATTTCATGTCATTAAATTTAATTTATGCATATAATCGATTGATGTATTTATGCATATAATCGATCGCTGAATTATTGATAAATTCCGAACGCATTTCACGCTGATCGATATTAAAACAAAAACAAGACAAAACTTCTGAGTTCCGAAAAAATATCGCCGGTTTTGGTGATAGTGTTGATGAACATTCAAATTTATCAATTCAGCACCGTTTGCAGGAAATTCGACCACTTTTTTTTGTCACCAATTTTGCGTAAAAATCTTGGTCTGGTGCAGTACAAGATCAAGCTTGTCGAAGAACTTAAGCCTCAAGATCACCATTTGCGTCATACATTCGGTAAATGGGCTCAAAATCAATTACAACTTGACCCAGAATTGAACCGAAAAAATTTGTACACAGCAAAATGCACCGCAGATTGTACGCCGGCATTACCATTGGGCTGTATTTCTTTAAAAATCAAGCTGGAACGCACGTTGCAGTTAATGGGGATCATTGCGGAGCCATGATCAATGATTATTTAATTCCGAATTTAAATGGTATTCATGTGAAGAAGATGTTGTTCCAACAACTGATTTATTGAGGGAACAATTCGGTGAAAAAATTATTTCGAGAAACAAACCTGTTAGTTAATTGACCCACCAAGGTCATGTGATTTAACACCATTATATTATTTTTTTGTGGTTATGTTGAATCCTTGGTCTATGTCGATAAACCAGCAACTACTGATGTCTTAGATGTCCGCATAACTCTTACAACTGCTTGAAAAAGTGCTTGGAAATTGGATCGAAAGAATGCGCTTTGTCAGAAGTAGGCGCGGTGGACATTTGTCCGATATCGTTTTCAGATATTAATGCCATTGAATGTTATTTCACATAAAATAAATAGTTTCAAGGCATCTAATTTGTTGTTTTATTTGAAATTGAAGTTCGGATAGAAAAAATCACTCTATACTTCTGAGGATATTCCGTTCATTCTGCCGTCTTATTATTTGTTAGCACTGTAGTGCTGCTGCAATTTTCTCACACTTTAAATCCGAAGTACTTAAATCTTCAGTACAGTTGTATTGCGGGAACATGTCAAGTACTTCCAAATCTACTTGGGAGTTGGTGTAAAATAAGGGAGAATTATTATTTCCGTCTACAACTAATCTCGTCATCTATCGATAAACGACCATAATGTCCGTAATTTGAGAAAAGTTATTTGTAAGACCATATACTTCCCTAATAACCTGGAAAAAATGCCTACAATCATTTGTGTCGGCAAAATGTGGCATTTCCTTGGCTTTGCTCTTTAAAAGACTTATGTTATATTATGTTTTTTTCCTTGGCTTTAACATGGGTGGCATGAGCAACTCTCTTTTTCGCTCAAGAATAATTTTGAGCAAAATCTTGGAACCAATCAACTCGCGGATATTGGCGGAATATTGAAACCAATCGAAACGCTTCTTTTCTTTCAGGCCGAGAGTGTGTTTGTTGGCGTGGAAGAATGGGACATTTCGTGAGTGCACTAACTTTCTAATTAACAAGTACTCTTTGTGATTAAGAAGGTTAAATAAATCTATTCTAATTAACCAATATATCAAAATGTATAACATATGAAACGATCTCATAAATTAATGGATTAAACTAAAGCTTTGTTACTTCCTTTACTGTATTTTAAACAATTATGAGAACAAATTATTGGGAAAATCCATTTAAACTATGCCAAGGTCAATATAAAGGACTGCCCTTTTGACTTTTATCTTTAAAGAAATTTCTACAGTGTCAAAGATGGTTGACGATGAATTAGCATCAAAACAAACACTTAAAACATAATAGTTAAAATTTAAACGAGCAACATACTACCGCCAAATTTACATATATATCCTCTTTTGCATTCAAAACGAATTTGAAACGAGGCCCCTCCGTTGATCTACAGAGCTTAAGAAACTTGACTTGGCATTTTAGAACGTCAAGATTTGGGTCATTATTATATTAAGATGTAGGGGTTGTTACGGCGTTACATTAGCAGCCAGTGTTGCTTAAACTGCGATAACGAAGATATTTATTATTATCAGCAACACATATTAAGCACTTTAAGCTGCTCAGCATATTTATATGTTAACTATCTAACATACTTAGACATATTCTAAAATGGTACTGTTAAAATGTTTCATGTATATTATAATTTCGGTAATACAGAATATTTTCAATAACTTTTCTACAAGTTGCTAAATTTATTACAGTTATTATAACTTGGGTTTATTATACAGGGTTTTCCAATAGGGTCATGTTGGTGAGGCTATAGTTGTCAAATTAGGAGGTTATAGTAACTAATGTTGGGCAAATCATCAATAAAATTTACAGTACTGAACAACGCGTATAAATCATTAAACTGTACTATGAAAATGAATGCTCAATTTGAGCTACATTCCGTGTGATATGTGACTTTTACGGAGCTTATAGTCGTCCTGTTAAGTCGATTATTCGTTGTTTGGTGGATAAATTCGAATCAGCTTGTTCACTAAACAATCAAACCCGTTCCCGGAACACCCGTGCGTCGCCGAAACGTGAGGTCTCCAGAAAACATTGCTGCAGTAAACAAGAGCGGGTAGGATAATCCGAGGCAGTCAATCCTTCGTTGCGCCCAAGAACTTAGCCTTCCGCAGATCTCGACTCGAATTTTGCATCGGGCTTGGGCACGCACCCGTACCAAATTAAAGTGACCCAGAAACTGAAGCTAAACGACCATAGGTAGCGTCGAGCATTTGCTGACTGGCTTCTGCAGTAGTTGGAAATGGACCGTGATTTCGGAGGGAAAATCATTTTCATCCACGAGGCCCATTTTTGTATGAATGGTTATCTCAACAAGCAAAATTGTCCCATTTGGGGAGATAGCAATCCTCATGAGACCCATCAGTTGCAAATGCATCCAGAAAAAGTCATTGGTTGGTGTAGACTTTGGTCCAGGGGTTCTTTGCACTTTTTCTAAAATGAAGCTTGCGGCGCCATAACTGTCACCGTCGAGAGGTACAGGTCGATGATAACCAATTTTTTTGTGGCCTAAATTGGAACATATGGACCTTAACGACATGTGGTTCCAATAAGACGGCGCTACGTGCCACACAATGTATGCAATAATGGGTCTTCTACACGACAAATTCGACGGCTTGGTTATCTCGTGTTTCGGCAACGTCAAGTGGCCGCTGAGATCGAGTGATATAACGCCATTAGACTTTTTCTTGTGGGGTTACGTTAAATCACAGGTCTTTGAGAATAAACCGCAGACGATTCATGTCTTCATAGACAGTCAAAAATAGGGGGTCATTTAGCCGATATCATATTCCATTCATAATGCGGTCAAATACTCTTTCAAATAAAGAAAAAAATAATGATATCTCATACACAACTTGTTTTATTTACATTAATTTACAGTTCGAGCTCCCTTAAAGGAGAACCCTATATATTATATGATCATTGTTCCTGACTTATCGGTGTTAATTTCATTTTTCAAGAAGCTGCAGAAGAAGTGATTTTTCTAAAATGCACTTCAAATGACGTTTATAGCTTTCGACATTTATCTTGGTAATCTTTAACTTGAAAACAATAGGTCTGTTATTCTTAGTTGACTAATATAAATAGTAAAATGGCGATGTTGTAAATGTGATAAGTAAGTAAATACAAATCTTTATGCAATGTAAATTAAAAAAAATTAAATATATCCATGTTTTACACATTTTATTTTCAACCTATTTCACCTTATTATTTTCAGCTCATTAATAGCACAAAGAGTTTAATTGAATTTCTTCACCAATCTTTCAATCGAATACTGATTCTCAAAAAAATCTCTTTGAATAATAAAAATGCCCTTTTTCAATATACAGAGTATAACAGAAAGTGCTTTCATAAATTTAACCAACGATTCTTCACATTATTTTAAAGAAAAACATTCCTTACAACAATAATAAAAAACCTAAAAGTTCTCCTAACCTAAAAGAAAAAAATCGTTAAATTGGAAAAAAAGTATTAAATTACCAATTGAAAAGCTATGATAAGAATTAACAATTTTTTGAGCCATTAGTCCAGTAGAGCTGGATATTATGTTATGTGTAAAAGCATATCTGGCAAATATTAATTGGTTATTACTTAACTAATAAACTACAAATAAACTAATGAACATTGTTAAAACAATTTAAAAAAAGTTAAGAATCACATCAAACATCAGCCAATATGGATGCGACAACGTCGCAAACAATTTTATTTCAACATTGCGATAAAAATGATTTCAGCGTAGGTCAGTGCATATATTTAACCATTTAAAATCAAGAATATAAATCATACGCGAGTATCACGGTAAGCTTCTTATTTCCGGAAAAGCTCTCCAAAATTTCAAAAAGGCTAGGCTTTCTTATGGGCAACGATACCCAGATAGGCCGCTTCCAGCTCGGCAAATATTTGTCCTAGACTTTTGGCTACGGGTAGTGTGTTTCCAAAATTTCAAGAATGTAGGCGACAGCAGGAAATTGGTCCTGAAGTCGGGGAACACATTTTACCTCTTGTTGAAGAGGATTCTACCAGAAGTAGGGTAAGATTGCTTAAGTCGTACTACGGCCTAAGTCGTACCCCGGTATTATCTCGTTTAAAATTTGTAAAAAGTACCATCTAGTGCTGTAAGCCTGAACTATTTAGTTGTACGAGTAAACGAAAACAAGTGGGTGCCTGGCCGGCTCGTAAGGCAAAAATAATAAAAAAAAAAATTTTGGTCGCAGATTTCATTAAAAATGTTGGCTTATTTGTAAGCCTTTGAAAGAAAGATTATAATTTTTAAGTTATTTTTAGGTTTGCGTCTATTTTTATCGTTCTCTGACAATAATTTAGGCATATTGAAACAGTAGATTTTTTTAGGTTATGTCAGTGGTTTCGGTTTGAAACTTTCTTAATCGTACCAGTACGATTATTTACCTGTTTATTGATATTGTTTTATCAGCTGATGAATATGGCGAAAAGTGGTATTACAAGTTTATAAAAGGCCATCCTACTTTGTCCCTGCATGTTCCAGAACCAACATCGATGCCTAGAAGTAAAGGGTTCAATAAAGAGCGTGTTAATGATTGTTCTTGATAAATATGAAGAAATACTGCACCAATACAAGTTTACTGCGGACCAAATATATAATATGGATGAAAGTGTATTATCCACCGTTCCCAAACCTTTTAAAGTTATTGGTCAAAAGGCTAAAGACCAAGTGGATCCAATCACAAGCGGAGAAAGGAGTCTAACAACGATAGGCAATGCAGCAGGCGAATTCATACCAGCCATGCTGATATTTAAGCGCAGCAGACTGAATGATGCCTTAAAAAAAACTCCGCCAAACACAACATTTGGGTGCTCGAAAAATTGATGGATAACTTCAGAAATTTTTGTTGAATGATAGCAACATTTCGTGTGCACAAAATTAGAAAAAAGTAACCAAAAACAAATTCTACTTTTACTGGATGATCATCGCACACATACGAACAAGTTAGAAGCAATCCAGATGGCTCGCTATTATGGTATAAAAATGCTATCTTTTTCAACATATCGCTTACAGCCGTTGGACAGATCGTTCTTTCAATCGTTGAAAAACAGTTACAATGAAGCGACATCTTCGTGGCTACGTTCAAATCCTGGCAGTATCATAAAACAGCCTAACGTTTCAAAGCTGCTTGGTAAATCGTACCCTAGATCAGTTCGTATGGATATAGCGCTAAATGGTTTTAAAGCAACAGGTTTGTGGCCATGTGACAGAAACGTCCTTCAAGAAAAGGATTTCGTAGCTTCTGTACAAATCTCTTATTCATAATATCAAGAACCTGCTTATGTAGCTCGGAAAAGCACACTATCAGGCATCATATTGTCACTCGCTAGAGATGCATCGCCACCCATAGTCGCAATTTCAACAATTGTTGCATCGCCACCAATCGTAGTATCGCCACCAATAGTTCCATTGCCACCAATAGTTGAAACGCCACCAAATGTAACAACACCACCCTTAGTACCTAGAGATGCACACAACCACCATTCAAATTGGACCTTCAACAATATCACGAGATTCTGCACGCGGTAATAATACAGCAGCAGTTGATAAAATCACTAACACTAATGAAATAATAATGTCTTACTTGAACAGTTTATCTCCTACCTCTTGCATATCAACAAATATTACAAAAAATAAGAAAAGTACTAAGTCAACAAAGCAACTTCAAGTCCCTACAAAAATAAAGTTGAAACCAAGGAAAATATAAATAAGGTGAAGAAGCCTATATTGGATTTTAAAAAAGTTGAAATAGAAAAAGGAATAAAGAAAGCTATCAAAAGAAAGACGGCAGATGAAACATGTAATAGAGGAATTAAAAAACCAAAGACAAAGAATAATGGTTATGCCAACTATGTAAGAAAGATCGTGAAGAAAACATAATCCAATTTATGAAATGTAAAGTTTGGGTACGTGACCTATGTGCTAACGCGAAAAGTAAGATATTTCTGATATCGGTGCTCAATCTCATTAATTTTTGTAAGTGTAATTTTATTTCTTAATTTCTCTCGACTTTCCTTCTTCTCGACTTTGAGACTGTGATGATTCCAAAAAATATTGTTGGTATTTTGTTGAAAAACGTTAAAACACTTGTTTTGATAAAAGATTTTTGTGTTTCTATGAATGTTCATTAAAAAACAAATAAATAAAGATTCAGTAGATGCTGAAGATTCATTTAAATTGTATTAAACATTACAGTACTAATTCCTTAGGGGGTACGACTTAAGCAACCTTGCCCTATTTGAACTGTTTCGTGACAAATTGGAATTTCCCATTAGATAGTACGTAGACCACTAAATAAAAGTCTCTGATTATATACTTATTATATACAATACATGTATACTGAGTAGTATACATATACTACTCAGTATATACAAAGAATAGGCATTTAATAAGGTAATGCACTCTTACCCGATGATTTATCACACAAGCAACAATATTGTGAATGGTTTATTGGCCAAAACTAAGGCGTTGAAATTATTTTTTTTAATATTTTATCTACCGACGAAAGCTTCTTTCACGAGGAATTGGGTGGTGGGCATTATGAATAACTAACTTAATAACACAATTAATCATGTGTAATTTTATTTTAACGTGAATCGTATAAGAATGTATTGGACGTACAATCGAAGGTAAAAGTACTGAAAATCATAAATCATAAATTCGTGAATATCTTTGCTTTACAGAACATAGAATTAAAAAAGAAAGAGTAAATGTCACCTACATTCTAGAATTAAATTAATAATAACAAATAATATGAAAAAATTGTAACTAACTTTTTTGGTAGTGAATAACATTTTTGATTTATATCGTTACAACTACGAACATGGAATTTTTAATAATACTTAAATATAAATTAAAACCTCTAAATATTATTTAATTTGGATAATTATTAATGATAAATATTTTAAATTTAAACTAAAGCATGTATCGGAGGTATGTCAAAATACTACAAAATGTTTATTTATCTTTAAACATTTTTTATAAAATATTTTACATTTTTTGACAAAATATTCTTTCAATTCTTCTATTGGCATCTTTGGTGTGACACATTAAACTTGAAAAGATTTACCACTAAACACCAAATCACTTTTTTTCTTAACTTCTCAACGCACGTTTCTCTAACCATGTTAGTATCATCAGGAGATGATTCAATTAAATCATCATCTCTTTAAGTTTAGAATATTCGTTGCTCAATCCTTAAGGTACTGCAAAAATTTCAAATCGATTGACTAAGCCGTTCAAAAGTTATTGCAATTTAAAATTATCGTAATCTTATACATGATCTTATGGAGATTCGTTTACATAATAAGTTAAACACGTTACAAATATACAAAGAAAAGCTATCAAGCGTTCCAGACTTTAAAATTATGTAATTTAAACTCTTTGGAACCATTTTGCACAGTTTTATTAATATTCATTTTCAGTACTTTTGCTTCCGATTGTATTTATACTTCCGATACATCCTTAAAACGTGTTATAGTGTAAAATGCTAGTGCTAATAATTTTAACATTGACATTACATGACAATAATGTGTAAGTTTTCAATCAAATTTATGCTGGAATGTATGAAATAAATAGCTATAAAAATATTACATATAATTTTAAAATAATACCTTACCCAGTCAATGAAACAAAAAAATTGAATTCCGATCAATTGAAATAAACGAGGCGATGAGCCATCACCAATTGTTAATAACATAAAATAATGTTCAGACCTGTTTTCCGCAAGAAATGGTTGCATTTTGGAAACATGTTTTAAGGAAACTTGTTAAACGTGTTAACCCTTGCACCCTGTTACTAAACATCTAAACTACATTCCGGCTACTAAACATCTAAATACAAAAATATGAAATTTTTATAATCGGAGTTAAACATAGTGTAAGTATACCAGAGTACATTATATATATATATATATATATATATATATATATATATATATATATATATATATATATATATATATATATATATATATATATATACATAGCTGGTATATATACATATATATATATATATATATATATATATATATATATATATATATATATATATATATATATATATATATATATATATATATATATATATACATAGCCGGTCGCGTTGGTGCGGACAGTAAAAGCAACGGCCTGCCGCTGTTGTGCCTGAGTTTTTCTTCTCTCTGTTTACTTCCTAAATATATGTGATTGTTTCTAGGCAAGAGTGTAAAATCCGATTATATTATAAAGTGTATATATTATATAAAATAGGAATATTATATAAAATAAGTCGACTTACTTCAGAAATATTGAGTAATCGTTATTAGTCTTAACAAGTACACGTTCTCAAGTATATATCGGCAGAAAATTTCGATATACGGTCTGATATCAGATCATAACTTGAGCAACAACAAGTATCCCTCGGTCACTAAGTACTTTCCTTTAAAATGATTGACTAGCATCAGGTTTGAACACTTGCCATATATGGCATTTAGATTTCATATCTATAATATAAAATATTAGTATATGATAACTTAGTAACACAATGACTTATATTACTTAAAACTACGTTTTATGAAATCATTAAACAGTATTAACATTTGATTTGGCCGGTATTTTACGCAACCGCTTTTTGGCCGTAAAGCCATCATCAATCTGCTTGTTCGGTTGTTTTCAGACGTTCACAGATGTTGAATTTGAGCCCGAATGACAAAGGCTATAAGGACAGAAATCGATTGAGGAATATACTTATTAAGGTTCTTGAATTTATTGAATGCTGTATGATTGAGACTCGATGCAGAAAATGTAAATAGGTAAATGTAAATGTTATAGTCTCCCACACTATTATTATCTTCTGTACTTCTATCGTTAAATGAATGTCGAAGTGTTTCGAAATTGTTAATAATTCTCTTCAATTTTTCTATTAGAACATTTGGTGAAAACACTAAACTTGAAGAGATTTACCACTAAACACCAAATCACATTTTTTTAACTGCTCGACGCACGTTTTGCTACATTTACTTTCAAAGTAAAATTAATTACATTAATTAATCATGACGCTCAATAACATGCAAAATTAATATATATATATATATATATATATATATATATATATATATATATATTATTGTCAATCCTCTATTCCTACTGATAACAGGCGTTGACGATTCCACTAAACTTTCTTTAATTTCATAATTTCACTAACATTTTCTTTAGTAGTTAAGTAAACTTAAGTAAACGGTGATTGATCTGCTTAAAAGCACCTCATCTGGAGAGCTTTTACTCTGGAGAACTTAGAAATCATAAAGATTTCCACAAGTTTTTTGAGCCCTGGAACGATCACAGTTGATGTAATATTAATTATTGCCAGGTTCGATTAATTATTGTCAAGCACCGTTGATATTGGTAGGCATAATAAAGGTTTTCCTAGGTAATTACTCCAAGATTTTCCTGTTGTTAAATCGAATCTCGAAGTATTCTTCGGATTAATTATTAAATAATGCATTTAATGTGGTTTAATGTAGTAACTACTTGAGCTATATCTGCTTTTTGCCTCTGATTCCGACTTCATAATATCCATTGAATGTATCTGATGGTATAATGTAATGTGGCGTGAATTGTAGGTAGCTTTTGAATTTGTTACGTTCCTAATGGGATAATTGATGATTTCGTTCTTTTAAGGTATTATTTCATTATAGTTCATCTCAAATCTCTAACTTTTCGCTTTTCGATAATTGTATACTCAAGCTCCTTAGGCCAACTGTTTATTCTGTCGCACTACTGTTGTAACTCCATATATTACTTCACAATCCAATGTGAAAAAATTGTGTCTGCAGTTAAAGAACATTAGTGAAATTAAAAGAAGTGAGTCACAATGTAATGGAATTTATTTTGAAATAACTTATATCGTAGATTTACACAGTGGTACACTTTACACTTGGTAGTACATATGTATACTGCTCAGTAACAATTATCTTGTTACGAAATATCGAATGACGTCAGGGCGATGTTAAAATATAAGATATATCATCGATCAGAGACCAGCCACCTTCAGAATATCGTTACAATACATTTTTCGAAAATAATATACGAATGTTTAAAAATTATATATACGAATAAAAAATCAGGGTTAATCTAACTAAATCATTCAATTACTGAAGAAAATTTGTTACAGCAATAGCATCTAGGATATTCTAGCCAAATTTCGTTTTTTACGTATTCACTGACAGTTGTTCATGGTTAATAGTATGAGTTGTTCCAATGAGCATATACCATGGATTATGGTAAATATCCTTTATTGAGTTAATCTGCTCTCCGGTCCATGATATATCTTTATATAATACTTTGATGTTGTTTAGCTAAGTGTATATATGCATTAGAAAGCCCTTTTATTACTTTATAAAACTGTTTTTCGGAAAAACTTAATTTCAGTTAATTCTCAGGCTTTTGAAATGGAAATTCCAGGCGGCAAAAAACCTCGTTTTTGACACTTGTTATACTCCTTATAGGCCTTTCGTCGCCGTCAACATACTACAGGAGCAGTTCAAAACATTTACGCCGTATATGGATACAACGCTATAACCGGTCCGACTGTTCAAGATTGGTTTGCAAGGTTCAAAAATGGCAACTGAGACCTGGACTACAGGCCCTGATCTGCTCGACCATGTGATTTCGACTAGGATCATCTTAAAGCGCTTTTGAAGGAGCACGGTCGAACTTGCCGAAAATTGGCTGAGAAGATTGATTATTTCTTGTGATCATTGTGATCTTGTGTGTGAAGAAAAATCAAAATCTCGCCTGACACCGAGCAATATGCGTTCACAAGCAACCAGTCTGGAATAGAATCGTCGCGGAAAATGAGCAATGATGCCTCTACGTCAATATGAAACAAAGAAAAGAGTGGGTAGCCTCAAGAGACATGCAAGGCCAAGAGTTAAGCAATATATCCCAAGAAGACCATGATATGCGTTTGCTGGGATTGGGAGGGTCGTGTATACTGGGAAACGCTGAAGAAGAACAAGACGATCGACAAGGAACGCTACCTCGCCCAGCTGGACGGTATCAGTGAGATTATCTTGCTCCACGACAATGCATGACCTCGAACATCAAACATCTTGAAGGATTCTCTAAATCAGCCATACTCAACGTGTACTCCGCGGAGCCCTAGGACTCCGCAAAGCCCCTGTGGGGTACCGTAAAAATACTGGTCATAATGAAAAAAAGATACTAAAGGGGTACTATAAGGTTGCAGAACAAAATAAAATCTATCTAAATATTCCAACATAAAGTTTAAAGAGTAGCAGTGAATGAGTAAACTGAGAGCGCGACATTTCAGCCAGGAGCTTAGTTAACAGTTCAACACTGACTGACTGCTGGAGCGGTCGTGCCACTCGTGCCTCGAGCGGTTCACGACGTTTGATAACTACGTCGTGGCGTAAATAGCTGAACGGTGTCGGTCGCCAACGTTCAAGTCGTGCGTGTCGGCGTGCGCAGTACGATCGTGTTTGTTGTTATTAGTAGTTTTGAAGTCCTGCATCTCGTGACAATATTATTCTGTTCGTCATATTGTAGGTTCAAATTATTAATAAAGAAAAATGAAGCGTTGGCTTAAAGACCTTAAAGGTATTGCAACAAAATCTTCTACCGAAAGTTCAAAAGTCTTACGCCTTGAGGATGCGGCAATTCCCGTTTAAGATGGTGTAGCGACGATGTCAAACTCCACGGTTTCAAATAGTAAAATATGTAACAACACATTGAAGATGAAGAAAAAGGAAATATGATGAATCATATATCAATCTCGGATTTCTTGAATGAAGATTTTTTTATGCGTAATAAGAACAATTATTGAAAAGCCAAAAAACTATGATGCATACGGCCCAAACTGTAAATAAAAGGCCACGGAGGCATTGTATTTAGTTAGCTATCGCATTGCACAAACACGTAAAGCACACACTATCGCTGAGAATTTGATAAAACCGTGTATGTTAGACATAATATAATGTATGCTCGATGAGAAATCTGCATAGCATCTTTCTACAGTGCCGCTTTCAAGCGATACTGTTTCGCGCCAAATTCATGATCTGGCAAGCTACGTCAAACAAGAACTAGTTGCACGTCTACAAAAAAACCAAGTCGTCTTGCAAATGGATGAGTCGACTGATGTTGCAGGCCTTGCCATCTTGCTAGTTATTGTACGATATCCATATAAACATTCTTTTGAAGAAGACATGCTTATGTGTTTTTTTCTTTATTTGGGTTTTTTGCCACAATCTAAAACTCAAAAAATATCAAGAATATCTGTTCTTATGTAAATAAATGTTCTTATGTGCTCATCGCTGCCCACTAACACTATCGGAGACTTTTTTTTAACAAAATCAATATATTTTTTGAAGAAAACCATCTCAATTGGAATGATGCCATCGACATTTGTACAGATAGGGCCAAGGCAATGACAGGTAAAACAGCAGGAGCAGTATCGCGAATAAAAAGTTAAGCGCCTAAACCATTGCATACTGCACAGATAAGTACTCACGATTAAGCAAATGCCGCCAAATCTAAAATTGGTTCTGGATAAAGCTGTAAAAATAACCGTCAAATCACGTCCACTGCAATCCCGATTGTTTTTAATATTATGTGAAGATTATGGCAGCAAACATAAAACACTATTGCTCCATACAGAAGTGAGATGGTTATCTCGGGGTAAAACTTATACAAGGCTATTTGAACTTAGAGCGACTATGAGAACTTAGAGTTACAAACTTTTTTTTACAGATATTTCTTTTAATTTGAAAGGCCGTTTGTATGATAGAACTTGGTTGTTCAGACTATCATTTATGGCAGATATGTTTCAAAAACTGAACGAATTAAATTTGTCATTAGAAGGTAAGCAGACAACAGTGTTCAACGCTAGTAACAAAATAGCCGCTTTTAAAAGACGCTTTTAAAAGAAAATTAGATTTTTGGGTTGTTTGTGTTGGTAAGAGAGAAATAGAAAGCTTTTCATCGCTCAGTGAGTTCGTTAGCGACTCAGAAGTGTTTCAAGAGGATATGTTTGAAGAATTGGTCCAATATCTCAATGCTGTGCGCACATCTTTTAAGATGTATTTTCCGGAAGAACAGAATACAAAAATTAAAATGAATTTATGGATTCAAAATCCTTTTGTACCCAACTTGCAAAAGCCTGAAAGTATGTCAAATGAGATTTACTAATCATTTTTAGAAATGTCATCAGACACCATTATGGAGTCACTGTTCAAAACAATGTCTCTGAATAATTTTATAGAATTTATTTTTTCTCTTAATGTCATTGTATAATTTAGCGAGTCGTGAAGACCGTTTTGAATATATTCATATATATTTTGAATATATTGAATATAAATAATAGAACCAAACAAATGTTAACCTTACATTTTAACCAGTCAATTAATTGAGAACAGTACATAGCTATATATTAACAATATATTTTTTGTCATGTTATACACGAATCTTAAGTCTGCTTTTGAAGATTTAATTCCCAGCTGTGGTTCCCTCTAGTGTCGTACGTCGTAACTCAAAGTAGCAATTAACAATTTAAAAGCCTTTTTCCTAGTTAATTGCAGTCAAGAATTAAATTGCTTTGGTATAATTAACAGCCCCACCGACCCAGTTTAAAAAGTTGCAGAGAATGCAATTATAATATTGCGGTGTAATTTTAGAAAATGGCTTATTAATAGGCCGTAAATTGTCTGAAATAGGCGTTTTCTCGCGTGATTCACACTTGCTAGAAATATTATTTATAGTCAATGGACTTTTTATTTTTTAAATTGATGTTATTTAATGTATCCTCTACATTTCTAACTAGGCTCATAACTTTGCATGTAACTGTTTCTTAGAAATTTTTCATTATGTATAATCATACAAATTCTGTCTTGATTTGGGTGTTTATAAAATCTTTCACCGATGAGGATTTCCTTACTGTCAATCTATTATACATTTAACAACTAAATAATTTATTTCCTGAGATTAGAGAAACTGAAAAGTTTCTATTTATAAACTTGGCACATAGTTTCGTAGCATGAATACATATGCTAGGAAACTAAAAAAGTGGAAGATCCAGTATACATTTTTCACAGATATTATACAAGGTGTCCCAAAAGAAAGACCCTTTTTGATATAGCGAAATAAATAAAAGAGAGATCAAAAAATCCAATCCATCAAAAACCCTTTATTAGTTATTAAAATATATATTTTAGGAAAATACTTTTTAAAAATATAGCATCCAAATGTAAACCTTCACGCTCACGGTATTCATCTAAACAAACAGCAAAATTTCTTAGAACGGCTCAGCACATAATCTCTGGAATGACTGCAATTTCGTGTCGGATATTTTCTTTTAACTGCACCAAAAAACCCACTTTCTTGACGTAAACTTTAGATTTTAACACAAGAAAAAATCCATAGGGCTCAAGTCAGGACTATGTGGAGACCAATTTATGTTACTTCTCCTGCAGATCAATTTTTTTTTGGAAAATTTCATGAACTCGTGGCAGAGACGTTTTGGAAGTGTGTGATGTTCCTCCATCCTGCTTAAACCATGTTTTTTGATTATATCCAGCAAAGTTTTGCTCAAGTTTTGCTCAAGTTCAAGTGAAAAAAAATTGTCCAACATTTTCATATAACGCTCTGAATTTACGGTAACCGCGTGTCCCCTGCCATCTTACGTAAGTACGGGCCGATTATTCCTCGTACTTGACATTGCAGCCAAAACAGTGACTTTAGGCGAATGTAGCGGTTTTTTATGCTTGTGTTTCGGTTTCGTTGCTCTCCGGTAATGACAGTTTTGCTTATTTACATGACCGTTGAGATGAAAATGAGCCTCATCTGAATACAATATGTTGTTTAATGTTGCAAAACACTCACATACCTAATTAACAAATTGAAGCCTCTGACCGGCATCTTGGGACTTTAACTCTTACACCAGTTGAATTTTCCATGGGTGCAGTTTTAAGTCCTTGCGCAGAATGCGGTGCGGTGCGATGATGATCGCGGCATATTTGAAGCATGCGCTCGCTTACGAACGAAAAGGTCCGGATTGTCACGAATGGACTGATTTATCATTTCCATATTTTCGCCACTTCGTGAAGACCTTGGTCGCCCGGACTTAAATTGTAAAAATGTGCCAAAGTTAACGATTTAGAAAATGTTTTTGTTATTATGGTGTGTGGTATTTTTCGCGTGGTACTAAGTTAAGCAACATTCATGTGGAATTCTGCTAAAATTGCTTAAATACTACTGGATCGGGCATCACGACCCTTTTAGACAATTATCCGAATTTCAGATGTTACGAACTAGTGGTATGAAAGAAGGATGTTTAAGTTTTCGATAAGGAGCGAGGTGATTGGATTGCTGTTGTTATCGTTATTAGTTGTGATAACCGAACGGTCTATTTTCTTATCATCGAAAAATGTTAACAAATCGACTATGTAAGAGTGGACTTATCAATTCCACGTTGTTTTCAGGAACTCAACCATTTTCAGACGATTACGTGGAGTATTTTGCATCATGATCTTTGTTGTAACGCTTTTAAATTTCAATCAACTCTACAACTAAAGCCAGATGATCATCATCTCCATCGAAAATTTGCCAATTGAACTCTAGAACTGTTGGAAAGCAACTTCCACTTTGAAGGAATAATAATATTCCTCAACAAAACGCTTTCTGACTTTAATGGGTTTATGACTAAACTTAACTACAGGATAGGGGCCACTGAAAATTCTTAGATTTAACCAAGTGCGTGCTGCTTTATTGCAGTTAGACTGATAATACATTTTTACTTTCGATGATGATTCATGCTTGATTGACGATGATGATTATCATGTTTATTCTATATTTCCTGGTAAAGCGCACGGCAAGTTCGCATTAGTATGGTGCCGATCTAAAATTTAATGAGACCTGAAAGGGTATTTGCTTTAATAATCAGTCTAAATTTTGTTTAGGTGGTGATTGACGTAGAAGAATCTGATATCTGTTATTTTGGAGCGTAAAGGTGAATTTTCTCATTAGAACGGCGTACAGCTATAATTCCAAGTATTGTATCATATTAGAGGAAGTTTAAATACAGGCTGTTGTTAAACTGGAAGTTCGCCCGAAACTCATTTTTCAGTTAGATAACGACAAACTTCATATAACTAGTCAAAAAATGCATTTTTTTAAATGTGTGATAACAACATTGAGTTGGCCAACATAATGCCTAGTTTTATTGCCGTTAGTAGCTAAATGGGATACCATTAATCCAGGTTTTGAGTCATGATCGTGAGTAATTTTAGTAACAATATTAATTTAATATAGTGATTCCTGTAACTATTTCATTTAAATAGTTCGCAAATAAATAATATCTCTGTACTTAGTACAGATATATTAATAGCTCTCCAATCTCTAACTGGAGATGCCAAATTTAGACTTTCTTTTATAGGACACGTCAAATCAATATAACAAGGCGTTAGGTTTTACTGGATCATATTACTTGATTGATTTTGAACTGAACAAAAATAAATTGGAAAACTCAAATTGAACAGTTTAACTAAAATAAGATGCCATAAAATGTATGGAAAATATTATTAATTATTTTTGTAAATTTCTGAATTTCAATTAACGCGTTGGTAAGAAGATAACAATAAAACTGTACAGTAATTAAAAATACTACCACTTTAGGCTACAAATTAAAATGTATCGGAGGATATTTAATTACATTACATTATAATGTATGAGGATAAGAAGTTTAACAGAAATAAAATTTTAACCAAGAGTTAGTCAGAGTAGTTAAAGCAAATGGACAGTCAAAACACAAAATATTTATCTATTGATCCAAATTTATTCTATTTTCTTCAACAGAAGCAACAGACTTATAAAAAGTCTTTTCCATTCTTTAAAACAGTTTTCATACCCCATTTTTCTTCAAATTAGCCATCAAACTCTCTGGAATGGCTTTTATAGACTCAAAACGGTGTCTATGAAGTGATCGTAATGTTTGTGGCACAGTATTTGTTTGACTAGCGAAAAATTGACGAATAATTATTGCGGAATGCGATGTTCGAATCTTATCGTTTTGTCTTAGTTATATTGCATTAGCACTTCAATCCGTTGCTCGATCCATTTATCCATTTTAAAAATTCGTTCACAAAATTTTTGTTGACGAAAAAATTTAAAAGTCGAGATTAAAAGACGACAAAAATTTAAAAAATCGAAAAAAATTACAAAAGGCTTATTAGTTTTTAAGTTAACAAGCGAAATGATTTGAAACTTCTGTCAGATGTCAATGGCAGTCATATCAACTTACCAACTTATCAACAAACTTACCATACCAACAAAAAACTGTTGTATGGATACGTAAAGCGCGCGAATCTTAAAAACAAGTCACCCTTCTTTTTGATCATAGTAGCATATTTGAGGACGTTGTATGACATCTCGTAGAAAATTAACTAAATAATTTGGAAAAGAAATTCAGAAAGCATAATGCCAGTGTTCGTTTGTAGAACATTTGCTCTGTAATATGCAATATAAATTTTTGACAACTCATGTTTAGGTCATTGAGTAATGCTCGAAAATATATAAAAATATGTCATAAAGTGACTGATACTACAAAAAAAAAATTTTTTTTTTCATAAATGGAAAGATCGTATATAAGTTTTATAACAAAACGATTTTTATTTTTATTTTTTTCCTTATAATTAAAAAGTTATATCAAATTGAAAATAAATTTATAAAGTTAGTACCGATGACACGCCGACAATTCCCCAAAAAAAATCGGAGCAATTTGTGACCTCACACAATGTACCGACGGCCAATCGGTTCGGCTCGGAGCAATTCGCCCTCTTTCTAAACAGACGTTCCGAAACAATCGGAGTTTTGGGTAAATAAAACATTTTATCGGTCTTAGTTATCGCTGTATAGGTTTAACCTATATTTTTGACTGCTTTTGTTGGTTTGCGATCGATTTGAAAACACTACTTGCTTTTAATTGTTATTTAGGCTTTCGGTGCTGTTTTCGACGTTATTCTCATACATCTTTACATAAGATATGGAGGTTCAAAGGTAAGTTCAGAATGAAATCAGATTAGGGTTCCTATTGTTTTTTGCAGTCGTTTTTATAACTTTTATTTATATTATTTAATTCATGTAGAGATAACCAATTAACGTGCCGAATTTATCAGAATGAATATTCCTCTTTGTCCACCCAAATAATCTAGATGTAGCAACACAACTGAGGGTAGTAACAATAAAAAAGCCCTACGGGATAGGATTTTGTAGGATAGCAATAATAATATTCAAGAATTATACAAGAACAGACAAAAAAATTCGACTACCGATTTGGAAGATAATCGCATATGAAAAGTCTTATACTAATAAAAGTTTTACAGGATAATCTAATTTGTATCTGGTCTAAGAGTACATACATTTGTATGATCAGTTGGATTAACAGCAACTAATTAAATTAAGAACAGTAAAGCAGTTTTCCATGGAATCAAACATACAAACGTCTAAAGGAGTATGCAAAAAAAAGAAAAATAGAAAACCAAACCTACTGTCCAAACAAAAAGCAAAGAAAATGGTATATCTATATTCTAAATAAAAACAAAACAGTTAAAATATTTAGTGTTTTTCAGAATTTTGGTACATTTCATTTATTGATACATATTCATTTGATAGGGTATGTTTAAAACATAGGTTAGAAATTTATTATAGGCATTGACGACTGATAGTAGGCTGACAGTAGGTTTACCAATGGGTAGATTTTAACAGGAGAGTTCAACACTTTGATTATAAGTTTTCCACTAAAAAAAAATGGTTTGAGTGTCTTCTCTTATTTGGGAAATATCTAGCTGGTCATGCATTATAGTTAGCAGCCAGATTTATTTATATTTGCAAATATTATTAAATCAAGAGTCTAATGTGGTGGTTTGTAAAACATGTAAGGCGAAGAATCGCCATCGTTGTAAAAATAGTGAAAACCTTAATTAAAGCAATAATGTAGTATAAGTGGATGTTTTTAAAAATATTGTTAATAGAGTTTACTGTGATGGTTTGAAGAATCTGTGTGGTTTTAAAAGTATTGCAAACTTCAATGAATATCAAACAAATATGTATATAATTTTGGGTAGTGATTGTTTAATTCTGAATTGATTTTTAATGTAGTATATATATTATAATCTACTGTAATATATTATCCATATTATCCTAGATGGAGAAGTTTTATGTATATTTAACAGTGTATTTTTTATTGAAATAAAATTAGTGATTTAAACAGTATGTATGTATTTGTTTTTCTAATTATGATTTATATTGCTTTTTTTGCTCAAAAATAATTATAAAACAAGAAAATATCTTTTGGTTACTCAATATTTAACATTTTTCTTCAGTCGGTGTTGGATCTTCACTTCTCCGATGTGTCCACATGTTGACAACCACCTGTCATCAAATATATACAAAATATTACTATTTATTACATTATATAATAAAAATCAACAGAAAATGGACATGGAAAAGTCCATCTGGACTCACATGTGAAATTGATTACATCATGCCAAACGATAAAGCAATATTTTGCAATTGTACTGTCCTTAACCATTTTAATGTGGGAAGTGACCACTGAATGATATCAGCAAAGATTAAGATAAACTGCCGAAAAGAGCGCAAAAGAATGATAAGATTAAAAAGGGGCAAAGTGGATTCGGGGAGGCTGCTGGATAGGATAGTATAACTATGGCGATGTTAAAAGCTGGTGGTCGGACTTTACATAAAACACTAGGAAAATTATACTCAAAATGTCTGAAACAACAAGAAGTACCCAGCTTATGGAAAAGTGCAGAAGTGATTGTTTTACATAAAAAAAGGAGCACGGGAAGGTTTAAAAAACTACCGTCTAATAATCCTCCTATCAGTGGTGTACAAAGTTTTCACCAAGATAATATCCAAAAGAATACTAAGAAAACTTAATGACGCCCAACCAAGGGAGCAAGCAGGATTCAGAAGTGTGAATCAGTACAATGGATCACATCCAGGTTCTACAGCAGCTCATAGAAAGACACAACGAATACACTATGACACTGTGCTTGGCTTTTGTTCATCTTTCAATCATCGAGATTCAATCTCAAAACGGGCCATAATGAATGCACTGCTTAATCAAGGTGTAGAGAAAACCTATGTAAATCTACTAGGATCGATATATGATGAAGCTACAGTGACAGTCCACCTTGACAATCTTGAGGTTGGAATAAATGTAGAGCGGGACGTACGGCAAGGTGACGCAATATCGCCTCTTCTTTTTTCAGCCTGCCTGGAAGAAGTGTTCCGTAATCTGGATTGGGAACAGAATGGAATAAGGATTAATGGTGCATACTTAAATCATCTTAGATTCGCAGATGATATTGTTCTTCTTTCACAAGACCCAGACCTTGGGCAGAGGGTTTCAATGGAAGGGGATATCGTCCGGGAGGTGGAGCGACGCGTTAAATGTGGCTGGCAGGCATTTGGCAGGCTCAACATAGTGTTTAAGAGCAAACTACCACTTTGCCTGAAAAGAAAAGTCTTTGATCAGTGTGTCCTGCCCATTATGACATACGGAAGTCAGACCTATATACTCACATCACAGTCAGTTCAAAAACTTCGAGTAGCACAGAGGGGAATGGGGAGATGTATGCTTGGCATTACTAGACGGGATAGAAAGACCTGCACATGCATCAGAGAACAAACGAAAGTGAGTGACATCGTTGGAAGAATAAGGCAATTGAAGTGGAAGTGGGCAGGCCATATAGCGAGGCGATGGGACGAAAGATGGACCAGGGCGGTCCTGGACTGCATACCGCTTGATCGCAAACGTCCACGGAGAAGACCGAAAACTCGATGGACTGATGACATTATTAAGTATATTGGACCCAAATGGCAGAGGAGAGCTCAGGACCGCGAGAGTTGGAAGCATGCTGAAGAGTCCTTCATCCTGGAGGTGGATTGATACGGGTTGATGGTGATAACATTATATACTTTTTTGTATTTATTACCTGCTGAAGCTGCACAATCGTGGCTATCAAATAGGCCACGTTGCATGGACTGATGAATATGAAATATTCCAGCCCAATTCGCTAAAGACACAGAAAGACACACTGAGACACATTGATACACAAGTCTACTCTATGTGACCGTGCGTTGTAGTGAAGAAAATGACTTCCCGGCTCTTCTTGATAGTAGACATTTTTCCTCCAAAACGTCACTAACACGAATTAGTTACAGATGATAATGGTCACCAGTGATCGATGGACCAGATTGGGGCAACTCGTAATGCACCATGATTGATGTGGATATTTGGTTTTGCGGTATTGATAGTACTTGATGGCACACCAAGATTAACGCAGGATTTCCGTCTCTTTTGATTACACAACTCTACAAAAAATATTGTTGCCCTTGATATCTCTGTAAATTTTCGTACTTTAGAATACATAATATAAGAATTAAATCATAAATGTATCAGATTAGCTATAGTTTTTATGTTATTGATGTATATGTAGAAGTCATAATATTTAAACTTTTATTCCTAGTCACAAGTTAGAATCCGATTAACGCCCCTTAATTTCGCGGAGCTACACATTACGCGGTTGTCCACGTGACCTTAGTTTTCCTTGCGCCCCCCATCCCGTGGAACAGGCCAAAGTATTCAGTTTTTTTACAAGGTTGATGGGCGCACAACGTGCATTTTGGTAAGTTACTGTCGCATTATGTTTAACATTTCATTCATTTTTTGTTTATTGATTTTTTTAGTACAAATTGTCCATAGAATGATGAGTTCCTCGCGAAGAAAATGCCGATATCAACCTGATGTATTTTTCTACACCTTTGGTGTGTATGCAACAGTAAAACAGAGACCAAATATCATCGATTTCGTGAAGGAGGTTTATACAGCTTATTTCAGACTACAAATTGAAAAACAGGATAAGCCATGGGTTCTTCACAAGGTTTGTAAATCTTGTGTTGAATCTTTGCACTTGTGGAAGAAAGGAGAACGCTCAGGGTTAAATTTCGGTATGAGTATGATCTGAAAGGAGTCCAAAAATTATTTCGATGATTGCTACTTTTACATAGTAGACGTCAAATGGTTTCAATCGGCATAAAAAAATATCAATATTCAGATTTCGAATCTGTAACATTCCTTGTTTTTCACTACGCATTGTTCCATATAACCTATAAGTTCAAGTGGAAGTGAATATGTAGGAGACTCGTCAACGCCACTGTTGTTTTCTGGAAATGAACTCAGATATTTAATCGAGATCTGAATTTATCAAAACAGGCGTTGGAACTGTTAGCATCAAGGCTAAAGGAAAATAATTTAATGCAGCCAGAAGTATTAATAACAGCTTATAGAACTAAGGAAAAAAAGATTTTACAGTATTTTAGTGAGGATAAAGAGCTTGTCTATTGCAACAACATTGCAACGTTACTTCTAGACATGGATTTATCTGAATATAAACCTACTTATTGGCGGCTCTTTATAGATAGCTCAGAAAGAAGTTTAAAATGTGTTTTATTGCACAATGGAAACCGATATGCATCTATTCAATTTGCCCATTCAACCAAACTCGAAGAAGAATATGAAAATATTCGATTAGTTTTTGAAAAAAATAATTACTACGAACATCAGTGGTCAGTTTTTGTGGATTTAAAAATGATAAATTTCTTACTTGATTGGTAAAGTGGATACACAAAATACCCTTGCTTCATTTGTCTCTAGGACAGTCGAGCAAAACAAAATCACATGGAACAAAAATTGAGGAGCATTTGAGACAATTATTAACTGTAGATAAGCCACTGTGATAAATTAGCCATTACTGAGTGGGACAAAATTATACTTTCGCCACTCCACTAAACTGGGCATCATAAAACAGTTTTTCAAAGCATTGGATAAAAACGGAAAATGTTTTGAATACAAGCTCAAGCCTGGATAGATATATATATATATATATATGTGTGTGTGTGTGTGTATATATATATATATAAGCAATTTTCTTAGTAAACATAGAGCGTCAAATGATGATGATATTGTCAAAACGATGTTGGAAAGCTTAAGGGTTTTAGGAGTAAATATGATCATAAAATCTCCACAGTCACCAATACAGCAAATTTCGGAAAACCATTTGTAGTTCCGTAATTGTCAGTATAAAATCATCCTAAAACCACTCCCATATCAAGGGCAACAAAGTCACTGTTGACTAGTGCTACAGTAGAGAATACATTTTTGTCACAGATCACCATCGTATGCAGTAAGTTCTTTTTCCTAAATCTGGAAAGCCTTGACACTACAATATCAAAGCATGTACTACTATTCTCAGTAGTGAGTTCTTAAGGAATCCAACGTCCTTTAGAATTTTCCTTAGCTTTCGTATAACATGGGTGTAATAGCAATAAGGATTTTTCTTCCAGCAGTGATCCCAATTCTTCAGCCTTGACGTTTTATAGCTATCCCAGTCGCTTATGATATAGAACGTCAGGGCAACTATAAACTGCTACCGACAGCTTTTAAGTCCAAATTTCTAGTTTAGAATAGCGGGAATCAGTTTTTACAAGTACTTGATGAAACAGCGGTATCATCATGTCCTGAGCTTCCTCAGCATTTTTTTTTTATTTGAAAGGAGAAACGAAGGTAGTGCCTCAAATGTTTTCGAACAACATACTGTGTACCTGTGTTTTTGTTATCAGTAGGCCCTTATATTATAATTCACCTTGAAGCTGAAATATGGCGCTTTAAAATAGCTACACGACAAGAAAAAATTTGATTCAAATAGGTTCTGCGATCGATGAAACTTTGTGGACGAGAACTAAGCTAAGGACAAAATAAATACCAGCAAGCCAAATTACAAATTAAAATAAATATGTTGTTGAAAGATGTGTATAAGGTCTTATAAAGTCAATGTGCGTTATTATAGTTTAGCTTTAGAAAACCAAAATGCTAAATATAATAATATTGGCTGGGGCAAAATTTTCAATCAACTCAACCTTAATAACACAAACAAGTTCCTGCATACTCAAGTTGAATGAGTTTCCAACTGCCAAGGCATCGATAAGTGACCTCCTCGACAATCAATCTGCCGGTTGGCGTCATTATTTTCCCGATTGCAGGCCTCGGCTGCATCGCGGACCCGTCTCCGGTCGGCAATTCGTTCCGGAGAAGCGTAATTGCACGGAACAATGCGGCCTGCAATAAACAGTGACGTAATTTAATTACAAAAGCCGGCGATTTGTCAGAAAAAGCTACGCGTCAGGGCTTCGTTTGTTTGCCGGGAGAGGTCGCTCTTTTGTATGCCACTCTCATAAGTCGACCCGAAAATTGAAAATTAAAATGCAAATCATAGAAAACACCTTCGTAAATAATGCGGAACGGTAGCCCGGTGCTTTTTTTGTGTGTAACGGTGGAAGGGAAACGTACTTTTATTTTTTGTTTCATTTGGGGATTAGATTAAAAAAACCTAATGATTTGACAAAGTTTCTAAAGGACTAAACAAACCTTGGTATAAATTTTACAGTCCCGTAACTTTTTACCTATCAAATATTTGGCGTGTATTTTTTTGAAATCGTTTTTTTAATGAATCGTTTATTCACCATTAAACTTATTATAATTAAATTATGATGACATACTAGGGTGTAAGGAAACTATTTTCGTTTTTCGCTTAGTTTTTAAATCAGTGGTGGTTGGTGAGGGAGGGCGTTGGGGTGTCGGCCCTCCAGCATTTATCCCAGTAAACATTTTTATTTTAATTAAAATGAGAAATAATTAAATAAATTGCTGCAATTAAAGAGGACCTAAAGTCAACAAATATTAGACAAATTCAGCAAATATTAGACAAAGTGAAATTCAGGATAGGGGTTGCTTCAAACATAAGGTTAACGTTTGGGAGGTTAACCAAAGAGAAACATATAGGAAGACTGGAGCAACTTGGCATGACGAAAGGAAAAAAGCTCATAGCGAAAGAATGAAATCAGTATGGGCGCAAAGGAAGGCTAACAACAAACGCGTCCAACTGTACTTCGCGTGGTCCACCAGGGCCCATACGTGAATAATAATAATAATATATATATTTATATATTTGTGTCCATCAATTATCGATTACCATACTATGTCACAATATTGCCAGGTCTGTAAATAAAACGGCAATTTGCCCATAGATGGCACTAGCTGTCAATGTAATGACCGTCAAACCGCGAAAAGATTTCGAATGTTGTGCCTGGAAACTACGATTTGCGGACAGCATTGATTTTCTGTTGCCATTTGAAGAAAACTGCTGCACAATCATCATCAAATACTTATCAAAGCTTACTCGTGGTGAGCATTACCCATGGTAAATCACAGTGCTTTAAGTAATTTAAAAAATTCACATTTTTATTATGTTGGCTTATTGTTTTCGCATATGTAGAACTTAATGATGAACCAATGTTTACTTTACCCAGCAACTGGCAGGTCACTATGTTTCTTTAATGTTTAGGTGATTCCTCATGCTTTTTAATTTTATCTGACAAATGTGTTAGATCCCTCACCCCTTCGCAAGTCAATTGCTGTTCACCACCTAACAATAAATACACGAAACAAAACAGATAATTAGTGTCTTCACAACTACGTAGCCACAAAATACTATTGTATAGTTTAAAGTTAAATTTTCATGTAAAACTTGCTCTATTTTTACATTCTTTTTTAACTTGACTCAAATTCAACAGGGGCATTGGACGACCGTAAGTTTTTAATCCAACTTTCTCCTCCGAACTTAAAATAGTCATTATTAACTGTCTTAAATCAGACTATTTGTCTAGTTAGTGTACTCGGATTCATCCGTTTTATGTGTCCATAAAACTTAAGTCTTATCTTATCTTACTTAAGTCTTACTCTTTTTCTCATATCACTATGTATATCTGTGTATTGTTTGATTTCTTGGTTTTCTAGAAGTCGGTATGTTGTGCTATTTATTTGTTTGGGGCCTAGGATTTTTTTTATGATTTTTCTTACCTTCTTTTCAATCTCCTCGATGTCTCTCTTTCTATTCAAAATGAGCGTTTCTGTCCCATATAGACATTCTGGCTTAATAACTGTGTTGTAATGTATCAGTTTTGTGTTTTTAGATATGCATTTTTTCTTGTAAATATATTGTGTAAGTTTCAATGCACTTTCCATTTTTTGACATCTACCCTTATTGGCCGCTTTTTCCAAAACCGTTTTCCATGATTATTTCACCCAAATATTTGAATTGAGAGACTCGTCTGATGTTACCATATTTTAATTTTAGAAATGCGTTCTTAGTCTATTGTAGATCATGTATTGTGTCTTTTCAAAGGAAATTTGGAGTCCTACCTTTTCTACTGTTTCTTTTAGGATGTCAATCTATTTTTGTGCCGTTAACATATCTTGAGCCAAAATTACTAGATCATCAGCAATCGCTAGACAATCAATTTTTATGTTGGTTCTCCCCAGTTTAATGGGCTGGTCAATATTCAGGGCCGCCTTTTTTTCACGCCACTCCTGAATTACTTTTTCTAGAATACAATTAAATAAGAATGGCGAGAGTCCATCCCCTTGTCTCACTCCAGTTTTAAGGGCTCTAAGATGTCACCCATGAATTTAACTTTTGACCTTGTGTTAGTTAGTGTTGTTTTAATAATTACCAGCGTTCTCAGATCTAGTCCTTGTTCTTTCAAGATTTAGAATAAAGATTTGCTGTCAATAGAATCATATGTTTTTTTTTTTTTTGAAATCCACAAATGTACAGACGATATTTATATTGTAGAGTTTTTGATGGCTTTGGGCCAACTTTAGATCTAGGATCCGTTCAGGGCAGAATCTGCCCTGTCAAAAACCTTCTCGATATTCACCAATTTTAGGCTCTAACTGTCCCTGTGCTCTGTCTAGGAGGACATTGAGATAGAATTTTGTAACAAACTCGGAGAAGAGATATCCCTCTGTAGTTGTTTACATCCGTTCTATCTCCTTTCTTGTGTAGTGGATGGATTAGAGCATCTTTCCAATCTTCCGGAATCAGTTCGGTTCGCCAAACTTCTTGTAGAATTTTGGTTATTTCCTTGATTGTACCTGGACGAGCGGATTTCAAAAGTTCAGCAGTGATTCCATCTTCACCAGAAGCTTCGTTATTTTTAAGTCGCTTGATTTACCTAATTATTGTATCTTCATTCGGTGGTAATGAATCTGGGTTAGTTTGTTTAGGGTTTAGTGTTGGTAATCTGTTTAAGGGCTCAGGACAGGTTAGTAGTTGTTCAAAATATCTCCCAAGTTCTTTGCAATTGTCTGGATTATTTAGAGCTAATGTCCGTTTTCCTCTTAGAAGCAAATACTTTAGGGTTGATTACCTATTAATTTAGTTTTAAATGTTTTGTAAAAATTTCGGGAGTTATTTTTTTGGAAATCGTCTTCTATTTCATTAAGTTGATTGTTTTCATATCATTTTTTAGTTTGTCTAATTAGCTTCGATGTTTCTTTTTTTACTTCCCGAAAGTAATTTATTGCTGTTTTTTGACTGCTCCACTCTTTAAATGCTTTACTTCGGCTTAATACTGCTTGCTCGCAAACTTCATCCCACCATGGATGTTTTCTACGTTTTTGTATAGGAACCGACTTAAAGGATGTTTTAATTTTTTTTTTCAATTCTTGGCAGTTCTGCGCTGGTTGTTTATCAAGCTCTTCTGTTAGGGTTGGTTTTATTTTCGTAGGGTCGAACTTTGGTATTAGCAGTCTCGTTTGAATAAGTTTTCGAGGTTTTAAGCTAAGTTTGATTCTAGTCAAGTGGTGATTCGTGTCTATGTTAGCTGCTTTCCTGGAGTAATATATATATATATATATATATATATATATATATATATATATATATATATATATATATATATATATATATATATATATATATATATAATTTTGCAAGTAATAATTCAAAAATTTTAATTTTATTTTAAAGAACAAATAATGGCATTATATTTAGAAAATAACGTCGTTCAAATATTGCCATCGAAAATTTTAGTGGTGACCTGAATGTTTCGTTTATGGTCCAGAATTGTTTAAGGTTTATTTCTGTAAACCAGAAATTTAACATAAGTCCACAAAAAATAATCAATTGCATCAATCTCATGATCTTGTTGGTATTGACATTTCGCAAAATAACGCATCGAGGCAACTTTTTTTTGCAATAAATCGATTGTCTGTCTAGATGTGTGACAAGTCGCACTATTTTGTTAAAAGAAAACGTTGTTTATATTCACATTTATCAGTGTAGGCCAAAAATATTATGTTAGCATATTCCTATAGCGTTCACCGTTAAGAGTAACAGGATTTTCATCATCGTTTTAAAAAAAAAGAGTCTATCACAGTTTCAGCGCAAAAACCGATTCAAACAGTGAATTCCTGAGGATGAAGACGTAACTTCTGAATCACTTGAGTAATATATATATATATATATATATATATATATATATATATATATATATATATATATATATATATATATATATATATATATATATATACGTAAGGTAGTTTCATCGACCCAAATCATACAGCAATAGTTGTTCACAAACCCATTACGCCAGAAGTGCGCATCGTTGGAAAATATTATTTTACCCAAAGTTGGAGTCGCTTTCCAACTTCCAGTTTTTATGCGCTTTTGAATTGTATATCTTTTCATTGTGAATCGACTCTATGTATTGAACTCATCAGTCTATTAGTGACATTTACATTTCAAATATTGTTGCCGCTTTTAATTATCAAAGTTCTGACACTCTTAGGTACACAAGTCACACAAATATCAGAAGTTGCATAACACACTTTATATACAGTGTAGTTATTGCGATTAAATTATTTTTGAAATCATTTTCATTAACATCTGAAAATATGAAAGGGCATCTAGACATGATGTTTAGATGTTTACACACACTATTTGAAATATTTTCAACCCATTTCTGTTATATAAAAATAAAATATATAATTTTAGATAGTGGCGAAAAACTCAAATAAAAGAAAAAAAAATATATGAACACCCCACAATCATTCAGACATTACTTAGATTACATGTATGGGCCTGATATATGTTTTTTATTTAGATATTTAGAAAGTAAATATATTAAACTACAACATTCTGAAAACAGCTTAACATTTCTTTACAAATGTAAAGATTGTGACATAATACTAAAAGGTTTACCTTTACATATACCTCATAACACAAACAGAAGCATATATATTGTACATAGGGCTAGTTTAGCACTTTTAAGAGATTGCATCCAACATCACATATACACTAAACAATTAAAGACTGACATTGATAATACATTACAACAAATATACGAAAAAGTAACTGAAGTAGATTTTAATCATATTTATAATGGCCTCTATTCCAGTTACATATATTACTTCATATCAAAAAAATACTCACATTAAGAAATTTAAAAATGTAATTATTGAAAAACATGGAACAAATACAAAACATATTAATACACATACAGACAAAAATGTTATTAATTAAACTGCGGTTAACCTTTCAAATAAAATATTATCTGATTCTGAAAATTATGTACTTTCTAAAAGACTAAATTTTAGGGTTACATCGAAAGATGTTCCTAAATTAGACCTTATTTCGGCAGTAGTGTCTGTTGCTCAAAAATTACCTTTGGAAAGTGCAAGTGAATACAGAATCAGGTTAAAACTTATCTCAGAAAAAAAATTTAAAATCAAATCAAATTTATACCATGAGGAAAGGTTAGCTATAGATAAATTAAAAAAAGACACATCTATTAAAATATTGCCATCAGACAAAGGTATCGCCACAGTTATTCTGGACACTACAGAATATAATAAAATTAAAACGTTAATTGATGAGGAAAATTATACTAAAATACCTACAGATCCAACATTAAAAATAGAAAGACAAATTTACAATATATTATATAAACACAAACGTGAATTTACAGATCTGGAAAGATCACAACTTATACCACATTATAGTAAACCACCTCATTTCTATGGTCTACCAAAAATACATAAAACTAATATACCACTTCGCCCTATAGTTAGTAGTATAGATTCTCCATATTATATTATAAAATTTTTATTAAACATTTTAAATCCACTTTCGGGTAGAACAAATTCATATATTAAAAATACTTCAGATTTTTTAGATAAAATTTTGAACATTAAAATTACAATCAAAAATTTAATGGTTAGTTTTGAAGTGGTGAGTTTATTTAATAATGTACCAGTTGATAAATTACTTTTAATAGTTAGAAAAAGATTAGAACATGACACAACATTAAAAGACCGCACTACACTAAACATAAATACAATTTTGGAATTATTAACTCTGTACTTAAAAACCACATATTTTCAATTAGAAAATGATTATTATCAACAAAATTTCGGAATGGCAATGGGTTCTTCTCTTTCTCTTTTAATGAGTAATATCTTTATGGAGGAACTCGAGAATGACATATTAAATAAATCTCTTAAAAAACCATTAATATGGCTTAGATATGTTGATATTTTTGCTATATTCCAACATAGTATTGACGTTCTAAATATTTTTTTAAAAGATATAAATTCTCGAGAGCCTACAATTAAGTTTGCTTTAGAGATGGAGTAGGAGAAAAAATTGCCATTCCTCGACACTTTAATATTAAAACAAAACAACACATAAAAAACTACAGTTTACAAAAAACCGACAAACACAGATAGGTATCTCAATTTCTTTTCAAATCACTCAAAATCGGTCAAAATAGGAGTAATTAAAAGTTTATATGATAGAGCAAAACTCGTTTGTACCGACAGTGATACACTATAAAAAGAAACAAATCACATAAAAGACATTTTATTAAAAAACAATTACCCAAAAAATTTTATAGATAAATCGTTTAAAAATTTTGATACTAGACAAAAAAGACAAGTTATTAATAACTATAATAATAACTCTGAAACAATTAACCTCACAATTCCTTATATCCGCCGTATTTCTGACACAATTAAAAGAGTAGGAAATAAATACAACATAAGAACGACATTTAAAACAAAAAATACTCTTAGATCGCTCTTAACAAAGACTAAACCAAACAATATACAACAAAATACCAAAAATGTGGTTTATAAAATTCCCTGCGAATGTGGCAAATTCTATATAGGTGAAACATCTAGACCGTTATATCTTAGAATAAAAGAGCATAAAAACCTTCTTAGAAAGGGCGATCTTAATAAATCTACAATTTGTCAACACGCATGGGAATCGAGTCATAAAATAAATTGGAATAATTCCAAAACGGTATTACAAGAATCGGTAACAAAATACAGAAGATTAAAAGAAACCGCTATAATTAATTTAAATAAAAATAACTGTATTAATATACCTTCAGTAGATTTAAATTCAATATGGTTCCCGATTCTAAAGAATACCATTAAACACATTTAAATATTTGAATACACAATCAGTACAATAAACAATCACACAGTAAACATTACCTATATATATTTTTTTTGGTAGTATGTCACTGTCATGAAAATCTCTTGTCAATGTAAGTATCGTTGACATACACAAAAAAACAAATTTACTTTCACTCGTTAGTTTATATATTACAAATTAATATAATTTATTTTTTAGTTTAGTTTTGAAAAGGTGGGGAAGAGGATCCTCCGAAACGTTAACGTTAAAAGTTTGTAAAATTTTTTATAACATTTTTATATCTTTAAAATTTTGTTTGTTAGGCAAATTTATTACAAAAAAGAATCACTGAGAAATTTGTTTCCGTTTGGTTTTTTGTTTTTACCCAGTGATTCTTTCTTTACATAAGAACAGGTATTTTTGATATTTGTTGAGTTTTAGATAGTGGCGAAAAACCCAAATAAAGGAAAAAAAAAAAATAAAATATATTACAATTATACGTGACATGAAACATAATTGAAATATTTGCAACTCTTTCTGCATGCATTCATAAGATTATAGAAATGTCCAACAATTTTTCGACATATTGCTGGAGTTATTGCCCAAACTGCAACTTGAATCTTGTTATTCTTTGGGTCATTAATTGTTTCTGATTTATTGCCATAAATTTGGATACAAAAGAAATCTACCATTTATATATATATTATATATATATAAATATATATATATCTCTCTCTCTCTATATATATATATATATATATATATATATATATATATATATATATATATATATATATATATATATATATATATATATATATATATATATATATATAGACATCTGAGACATGAATGCGGTTCCATTGTAGCCATAAAAAGTCACTTAATATTGATTGGTATTATATATCACAATAATTTATTAATATAAAATAAAATATATTTGATCTATTAGACAAGAAATATTTTCTTGTCTAATAATTCAGCTAAACGAATTACGACATTGTAAATGGTCTCTTTGTTTTAATAAGGTTCTCCTATTAACTTTTGTAAAAATTGTAATGAGATGTAATGAAGATAAATTATTAGAAAATAATTATATGACCTTAGCTGATGATGTTGATTAATTATATCTAAATGGAAATAGGATATTCATTTTAAATACTTTATTTTGAAGAGAGACTTGTAAAAATATTTCAATACATATCTCCCCATATTCTCAAGACATTTCGCCAAGATTAATCAGGCCTTTTGGACATAATGATACAAAAGATAACATAATTATGAAAAAGGTAAGTGAAGAAAATATTGAAAGATTTTTCTGGTATATGAGTCCATGGATGTCATTTTTTGGTTTTCTTCTCATTGAAATAAGGCCTTTGAATACAATTAAGATTAATTTCCAAAACAAAATATATCATATAATTATTATTTAGATGTAAAAGAATAATCTGTTATATACAAATTGACTGCTGTCTGTTAGTATAAGGGGAATACAGTTTGATTAGTTATAATTTAATTATAATTATTGTCAACATTAAAAATTGGAATTATTCATACATTTATTCACCAAATGGTTATGATATAATAAACAAAATGTACAAAATAATATTTCATCTGGTTTATTGCATCGAAACAAAAGGCTATTTTAATGAGTCTGAACTTTCAATAATACCAATTTAATTAATGGCCATAAAGAACAAACAATTAATTATTTCGAAGGAAATTTGTTTATAAATAATTATCAGTCGTTATTTATCGGTGATAAATACCATTGTTGTAATAATGCACAATTAATTGTAAGTATTTATTATTAAAAATTATATCGTTAAAATATTTTTAATGATAGTTACATAAATTTTATTAAAAAAATGAATTGATTAATTCGCTTCAATAAAAAACCTCGCATGTTGAAAATTACTAGACTTTTTATTTTTCAATTAATGTCAGGTTAAAACAACTTACTAGGATTTAACAAAAATATTTGTATTTTTGAGGTAGTTAGTTATTCATTGTTTCAAAATCTACAACTCCTTGGCACCATTCGTATCAAAACAAATGCCGGTTAAGTACAGTATGACATTCTCCTAATTACCCTGAAAGTTTTCTAAAGCTTTTTCAAGGATCTGCAGCCACAGTTACAGTCTTAAAACATCAGGAGACCGTGGACGACCTCATCTTCCCCTATCTTTACCACTCATGTTTCCCTTCCGGAACTTTTGAACCAAAGATGATCAGCGAATTGCATATGCGGGTTGAAGTGGCGCAATTCCCTTCTACTTTGCAAATCTCATGAAAGGCATGAGTCGCTTTGAAATATTTTATTAAATAATGTTTTTAAGTTGTCAAAATTTCCCGACTTCTTTCAGTCATTTCAACCCATTTTTATTAAAAACCGTTGACTGAATATTTCACAATGAACTTACTTTAATACTAAAGAAGGAGCGTTGAATTATCAAGACAAAAAGTAGATATCGGATTAAACCTCTGAGGAGGGAAGTATAATCCTTTATTTTTTAACTAACGAAAAAACGCATATACTTTTGTTACTCACTAGTCGAAGTTTAAGAGGTAGTTAGCCAGAGCCCTTTACATCGAACCACTCTATTCTACATCCTCAATATATTTTACTGCCTTAATACACAATAACATACCGAATGTATTTTCGCAGCTTATAATATATAAAGTAACTAATGCGAATAATGTTTATACGCAGCATCTGGAGATCGATTCTTCTAATCAAATCTTTGATGTGGAACATTAAACTTAAATAGACTTCAAGGCACGTTAGCATCATCAGAAGATCGTAATTTTTTTTGAGTTTGGCATCTACAAATAGGTTTTTCCTTTTTAAGATAAGGAAATACAAATTTACGATTTACAAAACATTACATGTACCTTATACCATCAAAAATGAAAACCATTTGATTGAGTATTGAGTTCATAACATAAACTCATGAAATAGGAGGTCCAGGAATATAAAGCTAGTGTCTCAATATGGAACCGGGAGATCGGGAACTCTTCTTAGGACCGTTCTGTACCATACCATAACATAACCGGTTCCAGTTTTTAGGAGCCGGTGGTTCGCGCCTACCCTCCTCTGTTGGCTGTATTCTACACATTCTCATGTACGTACTGCAGGGCCCAGGGCATACAACGAGGACGAGAAGGTAGGATTTGTTAGCATGTCATTATTAAACTGTGAACTATACTCAAAATTTGTTACAATTAAGATATCAGCACTCTTGGCTGTTTCCGAGACTCTATCACCAACCATTTTGAGCCCCTTAGAATAATGTTGTCGACCTTAACATATGATTTTTTAGTGCATTCGAACTTTAAATTCTAATAAAACAACATACAAATTAGATGCGTTCAAACTATTTATTTTATGTGAATATTCAATGGCATTACTATTTGAAAACAATGTCGGACAAATATCCGCCGCGGCTACTTCCAACAAAACGCATTCTATCAATCCAGTCTCTGACCACATTTTCAAGCATCTGTAGTCTTATTTCAGCAATTCTTTGCAATGGCTTCCAAAACGTCAATAGTTGCTGGTTTTCCGATCCCAAACCCAAAGACCAAATATTTAACATAACCCCAAAGAAAATAATCTAAAGCGTTAAATTACATGGTCTTGGTGGACAATTAACAGGTCCGTTCCTCAAAATAATTTTCTCATTAAATGTTTGCCTAAATAAATCGATTTTTGCGTTGGCTGCATGACATGGGGAGCCATCCTATTGAAACCACATCTCCTCCAGATCAATACCATTCCAATTCAGAATTAAATAATCCGCGTATTTGGATAACAAGGACCAACTTTCTGCGACCAACCAACGACAACGAATTGATACATTTCGATTTTCATCAACACCGGCAGCACACAGCGTTTTGTTTGTTGTGTTTTGCTAGACTGCTGAAATACAGATTTACAAACTTGCACGCAAACTCGCAGTTCGTTTCATAGCGACCCCTATCAAGAGTTCTGATACTCTAAAAAATCACCCTTTAGTTAAGTTAATATAACCGCATACATCAAGAATATTAATATATTACTTTTCAAAAAGTTTTCTATTGGAACCTGAATTATGATACATCTCTTTAAAATATATCAAATTTAATAAACTAATATTTCCATGTTATCACATTTCATTACTAAACATATTCTTGTTCCAGAAAATACATCGTTTTTAGTCATAATCTGGAACCAATATCTTCTGTAATTCGGCGACTTGAAAGAAAAGAAAAACCTAGCCTATGTACTATAATTCAATAGGTAAGTGTCTAAAATTCAAAGAATCGCCCCGCAGTGATGTTAGTTTAAGGTGGTGTAAAGCCAGATGTCCTCTGAAAAGCGTTCTAGGCTTTTTGAAAAACTAAAAATTGGTTCATCTTTCGATAGAGATGTTGATCAGTCTTAATCGGTATTAGAATTTAGAATCGAATTTAAGCTGTATGAGCAGCTAAATATCTCCAGCTGCTGTACCTCCTCTAATCTTAACACCTTATTTTACTTTTACAAAAACTACGATAATATTTTTCACTGTATAATTCTGCACATTTATTAAAATTAAATCTCCCATGTTTATTACATAAAATTCCAAAAAATATATATTATGTTCTGAATATTTTTGTGTGTAGAAGCATTGCATTCTATTTCACAAAAAAATATATTTCTAATTTCTCTATATTATCGCTAAACTAGGCGATGTATGGAAATTTCACTAGCCTTTTATATGCTTCTTAATCACTCCATCGAATCTATGATTTCCATCAGTGGATTTATATCCGTGGAACAGCAAAAAGAAAATAACAAACAAGAGTATATCACATTTTGTAAAACAAATTTAACACGTCCAATTATTGTTTATTGGTAATTAGAAGAACTGCCTCTGCAGAAATAAGTTCTATAGTATGTAGACGTTAAAATGTAAACTGTATTTATATTCGAGATAGATTTCACCAAACTTTATTAAAGAAAACAAAACATCTCTCATAAATCGAAACTTGTCAACATGATAATATTGAGTCCCATATGGCATCAATCACTAAAAAAAAACTTAGACTGTGATGTAAAATTTTCTTTCATATATGTTGTTTCCCTTTAGACGACATTCCTTTGTATATGTTTAAAAATTTTCACTGATACTGTATGTTTTGAATTTGTACTTAATTATAATAAACGATCTATTATTTTACACTGAAACACACATAAAGAGAAAATGTTTAATGGCCAATTAATACAACCATCTAAAATTAAGTATTTGATCAGAGCAATTAAGTGTAGGTTTACCCTTATTGGGAATTACAAAGTTTTATTTGAAAATGAAGAAATTACCTTATGCGGATTTTTGTTTAAATATACATAACAAAATCGAATATTTTTTTATATAGAATATTTTTTGAACTCGTTATTTGTGGTTTTCTATAGAAAATTTGAAGAACTTTAATATCTTTTGATATCGAAAATGACTTGGTTATTCAATATACGCTATCGGTCCATATGGTAGCTCAGGAATGTGTCTGTGCATATCGATTACTAAGCAGAAAGATGAAACGGAATTCGGTTGGGGTTTCTCGTGACTTTTTAACACAAATCGCTGCCGATTTATTAATATTGATTTGTAAGAGTACACTGCTTAAAGGGAATAGAGAATTTAAGGAATAACATGTCTATAATAAAAGCCAGAGTGCAAGGATATTTTTTCAATGTCCAAATATTGGTTTAGTATTATCACATGGTAAAAAATAAATAAAACATATAGAACATCCTAGAAATTGTTGTTATGATCCTGATGATGGAAAAGTTGTCGAAATTTGCTTGTAAGTTAATCTTTACGCTATCACTCCCATCTTTGTATTTTTGACGTTGGTTCAAAGGCACCCACTTTTCATCCATCCATTATCACAGAACTTTCTATAAACTTTTTCGAATTTCGAATTTCAGGTGCAGTTTCGTATATTTTTGGATAATTTTGTTCAAACTGAAATCGACAACAGTTTAATTGTTTCAAAACTACCCTAAAACTACAGAAACTTCTTACTGGGGTGCTGGTTGGTTTGACTGCTGGTTTCTTCACTTACATCCGACATGTTACCATTTGTTCTGCTAGTCGAAATACGCCTATTTTTCAAGTCATCCAATTTTTTCGAGTTAAAAATTGACAGATCGTGTAGATATCCAAACATCATTCTATAAGCTAACTTAAATGTGGTGTTTCCTTAAATCATATGGCGCTTACCGTTATTACGTCTGTTAAGTCGTATATAATATGCAAGTTTTGCATATTATATGCAAAATGCATGGATAGGTGCTCCTTCAGTAATTCGTAATTCGAAAGGGCAATTGAAAGAACTATATTGGTATTTAACATAAGCAAATTGAGTACCTAACTAATTTGATACAATTGAAAATATTGGCATATATGTGCCATATTAAGTTTTCGAATAGTTTATTGTAATTAAATATTAATTATAAATTAATCTATATATTACTAACTGTGAATTCAGGCAAAAATTTTATTATGAATTAAATTACTAAAATAGTCTAATAAGTTGAGATAGTTCCAAATAAAAATATATCCAAGAAAGTGTTTTTTAGCATCTTAGAAATTTCAAATTGTTTTATTTAAATTGTGAATTAAAAAAGTGTACTAAACAATTTACTTTAGGTTACTTAAGTGCCTATTTTAATTTTATTTGTTTGCTTGTATCATACCTACAGACAAATTAAAGACTACCTATGTAATAAAGTAATTCATACAGTTGAATCCCTGAAAGTTTACCCATGCGTCATGAAATTATGCCTATATCATAGTCATTAACTGAATATGTTCTTTATATTTTACCGAACGAGAGAGAAGTAAATGAAAAATCAATAAGTATCTCTTCGTGTATGAGATAGCGTTACAGCGTGGTAGAAAGAGAAAGTAAAAAATAATTAAAAGGTATTTGCTAGTAACCGAGGTTAAAAGCTCGTCTATTAAGTTCAGCGGTCCTGTTTTGATTGTCATTTGAGTTGTTATGTTATAGTGTTTTTAGTTACATTTTTTGCTACAAAGTCCAATTTAAATGGATAATAATTCTAACCTAACCAAAGACATTTTATTACACATGTTTAATAAAAATGGAATTTCTATTGGCTAATTATAGAAATACCCTGAAAGATAAACAACCGATTCAAAATAACATCCGATTCAAATAAATATAGAAGTGCGAACTTCTAAGATTTCAGATGTTAGGACAAACGCTGAAATTGCAACCCCAACAATTTGTGCTCAATGTTTATGAATAGTTCGAAATGGAAAAAAGGAATAAAAGACCCTTAGAGCCTCCATGAACAATGCAAGAGGTAAATGTTTTACTTGTTTTGCATTATCATATCGTAATATATTTTTTAGAGAGTTGCAGCAGCATTAAATATATAAAGAAAAATTGTGTATTCTATTAAGAAAATAAAATAATATAATCCAGTTATTTCTTTTTCTGGAACAACCTGACTTCGTGCAAACACTAAAACAACAGCTTTACCCGAAAGAAGCAAAATGAAAGTTAGAAATAACTTGTACAGCATGTTTATATTATTCCATGATATGTTTGTAATAAATATTTAATGCAATTGTTTAAAGACCCGCATATTCCCACTGCTTGGTAACATTTTCATCATATAAAAATGGGTCTCAACAACAATGATTATTGAGTAGATAAAATGATGATTTTTATTAACAACAAAATAATTTTCATTCATTATTTTGATCAATAACAAAAATCAATTTCATTCATAGGCTACTTCGCTAAAATTTCCTGATAACTTGAAATTGTCCTGACAATTTAAACCTACAAAATTCTCCGTTTGATTTAAAACTTTACAATTTCATGACGCAAACTTGAAATGTTACGTTAAAATATCGATTTATAATTTCATGTTTTAAATATATATATATATATATATATATATATATATATATATATATATATATATATATATATATATATATATATATATATATATATATATATATATATATATATATATATATATATATATATATATATATATATATATATATATATATATATATATATATATATATATATATATATATATATAAATGTATAGTGGATTTAAATCATAAACATAGATGTCCGTCTTTCTAGCCACCATCACGTCCATTATAAAAGTTAACACTAATTTGATTAATAATTTTTGATTTGATTTATGTGGATAAAATTGATTACGCACGGGTAATCTTTCGGCGGTTCAACTGTATGTTATATTATATATTTTCACAGATGGTAAAGAATGTGAGCAAGTCAATCCGGGTATCACTCCCTTCGGGTATCTGGTATAGTCAGTCATAAGGATTTAAAAATTAAGGTAATAGTACTTGGTGTTAAGGCATCGAGCGATATGAGCCGGCTTTCTATACACTATGTATTCCAGTGTTCCGGGAGGTTTACTTGTAATGAAGAGATCTAAAAATGGTAGTTTGCTATCTTATTCGACTTCCAGAGTGAAGTGTTTCCTGGAGTGGATTTTGTTCAATTGGTTTAGGATATTATTCAGAAGCTTATTACCGTGAGGATATATTATAAAGATATCGCTCACGGAGCGTTTCTTTACGTTTACGTTTTAAGGCAGTTACAGTAATCCTTTTGTTTCGAAGTAATAAACAAGTTAGCTATAACAAGTAATAGTCAATATGCCTGTAGATCTGCTAGTTAAAAAAAAAATGTGTTCTTCAAGCAGTGTTCAAAGAGTTCAACCCTATATGGTGGAAAATCTTCATTAATCGCAATTAGATCCAGAGCTTGGGGTATAGGGATATTTGAATATAGTAAGACAAAGTCCAGACTTGCGAGTATGTCTGTATCCTCTAGTTAGTAATGTTAAGTTATTCTTAACAAAAGGTTTTGGCCATAGGACTCGACAAGTTTAACGGTTGACTGAGCGATATTTGCTAGATGTTTTTCTAGATTTTGTGTTAAAGAGCCGAAGGCGATCAGTTTTATAGATCAGTTTTATAGATCTTCGGTAGACCATAAAGTTTAGGCCACCTACTTGATTTTTCCTTCCCTTATTCTTCGCTCGATCTCCGGTTCCAGAGCTTTGATTAGAAGATCAGTACAATCAGATATTATAACATTCCAAAATTATGGAGATCGTTTGTAGCGAAGCCAAGCACCGCAAACATCCACGAACTACTTCGATAAAACATGCGCAGTCGCAGTCGTGCACTCGGAGCGAACTACACTTGAGGCGAAACGTCGGCGTCACAACGGCAAAACGTCGTAAATTTTCGGACTGCTGACATTTTTGGCAGTCCCTCCCTTCGGGTATCTGGTATTGCCAGTTATAAGGGTTGGGAAATTAAGGTGCTAGCTACTGCCTAGATTTGCGAATGGTGCTGATAGTGCTTAGTGTTGAGGCATCGAGCGAGCTGAGTCGTTTTTCTACACACTATGAATTCCAGTATCTAAACGGATTGATACTCGGAATAATTTAAGCATATGCATAATATTGAATATACAACAAATAAATAGAAAACTACAATCTTAATAATAAGGGATATATTTCTTAATGACCTTCTCGTATACGGTATAAAATCGAAGTTGATTTTATAAGGCAACTTTTAAAATGCTGAAAAATAAAAAGGAATATAAAAATGTGCAATTACCGTTAAAAAATAAATTCTTCTTTATTTAGCTTTACCAATGAAAACAAAAATGTGGCTAAGACTGATTATAGACCAACCGAAATTAGCAGGTATTAAAGAAACTCATCGATTGTAAATTGAAAGTGGAAATTCCATAAAAAGATATAGCGAAAATATTCACCGGTAGAAATTCTTTAATAGACTATAATATAGAGTACTCCTGAATTTGTGAAGTGCAATTGAAAGAAGGAAGTAAAAGTAAAACAACTTGAGGACAGAAATGGCTCTTTAGTGTGTTAGAAATTTTAAGTGCAATTGCTAGCATTGGGTTTTATTAAGTTAAAAAAAATATTCATCAAACCACTTTAGTCTTACAATTTTAGCTAAAGTTTCGGCTAATTAGATTTTAATATTCATAGTAGGTTTTTTTATCATGTAAACTAAATAAATTATTAGCTCGTAAACGTGTTTTCATCATCATCATGATCATTTCGCGTCCATCCACTATAGGATGAATAGCTCTTCAACATGTTTCCAACTTTTGCGGTCCTAAGCTTTCCTCTACCATTCGAATATAATATACTGAATGATGTCATCAGTCCATCGTGTTTTCGGTATTCTTCCTGGACGTTTGCGGTCAAGAGGTATCCACTTCATGATTGCCGTGGTCAACTTTTTAACTGATTGCGATGTGAGTCTCCACATTTCACTTCCGTATACCATAACGAGCAGGATGCATTGATCAAAGACTTTTTTCTTTAGACAAAGTGAAGTTTGTTCTTAAACATTATGCTTGTCAGCCACATTTAACACACCGATCCACCTCTCGGACAGTATTTTTCTCCATTAAAATCTTCTGCCTAAGATATATGTGGCGATCCACAACCTGCAAATCCCCTCCTAAAATAAAAGTTCTGTTTCTATCCTCGGTATAATTTATTGTAATGACCCGATTCTTTTTCAAGTTTATTTTTAAACCAAATACAAAAATTTGCATTTTTTTATATGTGTGCAGCTCCCCTGAATTTTGTAAAAGGAGAATGATATCATCTACGAATCTAAGTATGCACCATCTTTATTCTATCCTGTTCGAGAACAAGAGATACGATAACGATTTTCAACAAATGGCACTTATTCAATTTCGAGAACGTCATGTAGAAAGAAAAAAAAAGAGCTATTAAGTATTTTCTAAATGAGCTGTCAAACGATAATAAAGAAATTTTACCCAATACTTAAATACGTAAATGTTTAGTAAATACTAAGTACTTCGATATATTAAAAAATAACGGTTTGCCTAAAGTATTTTTAATATACATTCATCTTTCAATAATACACACTTGCGAATAAGTTATGTACAATGCGCTATCAAAGTATTGTTTTGGATGTAAATTTTTGAGCTTGACCTTTAAATATTTCATTAAAAAAATTATAATACTCGTGTCCAACTATTATTTGTATATATTTTAGTTTAATTCAAAATCCTGATTGAGGAATTAAAACTTTTCTAAAAGAGCCCAGAATACTTAACTAAAGTTTCTTGCATCTTTCGCTTTAGCAATCAATAGTCGGTAATAACCGTTTGCCAGGTAGTCCATGCGAAAATAAATACGCAAACTAAATAACGAACTCTATACATCTTCGATAAAAAACGATTTCGATAATATTATTTAGACTACAAACCTTTTAAGTTAATAGCCTCCTTGTATTCAATCGAGTATTAAAGGGCCTGAATATTATCGGTCTCTGGTTTACTTGAAAGGTCGACCGAAACCCAGTTTGGTGCTTGCTGACTTAAAATACTGCATTTTTGATCTCTGCACCATAATTCTTAGTGTAAAATATAAACTGACAAGCATATTAAATAAATAATGCAGAATAATTTATAGTGATATAATTTAAATATATTAGTTCGTTAATAATTGTATTAACTAAACTTAACTAAGCTAAACTATTTTATTTCGTCAGAAACATTAAATATGCAAATTTCTAGAAAGTTTTTCAGAAACTTATACACTTCATGCATTTAAAATGCAGTATAATTTAGATGCGTATATTTTAGATCCGGCTTTTCAGCATCATCGATTCACTAATTGCCATTCGCAACTCGTTAGCGCAAAACTTTCTAGAAAATTTTGTTGAAAAATAACATTGTATTAATTGTTTCTGATTATATCCTTCAATAACAGATATATTAATGCACGTATAGAGTGATTTCTTTTAGTGCGTCCGAATTTTAAATTTAAATAAAACAACAACCACATAAGATACCTTTAAGCTATTTATTTTATGTGAAAAAACATTTAATGGCATTAATGCTTGAAAACAATTTCGCCGCGGACAAACGTTCGCCGATATCCAAAATTTTTCCACCGAGTTATTCCCTCAATAAATCGATTATTGCATTAGCTGTATGACACGTGCAGCAGTCCTATTGGAATCACATCTTCCACAGATCCATACCATTTAAATTTGGAATTAAATAATCCATGTAGTTGAACAACAAAGGCCAGCTTCCTGCAAATGATGAATTGAAAAATTTGTATCTTCAATCATCTCGATCACTCGGTTGAGCACGCACGAAGTACTCTATAAGTTTCGCACACCGATTACTGATTTTGATAATTAATTTCAACAATTTGCAAGCTTTGCTCTGATGTTAAACGTTCCATAATGATTTGCCAGACTATCGAGTCCCAGATTTATAAACTTGCGCACTAAAAAAACTTATTAGTTATTTAATTCAACATTATAGTGGGAAAACCAGGATTGTTAAAAACTCACTTAAAAATTAAAATGAATATTTTAATATTCATAATAATTCAAAATAATTCACCTTGGCTCTGGCAAGTTGCACCATTAGGTTTGAAATAACAGTATATGTTATTCACTAAGTGCAAACAACATATTTTTTCATAGCATTAAACAGGTCGAATTTTGTACAAAAAAAAGTATTTGCAATGAATTTTGCTCCATTACTTTTTTCAAAAAAAAAAATCTACAGCTGAAACACATGGAATTTTTTTGTGGAAACTTACGGCGACTATGCTTTGTCGAAAATAATATGGAGATATTAGTTTAGACGTTTTAAAAAATAATGATTTTCATATTGAGATAATGAAATAGATAATGATGATGTTGACATAATGAGGACAAAAAGAACGCTCTGGCGCACCAAAAAAGTTTGAATACGAATAATTGGAAGCATTACTCAATGAAGACCCATAGGAATGATTCAAAAGTAAGAAAATTGGGTGGCGTACGAATTGAAGCGGAGATACGTCAAACGACGTCTTTTTCACGTGTGAACAGCTGCTCCAAGGGCAGAAAAGGAAAGGTCTTTTGCATTGTATCGTGACTGATGATGAAACGAACTAATCCGAAGCGTAGCAAATCGTCGAGTAAGCCCGTCCATGCATCAACATCGACAGCAAAGCCGAATATCCATGGTTCCAAACTCATGCTCAGTATTTGGTGGGATCAGCTAAGTGTAGTGTATTATGAGCTCCTCAAACCCAACGAAACCATCACGGGAGATCGCTATCGAGCATAATTAATGTGCCTGAGCCGAGCACTGAAGGTAAAACGGCCGCAATACGACGAGAGACATGACAAAGTAATTTTGAATTATGACAACGCTCGGCCACATGTTGGAAAACTGGGCAAAACCTACTTGGAAACTCTCAAGAAGGGAGAGAGTCACTTGTTCTTTATTAATTTTTATTCATTTTCACGAAAAAACAGCGAGAAATTATTCAAGTCATAAAATAAATAGTCTGAATCTATCTAATTTGGTTATTGTTTTATGTAAATTTAAAATTCGGACGCACTAAAAAAATCACCCTATAAATGAACTAATATATTTGTTATTAAAGGATATAATCTGAGACTATTAATACAATGCCATTTTTCAACATAATATTCTAGAATGTTTTGCGACTAACGATTTCCGAATGGCATTTAGTTAATCGATGATGCTAAAAAACTCAATTTCAATGCATTTATATCATAATTCAATAAAAGACGAATCTGAAATATATTGCATTATAAATGCATGAAGTATATGTAAGTTTCTGAAAAATTTTCTAGAAATTTGAATATTCAATCTTTCTGACGAAATCAGATGGTTTAGATTAATTAAGTTTAGCTAATATAATCATTAATGAATTAATGTATTTAAATTATAGCACCATAAATTATTCTGAATTATTTATTTAATATGCTTTTTATTATATTATTTTAAGTCATTTTTTATTTTACTCTAGGAATTATAGTTCATAGATCTAAAATGCATTATTTTTAGGCACCAAGCATCAAACTGGGTCCTGGTCGACCTTTCAAATAAACCAGAAACCGACAATATAGTACCTGTCAATCTAGACATTCAAAGGTACATAAATTCACATTAAGCTGGAAGTTAGTTAAATTATTCAAAACATAATTAAAAATAACATTTCAAAATTCCCATCGGAAAAAAATGACTCGAGGTCAAAGGTCAAAAAAATGGGGCCACCGTTCCTGAGATATAACGATTCAAAAAATTGTAAGCATTATAATATGCACACGTTTCCACGCCACCTCTGAGGTAGTGTACTTAGTGCGATTTTTTTTAACGTGGTTTCCCCAGTAGGCCTATTCCACAGGTCTGTTGTGATTCTGTTTAATTGGAAATTATTGCATAATAACAGATATTAGCAAGGGTTGGAACTGATAAAAGCGATGGAAATTAAAAAACAGTAGAAAAATTTATTCGCCAGATTCATAATCTTCAATTACTTCTTCTTGTTGGTCTTCTTCTTGATCTTCTTCTTCTTCTTCTTCTTCTTCTTCTTCTTCTTCTTCTTCTTCTTCTTCTTCTTCTTCTTCTTCTTCTTCTTCTTCTTCTTCTTCTTCTTCTTCTTCTTCTTATTCTTCTTCGTGATCTTCTTCTTCTTCATCCTGGGTGTAAGTGAATTGCGTCAGTAGCGATGTATCGCATGTCTCTTCATTGGTAGCAAACGAATCCTCTACTGTTGGTGATTCAGCATTAGAACACGACTGGCCTTGACAATTCGTACTTGCCAGAGAACAAAATAGTCCAAACTTTTTGCAACCACATTTAACACTGTATCCCTTTTTACAGTTGCAAAAAATTTTGTTTAGCAGTTTTACCGGCGCAGTTGGGAGTAAAGCCTGAATTGGTTCTAATGTATTGTCGACCAACTTCCAACCCCAGTCTTTTGGGTCTAGCTGATAACCAAGCCACACTTGAACTTAATTCGGTAATATACCCGAAAAAGATGTTGATGAGCAGCAACTGAGGCTGGAGGAAGATAAGCTAATTGCACTTGTTTTTTATTTCGAGTGTTTTTAACAAAACATACATATCAATATATATCTAAGCAGGTAGTTTTCTTAGGAGCTCCGTACATAGAAAGAAGAAAGCGAATTCCGTTGGTAATAATTTCTTGTGGAGTTGAAGTACTTTTTTTAAAAACTTCAGCACATTGAACTAAATCTTGTTTTTCAAACATTTTAAATACTGTTGTTTTATCTCTCCTGTAAAATGCAGATGTCGTATCACAGCCAGTTATTGGGTGTAAAAATAGTATATGATTTTGACACTTTACAAAAGTTGATACACTTTTTGATGAATATATTTCCGATTGATTTTGAGCTTTCCCTGGTTTTAAAAAGAAAATAGTTTTTTCAGTTGGAGTTCGAGCAGTGAGTAATACGAGTAAGTCTACATCTTCACCAACAATAGTTGTTGGTGAATCAGTACATCGGCATCATTATTAGTTTATTTAACCAATATATTTTCAGCAGTAAACGTTTCTTTCAATATTGAAATGAACCGAGACTTGTTGTGAGTATTTGCAAGAAATTTCTGTTGACTGGTAGAAACTGTCATAAGTTCATCAAATAAAATATCGGAAGATGAAGATGTTGCTAAAGTTCGACGACGTTGTTCTGCTGCTTTAATATTTGTCGTGCAATCATTATAGCCATCAAAGACGACGGTAACTCTGGGACCAAAATGTCGACGTACATACTGAACGTATTTATCAAAAATAACGTTGAATGTTTCGTCGCTATCCCACACAACACGGTGTAGTAAGTATCCTCCGTCAATGATGTATGTCGCATTAGTGTTGTTAATATCAATATTTACCTTTTCAAAACAATCGTAAATAGCAGACTTCTGTGTTTTACGCATCCCGATGTCGTCAAACAACGATAAAGAGTACGGAGCCAATTCATATTCATAATATTTCTCTATTTCGTCTTGAAATGCTGCAGTAATACTCATGCGTTGTCTCAAGATTATACTGGTGTATAAATTAAGGGACTGGGTTTCATTTTACCTGATATTCTCATAGTTATACCTATGTATATTTTATATTTTAAATGTAAGTTACAATCACCGATAGAAAAATGTGTTTACTTATATTACAGCTACAGAGATGTATATAGGTGACGTAGTTATGCATATTATGAAGCTTACAACTTTTTAAATCGTTATATTTCAGGAACGGTCGCTCTTAGGAAAAAATTATTGATACCTTTTTTTATAGATAATATTTATAGGTAGATAGATATTTATGGTCTATAATTTTTATCTAAAGTAATTTTACGATAAAACTTACCGTTTTGATGAAAATCGCGAAAAACCCATTTTTTTGACCTTTGACCCCGAGTCACTTTTTTTCTACGTACATTTTTAATTATATTTTGAACAATTTTACTCACTTCCAGCTTGATGTGAATTTACGTACCTTCACTCTTATTTTTCTGTCTAATTTGACAGGATTAATATACATACCCTTTGATAATCGATTGAATACAAGGGGAGCATTAACTTAAAAGATTTGTAGTCTAAAAAACATTATCGAAATCGTTTTTATCGAAGATGTACACAGTTCGTTATTTAGTTTGTGTATTTATTTTCGCATGGACTACCTGGGAAATGGTAGCTACTGACTATTGATTACTGACTTGTACTATTGACTTATTCGCAAGTGTCTACAGCGTTTTTGAAAGATTAAAAATACTTGAGGTAAAGTTAAGGAAGTTGTGAAGGATTTTATGTATCTGGGATAATATACGAAGGGTAAAGAAGATAAGGAAGCAAGCAATATTACAAGATATGTCAGAAATCGTATTATGAGGGGCAACAAAGTTACTTATTCCCTGCATTAGGTTCTAAGAACTAAAATTATTCAAAGCAGCACGAAAGTTACGGTCTATTAAACTCTCATTCAATCAGTAGTCGCTTAGGCTGCGAGACATGGACCCTAACAAAGAAAACAGAAAAGATGTTTGCAGTATTTGAAAGAAGAGTACCCAGTTTTTTGTTGATGCTGTGATTAACAATGGAATTTGGAAGATTGGGTGTAACTTCAAACTTAAGCAATTGTAGAAAGACTTGGATATTGTAGACTATGTGAAAGTTCAGTGACTCCAGAAAATTATAGATGGGCGAATAGAGAGGGGTTAACAGAAATGGAGATAGACCAAAGACACGATAGCAGAACAGTGCAAGAAGAGAAGCTGGAAAACTACTGTACATCTAAAACTGCGCTGGTGAATGGTCCGGTTATAGGCCAAGGTTAAAAATGGTCAATATTATTTAATGGCTGTAGCGCCACAGAACATTCATACAAGACTGAACAGGAAACTGGTTCAAGATATATTTTTAATATAGTATATTCATTATCATCATAATCATTAGCTATGCATTCCTGCGGATTTCGAGCCACCTCTGCAGGTTCTTATGATTTATTTATTGCGGCCGGTCGCGTTGGTGAGGACTGAAATCGCATTGGCGCGCTAGTCTCCTCAGTTACGCCAGTTAAAGTCTAGATAAGGCAGGATGCCTTCTGAGAAGTGTTCTACGTTGGTCACTCGCCATTCGATAGGCTTCGTGATAGACTTATGGGTAAAGCACATAACCAAGGGTTGATAGCCTGAGGGGGTGCTGGCCAGAGTTATCGGTGGCTAATGACCGCATTTTTGCACTTTTTAGATATTAATTTCCTTCTCACTTATTATACCCCTCAGGGGTTCAGAGGAGGAGTTTTCCTCCTTCCTCTGAATACGGGCTTGACGTCCCCGAGGTACACTAGTCCTGTTTGTGATCGTTCTGTTTTGTCCTAACTATCTGTTTTCCCTTAAGCCAAATTGTTGTGCGACCCGTGGTGACGGCTGGATGGCAGCTGAGGGTATCAGCTGTCGCGAACGGGGCCTCCAAAGTACCTCCCGTCCCTTTGGAGTATTTAGGGTTGCTGTAACAAGGAGCACTCTTGCAGTCGACGTATTTTTCTTCCATACTCGTGGGATATCTATGTCCATTAATTCAACTTCCCCCCTATCTTCAGGGTCAAAGAGACCCTGGATCGCGTCTCCTGTAGAAAGGAACAATACTGGTTCTGAGTTTAAATACAATACAATACTGGTTCTGATAATTATTACGTAATTAAAAGTACTGAAGGTTCATTAAAAAATGTTTCTCCATTTAAAATCCACAAAACTATTCATGGAAATGTAGGCGACTTGGAATCATTAAAAAAATTAAAAGACGGAACATTGTTAGCTGCAGTCTCAAATGCCAAGCAAGCAAAAAACATCCTAGATCTCAAAAAAATTCATACATATGATGTCAAGGTCGAGACGCATAAATCTTTAAATTATTGCAAGGGGGTTATCTCTAGCCTAGATCTTTTAAATTGTGAAGAGTCAGAAATACTAGATAATTTGAAACAATTTGGCGTTGAAGCAGTTAAGAGAATACTCACAAAAAAAGAAGGTTCAATTGTACCAACTAACAGTCTAATATTAACTTTCAGAAAATCCTCCTTGCCTGATAGAATCAAAGCTGGTTATTTATCGCTTAAAGTTAGACAATATGTTCCGAATCCAATGAGGTGCTATCAGTGCCAAAGATTCGGCCACATTTCACAGAACTGCACTTTTTCTCCACTATGCCCGTCTTGTGGTAAAGCTGTCCATAATGACTCCCCATGTCTCCCTACTCCAATTTGCCCCAATTGTGAGGGCGATCATTCCCCAAGGTATAGAGGTTGCCCAGTCTATAAGGAAGAATTTCAAATTCAACGAGTCAAAGTTTCCGAAAAAATTCCTTACTTTGTTGCTAAAGCGAAAGTTAAAAGTTCCACTCCCTCAAACATACCTAGCTATGCAACCATAGCAAGTCGCGGCAAAATAATGGTGTCAACTTCTACTCAATGTGACCTCAATATAGATATACGTCCTCCCAAAGCATCTTTTAAGGTGCAACTTCCCACACCTCGTGATTCCCTACTCCCTCCCTCTTCCTCCCGCCCTCTCTCTACTCTTCCATCCTCTCCTACCCCCATCTCCAAATCTTCCCTACATGTTCCCCACAAACCTTGCGCTCCTCCTCCTTCTACTCCTACTCCGTCAAAAACCTTTACTACACGTCCTTCAAAATCTCCCCAGCGCAAGGAGATACACAAAAGTTCCAGATCGCTATCTCAATCTTCTAATAAATCCTCCTCTATGGAAGATATGGACTCAGACTGCTTGTCGCAAGCGAAGACAAAAGATAGCAAATCCTCCTCACGAAAACCCAATATTGGAAGGTAGTATCTACTCCTTCTAATCTATCATCAGGCTAATTAAAACTTTCAAACATCACATTCAATCCATTCATTCTTCAATGGAATATTAATGGTTTTTATAAATAATTTTAAGAACTGAATTTGATCACTTCAAATTTTGAGCCTGCCATAATCTTATTACAAGAAACAAACTTCAATGAATCGTCTCGTCCCAGTTTCAAAAATTACAACATAATAAGAAAAGATAGGGAATTAGCCTTACGATCATCAGGCGGAGTCGCCATCTTGGCACATGAGTCTTTAGACTTCTCTACCATCAAAATAGATTAAAAAAATTCGCAATTTCTACCTACCTGCCAAAGAAAGTTACCATTTGCAATGAGTATATTCCTCCATCCACTCCCTTTTTCCTGCAAAACTTAAATAACATCTTAATTAAACTACCTCCCCCTTACATCATATGCGGAGACTTCAATTCCCACAATATTATGTGGGGCTCTGTCAAAACAGACATCAGAGGATCAACCCTTCAGGACTTCTTAACTTCTAACAATATTTCACTCCTTAATCCTCCAGCCCATACACATGTTTGCTTATCTTCCCTATCCTTCTCATCCCTAGATCTTTCCTTATGCTCTCCAGACCTCTATCCTATCCTTCAATGGGACATCATGGAGGATTTACATGGCAGTGATCATTTCCCAATCAAAATCTCCCCTATTGGATGGCACGACTCTAATCTGCCCAGGAAAACCTATAACTTTTCCAAAGCAGACTGGTCCAAATTTCGTGATGACTTCATTCTTCCGAACTTAGAATCCGTTGATGAGGATCTGGCATTAGAATCCCTTGTTTCCTTTATCCTATCTGCTGCTAATACCAGCATTCCTCATCGCCAAATATTCCATCATAAATCTCCAGTCCCCTGGTGGAATGATGAATGCAAAGCTGCGATCAGAGAGAGAAAGTCAGCTTTAAATCACTTTAAACACTGTCCCATCCTGGAAAATCTCATCCACTATAAGAGATGCCGTGGAAAAGCTCGTAGGATAATTATAAATTCTAAGAGGACTTCCTGGTCTGACTACGTCGGTTCTATAAACCCAACTCTTAGTAGTGGCAACTTTTGGCAAAAAATTAAAAGATTCCGAGGTAGACCTCTTCAACCAATTCAAGGTTTAATATATGACAAGTGGATCTCCAACAGAGTCGAAATTGCAAATTGCTTTGCAAAATTCTTTTTTGAAGTATCGGGAGATGATTCACATAAGTCTTTCTCAGCGACATCATAGATCCTCTCAAATTGTAAATTTCGACGTTGAAGACTCTCCCCTACAGCATTACAATCTCCCTTTTAGTCTTGACGAACTTCTATATTCTCTCTCTAGAAGCAGAAACAGTGCACCGGGCCCTGATTCTATTCTAGTCCCCATGATTCGCAACCTTCCTCAAGCTGCATTAGAAAAGTTACTGGATTTGTATAACGGATATTGGAATAGTGGCACCTGCTTGGAAAAAATCCTTCTGCTTGGAAAAAATCCATCCTGATTCCCTTACACAAATTTGGTAAACCTCGCTCCTTAACTAGTAGCTATTGACCAATCTCGCTAACAGATCATTTAGGTAAAATCTTCGAAAGAATGGTCAACAATCGCCTTACATGGCACCTAGAATTCCATCATTTCCTAGATCCACATCAACTAGGCTTCAGACAATCAAGATCCACCCTAGATCATCTTATGGCTTTTCACAATGACATCTGGACCACCTTTCAGAGGAAAAATCATCTAGTTGCAGCTTTTTTAGACATCTCCAGTGCTTTCGATACGGTATGGAGACCCACGATCCTGAACACCCTACATAAGTGGGGTTTCAGAGGACGGCTTCCCAAATTTATTTCTAATTTCCTCGCTGATAGATTCTTTGCAGTCAGGATTGACGGACATATGTCTGATCAATTCCCACTACTAAATGGTGTCCCGCAAGGTTCAGTACTGAGCCCCACTCTTTTTAATATAGCAATGAATAATATCCAAAGATATCTCAGCCCTACGATCTCGCACAGGCTTTATGCTGATGATCTCCTGCTATACTATTCTTCCCCCAATTCAAGAGTCTGCGAAAGAATCATTCAGTCAAATCTAACTTCTCTGAGAAAATGGTCCAATTCCACAGGTCTCTTGCTCTCTTCTGAAAAATCAACAGTTGTTCATTTCTGCAGAAGACGCAATTGTCCTCGCTTACACGCCATCACTCTATCAAACAATATTACCCCCACAGCTCCGTGTCACAAGTTCTTAGGTCTCACATTTGATTATAGACTATCTTGGAAAGACCACATTCACTATTTGAAAGCTAAATGTGCTCGGCACATGGGAATACTTAAGATGCTCTCAAACAATACTTGGGGTTCGGATCACTACTGTTTACTTAAACTATACAAGGCTATAATTAGATCCAAGTTAGAGTATGGCTGCATAATCTTCGCAACGGCTCCTAAATCTAACTTGCGCTCTCTGGATGTCATACAGAACACGTCCTTAAGACTCATAACTGGAGCATTCCCCACTAGTCCAATCCCCAACCTACACCTATACTATACATACAACCTACTTGTATCACGAGTTTAGAGCTCTTATCCACCAGAAGAAAATACCTTCTCTTAAAATATGGTACATATCTCTGGCAAAGACCATTCATCCCTGGTTATCAGTCATTTTTCCATAACCCCCCTATCCACCCTTTTCCATCTACTCACAACTTGGCCCACGACCCCAGAATCACTTTTCAACAATTATTAATAGAGTCAAATATACAACTGCATGTCCCTATTCCAATCCGTCCTATTTCTTCTCCTCCTTGGTTGCTTCATCCAATTCAGGTAGACTTCTCTCTATTAAAATATGATAAAGAATCCACGAGTTCCTCTATATATAAATCCATTATAAACACCTTACTCGATACTCATTCCCCATGCCAATCAATTTTTACAGACGGATCTAAGATGGACCAAGGAGTTGGTTGCGGTTTTGTGCACAATAGAACCACTTCAGGATTCAAACTGCCGACTTCAACCAGTATACTTACTGCTGAATTAGTGGCAATAGAAAAATGTCTCTAATATATCAGATTAAACCCTGAAAATACCTGGATTGTATTTTCTGATTCTAAAAATGCTCTGCTCACGATTCAAAATCGCTTCATTTCTCATCCAGTTATTGCACAAATTACAGATCTTGTAGAAGACATCATCTCTCAGGATTCTTCGATTCTTTTCGTTTGGTGCCCTGGTCATAAGGGCATCAAAGGTAATGAGGATGCTGACCAGCTCGCAAAGCGCTCAATAGAGCACGGACTACCATACATGCGCAGCTTCCACCCAAAAGACCATCTCTCTTTTGCAAAAACTTTTGCAAAAATCTCAATGCAGTCATATTGGGATGATCCTGAGAGACCAAACAAACTGAGAGTCCTTAAACCTTCATTCTCTCAATCCGCTCCAGAGCTACTGCGGTATAGAAAAGCCACAGTTAAATGGATAAGACTCATGATAGGCCACTGCAGATTTTCTCATGAATTCCTACTAAAACGAGAAGGCCCTCCCCTCTGCGAATATTGCAATGATTCTCTAACAATCAAACACATTCTGACTGACTGGACGGTCTTATCTCCTCTTAGATCCTTCTTCGGCTTAAGTCAAGATCTTACCAAAAATCTTAGCTCTGCCAACATGTGTAACACATTTGCTTACCTAAAAGAAATAAATTATTTTACCAAAATATAGCCATTTCTAGCGCTTCGCTTTCACTCAAATGATTGTAGCAAAGTGTGAGCAAACTAGTCAATTTCCTGTGATAACAACAATTGTGACATAATCATCTGTGATTCTCCTATTCGTGATACAACCCATCTGTGATATAGTAACCTACGACTCATTTTACATTTACACTTTATACATTTTATACTTATATATTTATGTTTTTACACTTTGTACATAGTTAGCTTATATATATCTAATCCTTATCTTTTCCATGAGTAATAGACTCATAATTTGATTTTATGGTCGCTAAATGATCTCGATATCGATGCGACCTAAACTACTAAAATTCTCTCTCTCTCTCTCTCTCACTTATTATATTGATTATCTTATTAAATATTTTTGATTATGCTTCTGTTTTGATCCTTTTAGATGAATGCATTTTTATATTGAAGGAAAAAAATATTGTATATGTTTTCCCAAGGTTAACATTTAATTATACCGTTTTTCCCAATAATTATCTACCATTTTCTAATTTTGTACCTAATTTTGTTCCTGTCTACCATTTTGTGCTCATAATATTAATTAAAAACAGATTTTAAATACAAAATTCATATGTTATCTTAATTTTAGTAAGTAAGGTTAGAGGTTAAAGTTAAGGTTAAAATTAATATTTAAAAAAGGCAAAAATGCCATCTTAAATGAATGGGAAAAATATTGTAATTTTTTTAAATTGTTTTTATGTTATATATGTTTGTTATATTATGTTTTTATGAAAAAAGTCATTTTGGGAAATAACGGATACCCTACTCCGCATCTACTTTCCGTTGCCTGTCTTGTGTGTTGTGCATCGTGGGCTGGTTTACAAATCTTCTCGATTCCTTTCTGTCCTTCATTTTCGATGTCTATACTAATATACAGTATAGTATATATTTAGTACTATCATGTTAAGGGAAATTATCCTAATAAAATTTTTAACATTACGTCATATGTGACGTAATGTTAAATTTTATTATGTCACTGTCTTGTAGAACAATTGAATTGCTAAGCAAATGTTTCCATAATAAAAAAAAGTAGTTCTTTCACAGTTCCACAAAGTTATCACTGAGACATGATGAATATGATGGAAAAAGGAATAAAAAATATTCGTAGGAGTGATAAGTTTTTATACTTAAAAGTAACTACAATTTTACATGTAGTCTAACTTCACAAAAATACATGAAGTATCTTCACTCGGCATTTAGTGATGAAACATCGTCCAAGAAAAATGTTTATTACTAGTTTATTAAAGAGGAGAAACCTCAGTAACGAATTTCGTAAAACCGTCCATCAATATGTGCTTTTGAATGAAATATCGACGCTGTGTAAGTAAATGCTAGAGATCGATTTGCCCCTGACATGCAGTAAAATTAAGACATCTCCTAGATTGACACACATCCATTCGATATTGCATGAACAATTCAATATGAAAAGCTTTGTTGTAGATGGATTTCGCACAATTTGGCAGAAAGTTAAAAAAGCTCATTCTGTACAAGCAAACAGAAACAATTCAAGCGAGTAGCCGCGAATTCAGATGAAATCGTTATTTGTGTAGAAATTTGATTAAACACAGGTCAAATCAATATAAAATAACAATCCACTCTTTTCGTGTTTAAAAATCTGGTAAAACCAGCAAAAGCTGTTCATTAACGCAGTTTTTTTGCAGCTATTAGATTTCACAGATTCGCAGATTTCATAGATATTATACAAAGTCCCCAAAAGAAAGTTTCTTTTTGATAAAGTGATATAAAAAAGAAACGTCCATTAAAAAAACCTTTATTAATTATTGAAATACGTATTTTAGGAAATTACTTTTTAAAGATAATGTCATCCGAATGAAAACCTTCGCGCCTCTCGGCCCTTATCTAAACGGACAGCAAAATTCCTGTGGGATGTTTTCTTTTAACTGTATCAAAGAACACGATTTATTGGCGTAAATTTTCGATTTTAGATAGTCCAACAAAAGAAGTCAATAGGTCTCAAATCAGAACAAAATGGAGGCCAATTTAGATCACCTCCCCTGGAGATTAATTTCTTTGGGCAAATTTCACGAACTTGTGGCAGAGACGTGTTGGAAGTGTGTTGATCCGTCCTGCTAAAACCATGTTCTTTGATTATAACCATCAAAGTTTTGTATTTTAAGTGCCAAACAATTGTTCAACATTTCCACATAATGCTCTGAATTAACGATTACTGCGCGTCCCCTGGCGTCTTCTAAGAAGTACGGACCGATTATTCCTTGCGCTGACATTGGAGCCCATACGGTGACTTAATGGCGAATGGCGAAATAGGCGAATGTAGGGGTTTTTGATGCTTGTATTTCAGGTTAGTTATACTCCAATAATGATAGTTCTACTTACTTACATGACCTTTGAGATGAACATGAGGCTCATTCGAAAACAATTTGTTGTTGAATGTTGCAAAACGCTCACTTACCTGATTAACGAATGGAAGTCTGTGACCGGCATCTTGGGTTTAACTCCAGTTGAATTTTGTATGGGTGCAGTTTTTCGCAAGTCCTTGCGCAGAATGTGGTGCAATGATGATCGAGGGACATTTAAACCATGCCCTGGCTTACGGACGGAAAAGTTCGGATTGTCACGAATGTACTGATTTGCCATTTCCACATCTTCATCACTTCATGATGACCTTGGTCACCCGGACTTACGTTTATCCATAGTTGAACCGGTTTCATCAAACTTCTTAACCTACTTCGTGATTACGGGAACACTTGACGCATTATTAATGTTACGCAAACGACGATAACTTCAGAACTTTCTCTGCACAACAGTAGCCGTATCATTGTTTTTGTAAAATTCTCGCACACACAACGTACGGTCTGTCAGAAAGAACCGCTCCATACCGACTAAATTCCTATCGGTAATGTCATGGGCTATCGATTGGCATGCGCCCCGCACCCCTCTAATTTGTTGCGTTTGTGCAGTGAGCTAATAAAATAGACACTTATGGGACAGCTTGTATTTCGAGGATGTTTCAACGTTTTCAGGAAGGGCGATTAAACCGATGCTAGGCCTACATATACATAAATGGTGAACGTTTTAAACATTTCATTTAATAAAACAATTAGTCGTATGTTTTTTAATACGCCGTGAATCGTTTAACACATGTTGTAGTGTGAAAAATTACTTTGACATAAAATGACATTAATGTGTTTGTTTTCCTCTTTTTCTTCTAAAAAAACAAATCAAATTTCTATTGCAATATATGGAGTAAATGGCTATAAAAACATTAAAATTATTTATTTCCAAATAATAACTTACGATGACAATGAAGCAAAAAATTACATTTTTCTAAATGAACGCTGTAGAATTCTGTGTTGACCTTTTTGTCCGTGGAAATAGTTGTATTTTGAATACATATTTAAAAAAAAAAACTTTTTTTTCAAAATATTAAATATTATGTTGAGGAATATTCGTTTTTTCGTTTTGGTTTACGTATTTCTTTTCGTATAGCGTATATGGGAAACCGACAGAAACTATTGATTTCTAAATCGAAAGATCTAAAAAAAATTCAGGCGGGCTTTATCATGCCTTTTTAACACCTTTCCGGACTCCAAACTTTTGAATTAAATACGTGGGTGAAGAAATGGAAATCAATATATTCATATCTCTGAAAATAAATACGAAAATTCGGGAGAAATGTCGTGTAAAAATAAGGGAGGCTGTCGCTATAGAAAACTGAAAATGAAAATCGAATAAAAAGACAAAACGAAAATATTCAGCTACATCAATATTTTGATCGTTGGTTATATTTGCAGTGTTTTTAAATTTCCTGTGGTCATAGTTAAAGACTAGATCAAAAGTAAAAATAATGGTTTTAAAGAATAGATATTTATTATATTGTGTGTATAACGTACGTTTGCAAAAATACGAATCATATTGATTTTTGTATGTAAATCGGCATATTAGCGAAATTAATTCTGATAAGAACCTGACATGGTATTCAGTCAATTCTTCTATTGGAACCTTTGGTGTATTCAATAATCGTAGAATCACAATAAAGTAAATTACAAAATAAATTATGCATTGCAGTAAGTCACGTGAAAAAAAATGGTTTTTAAAAGCCAAATTGGTTTTAAAAAAATATCTCCTAAAATTAAAGAAATTTACCATTAAATCATACCAAATAACAATTTTAATTTCTCGACGCATGTGAATCAAGAGATGATTCAACCTAATTTGACAATAAATAATCTCCTGATGATGCTAATATGAAACGTAGGATCGCAGTAAATAAAGAACAGTAATTAAATAATAATATAAATTATATACTGCAGTAATTCAAGTTGAAAAAAATAAGTTTTAAAAAGCCAAATAGGTTTTTAAAATATATATTGAGTAAAACAAATTCTTACTCACGTTAGTTATCACTTATTTTATTTTTGACTTTATGTGACTATAGTATAGTTTAATGTTTCACGCCAAATGTTCTAATAAAAGAACTGAAGACATGTACTCTTCAGCTGCCTAAAATGTTAATATTTGATCAAAACTTTATAAAGTAAACGGTTGCTGGAGCATATTTGGCGATGCCTGACTAATAGATAATTTACATGTATATGTAGGAACACAGGAATGCATATACATGCAAGAATAATATTACAAGTTAATATTATGCGCATGTGTTAGTCTCATAAAATAACTAAGGAAAAAATGTGGAAAATTAAGTTGAGGACTTAATTTTGGAGGACTTAATTACTGTTGCAGCAGGATAACGCACCAGCTGATAAGATTTTCGTTACTATGGCTATCATTCACAATGCTGGTGTTGAAATTTTCGAACAGCCTCTCTACTTTGCAAATCTAGTGCCAAGCGATTATTTTTTATTCTGAATGTGAATCTGTTGTTTTATGACTGAAGAAGAATTTACTTCGAATACAATTTTCTCATTAGGCTACGAATATTTAATCGTTACACTGCATGCTGGCAGGACAAGAAAAATATTTATTTTTTAAAAAAATCTAAACTTTTGGTGACTGATTTACCAAATGTATTGTGCTTTTAGGAAAGTATGCTGAAAAGTATAATCGGGGTTAAAAAAAAATGTAAATGGAAAGATGAAGTTTTATAACAAAACTATTTATATTTTTTCCTTAATTATATCAAATTGAAAATAAATTTTTAAACCTAGTATCGATAACGCGCCGACAGTTTTCGAAAAAAATCGGGGCGCGTGAGAGGCGTCACAATGTTTATTTCTCCTTAATATTAGACAGCTACTACGAGTGTGTTTTAGTTTTTAATCAATTTGTTATTATTATTACCATCAGTCTATTGATAAATTTATTGAAACTGTTAAATCCAAAAAGTTATCGTGTCTATTTCGTACCATTTGGTACGAATACTATAAAAACAACTACCGAAAAAATGTTTTTAAATGTGCCATAAGTTATTAAACGTCGAAATCAATGGTTCAAGCAGCACGACGTATTGAACCTAAAATAACATTAAATTTTGACAACCACCTGTTATGTATACAATAGATTATTATTGATACATTATATAATTTTTTTTTATGTTTGGATGTTTATGTAACTGAAGCTACACAATCATGACATTGAGTGTCTTAAACTTTTCTTAGTTTTTCATTAATAATTAAATTAACTGCATAAGCTTTACTCAAAACTTTACGTTCTGGTCATTTCAACGTGCAAATACCATTTTTGTGATTAAATTGAACATAACCTATAGCCTTGTCATCGTAGCTTTCGCGTGACATCCTACAAATAGTTTAATTATATTTAATAGAAATATTTTGCTTCTTATTTACATTTACATTATTATTTTTGAAAAAACTCAAATTAATGATTTAGCACTTGAACTTAGAATTAAACCAAATGCCATTTTTGAGAAAATTGGCCCTTATAAACACCCTTTGTCTCACTTTATTGAATTAACTTAATAACCAATAATCATTTTATTTGCACTAAAATTCAATACTTTTAAGAGTATATATACAGGTAAAAGCCATTGGCAGTACTTACATCAAAACACTTAATATAATATAATGACCTAATATAATACTAATATAATACTAATAATGACCTAATATAATATAAAACCTAATATAATGACATCACAAACATGGCAACCAATTGTAACGCTTTTGTTCGTTAGTCACGTGTTTCTTTTTTTATTTAATAAATTTTGATCAATTTAGAATTAATTGTAAGCAATTTTTTAACAATTTTTCGCATGGATTATCAATATTATTTATAATAAAGTTTTAAAATAAAGTAATCGATAATTATTTTTTATTCAAAAACCCAATTGTCTTAAACATGTGAAATGTTTCCTTTCATGTTAAGGACAATAATTCCTAAATTCTCTTTTTATAATTAAATTCATCCCGGGTATCGTTTTTTGATTAAAGTTCTATTTATTATTGGTAGCATCTAGTGCTTTTAGTTTTAGTGTTCCTTTTAAGTACCTTTTAAAAGTTATATATGTCTTCGTAAGTAACAAATTTTGAATATAATTAATCTGCTTGAAAAGTTCTTAGACACTTACAGTAGTAAAAAATAAATAAACTAATAAAATAACACAGTAGTAAAAAATATTTTAAAAATATTCAAAAACAAGAAATTGTTTTGTTTTGTTTTCGAATATTTTTAATATTCTCCACGAGCAACTTATCAAAAATAATTTTTCCAAACCTCATTAACTACGCGAACTAACGTTTTCTTTTCCATGCTATATTAAGGGAAGTCATATACAATCCGAGACTAATTTAATGTTAAATTGCCTGGCGAGATTGATATTAGTGTAGCGGAAACCTACAGTATGATGAATATAATAATGCTCTTGCGATATTGAAAAACTTATGATTTCATATGAGATCCATTTCAGCATTTTACTTTGAAGTTTTGAACTACTGAAATGACTGAAAGAAATATAGCATGGGGGATGTGATTTGATTACATTGAGGAATGATACCTTTCAGTCATTTTTGAGGATGATAATACCGCTGTTTATAATTTGAAAATTGATGTCGGTATGATGAATCATCTTTCGCATTCGTTTGATTTGGTTAGGTTTGGTCTTTCTATATTTTTTTGATTTGGTTTTTTCTATATCAAAAAATAAAAGTTTTCTTTCTATTCATAAGAATGTAATGCAATAAGGAACTATTTTTTCGACACTTATTGGCCATTATATAATATTAGAAATTTAATTAGGAATTATATTAAAATGCAGAAAAATCTAAAATCTCAAATTTGTAATTTATATTTCCTGTTTTTCTGTTATCAGATCTAGTCAAGTCTTTTATCAAGAAAACTGCCCAAAAATTTAGTCATTTACGGTTAATTATAAGTGAATATGATTACTTTATGGAGTGATACTACGTTAAGAGATAACTTCTTATTAGTAAACTAACTGCAGAATTTATTAAGCATTTCTTGTTCCGTGTCTGTTGTACTTTGGATGATTTTTTTTTTATCCAAATAACTGCTATATCATCACCACGCATTACCTTATATATTTCCGCTATCGCAAAAATCCGGTACATCGTTAACAAACGATAAAAATAATTATGGACCCAAAATAGATCTTTGGGGATCCCAACAAGTAATTTTGAATCTATTGTTTTGCCAATTTCTAACTAAGCAAGTTATGTCATCATCACTTCACAGTTTGGAGAATAATGGTAACCTTATTTACAATTTAATTATGTCAAGAACAGTCATTATATAAAGCACATTTGTACATTCCAGGTGTTATGAATAAAAAACTTTAAATATTCGTCTAATATCCTTGTCAACAGAGGAAGACATATTTACAAGACAAAGGCCGCAGTGTATTGTGCAACATCTTTTAACATTGGTCCTTAGTTTATTAAGGATGCCAATGAAAAACTAAATACTAGTTATTACATCAATCAGTTTGTTATGTTTACAAAATCTAGACATTTTTGACATAGGAATTACCCAGGTTTTCTCTTGTTAATGATGTCACATGGTTTTACTAAGTTGGAAAGATTGCTCACAGTGCACTTGTTCAAACCAAATATTCTCAGGCCAGCAAGATTATCAGAATTAATATTTAAAAATATGTATAGCAATTTGAAGAGCCAGGTCTCACGCTCGCCTTCTACAAAATATTGCGGAGCTGAAACTTTTTTCATAATTTCAATGAAATCAACCATATTAATCATAATATCGATAAAAAATATCCTGAAGTTACTTGAACCGCCCGATTCTTTGCAATACTGTGTATATGTTAAAAATTTGGTTAGAACAATACAGTTTTATTTTCTGAATTTCCATAATATATTTATACCCAACAATCTTTTATATTTCTATATACTTTTTACGTACATATAGAGACCCAAAAAAATGAATCATAGATGTATTTGAGCAATTCTCAAACTCGTTTTTTTGCCGAGATTTAAAGTGAATGAGACACCGACAATATACATGCCCTTTGACACTCGACTGGATACAAAAGGGCCATTAACTTAAAAGGTTTGTAGTCTAAATAACATTATCGAAGGCATTTTTTACACAAGATGTATAGGGCCCATTATTTAGTTTGCTTTTTTCTCCGTGAATATAGCTTGGTGGATTGGCGAACCGACGGAACTATTGATTGCTCTGTCGAAAGGAGCAAGGAAATTCAGCAGGGTTTTCCTGTGTCTTTATAGTTCACGCTAGGATTTTGAATTAAACACGTAGGTGGAGAGGCATGTTTCCATATATTTGTATCCTCGAAAACAAATACAGAAAATTCGGGAAAGCGATTGAAGCTTTTGTGTAGTAAATTGAAAATAGAGATTTAATAAAAGGACAACCCAAACTCGTATAAATAAAGCAATGTTGGGAAAGTACACCATGCCTAAAATATTTGTAAAATTTTGTAGGATTATTAGAAAAATTCAAGAAAAATTCACAAAGATTATTTTCATGTTCAATCTCTTCTAAATTTAAATATTAATTTAATTACAATAATTAAATATTTTATAAGTTTAAATTTTCTAGCAAAATTGCTGTAGTCTAATACTCCTTAAATCAATATAAGAAAATTAATTGACGATATTGTATCGTTTTTTTTAATCAAAATTCTATTAGATGTTTTTTTCAACAGGAATTCTAATAGGTTCTATTTGATTAATACATTTATATGCATTGATGAAAACATTTTAAGGAGGAATAACCAAGAAATAGGCAGTGGAATGGAATTAACTATATTTAAAAAAATATAAGTAAACTCATTGAAAATCCGGCGAGAAAAGTTTGAGAAACATATTAGACGCTTTCCTGATAAGAAATTGTCGCCCAATCACGCCGGTGACCAATCTGAGTAAGGCCGGATTTATTCTGAATGGTATTCTATGTTGATTATGTGTTGATTACACGGTAGGTCGGAAAAATAACGAAATGTAACAAATAAAAAATAAGCAATTGTTTATTTTGCCAAAATTCTTTATTTTTATTCAAAATACACCGCTTTCGCATTAAAACACCGCTGCTTACGTTCAAACCAATGCTAGCATAGAGTTTTTATGTCGTTATTCGAAATCGCCTCAAGGAGCCACGGCTTCTTGGACTTGTGTTATACTATCATAAAACTTACTTTTCATTCTAGAAAATAGTCACGCAGAGATAAGTCAAGTGAATATGGAGGATGCGAAAGCACACAATTTTTTTTTCATCAAACAGGGACGGTCTTCATTTAAGGCTCTTTTAAGATTTGATAAATTATGTCTTCGTATTATGTCGCATCGTATATACATAGATATGTTTCGTCTCTCGAGGTTCAGACTCTTCGGTACGACGACATATACCATACCATCAAGAATAGGATCGCCATATGCAATGCCAACAACCCATGTTTTTGTCGACCTCCCGTCGGATGGTGTCCAAGGAAATCTAACACTACATATATATATATATATATATATATATATATATATATATATATATATATATATATATATATATATATATATAATTCTAATAGGTTCTATTTGATTAATACATTTATATGCATTGATGAAAACATTTTAAGGAGGAATAACCAAGAAATAGGCAGTGGAATGGAATTAACTATATTTAAAAAAATATAAGTAAACTCATTGAAAATCCGGCGAGAAAAGTTTGAGAAACATATTAGACGCTTTCCTGATAAGAAATTGTCGCCCAATCACGCCGGTGACCAATCTGAGTAAGGCCGGATTTATTCTGAATGGTATTCTATGTTGATTATGTGTTGATTACACGGTAGGTCGGAAAAATAACGAAATGTAACAAATAAAAAATAAGCAATTGTTTATTTTGCCAAAATTCTTTATTTTTATTCAAAATACACCGCTTTCGCATTAAAACACCGCTGCTTACGTTCAAACCAATGCTAGCATAGAGTTTTTATGTCGTTATTCGAAATCGCCTCAAGGAGCCACGGCTTCTTGGACTTGTGTTATACTATCATAAAACTTACTTTTCATTCTAGAAAATAGTCACGCAGAGATAAGTCAAGTGAATATGGAGGATGCGAAAGCACACAATTTTTTTTTCATCAAACAGGGACGGTCTTCATTTAAGGCTCTTTTAAGATTTGATAAATTATGTCTTCGTATTATGTCGCATCGTATATACATAGATATGTTTCGTCTCTCGAGGTTCAGACTCTTCGGTACGACGACATATACCATACCATCAAGAATAGGATCGCCATATGCAATGCCAACAACCCATGTTTTTGTCGACCTCCCGTCGGATGGTGTCCAAGGAAATCTAACACTACATATATATATATATATATATATATATATATATATATATATATATATATATATATATATATATATATATATATATATATATATATATATATATATATATATATATATATATATATATATATATATATATATATATATATATATATATATATATATGAATTTTTAATATATATATGAATTATGAATTTTTGTTATTTTATAAAATTTTAATAAAGACATTACGTATTAAAGTTAATAATTACTAAAATTGGACATCATCAGTTTGTATTTATGTTAGCGTTAAATTTTAGCTCGACTAAATAATGCTTGTAACTTACTAATTAGCGAATATAACTCTAACCAGTATTTTCAAAATATCAAAATGTCTACTACAAAGTTTATAAAGTATTACGTAATTTATATCGAAACACAAATGCGTATAACTTAATACGATAATAATTAATTTATGTAAATATTAAATTTTAAGTTAGTTTAAAACAACCAACCACAGGGGAGTGCATTAAAATTTTATTGCTTTATAAAAGATAATAAACATCACAACAATAGAGGGTTAATCCAAAATGTTTTAAAGACGATAATACAATTATTATCAATTAATGGTTTTACTTCAAAGTTAAATTATATTTGTTAACATAACATCATGTAAAAAGGATATATTAGGAAGTGGAGCGTAGTTTTCACATTTTTGTAATGAATTTATTTAAAAAAAAACCCATTAAAAATATAAGTAAACTTTAGGCGTAATTCATTCAATGATCTATTACTAACTGCTACATTATTACAAAAATATGCGTCCAAAAACGTCCAAATATTTGGAATATTTGCAAATAGGATATTTACGCCTATGCTAGTTAAAAAATTGTTATGGATATTTATTTTAGACCATTTTTAAATGAAATTAAATTACTTTTGAAGGCAATTGGTATATTATAATTTTTTAACATCAAAATAATAAATCAATTTTAGGCACATTGGTCATTTGGTGTCGAGTTTTATTTGGTGCCAGTAAAAGTTGTAAAAAAATTATGATTACGAAAACGAATAAAAAAAAACTTAATGTCAATAAAAAAAAAAATATATATATATATATATATATATATTATATATATATATATAAGAACCCCCGTATTTTCGCTATTTGAAGGAATACACATTTGAATTTTTACACAGTCATACAGATTGATGGATCACATTTTTTAAGATACCCAACTGAAGTCTGAACTTTAAACTCAGCTTACTACGAATTTATAAACACGGTCAATTCTTGATATTTTGCTTCGCGTTAGAGATATCAAAAAAGTTATTAGAAAAAGTTATTCAGAATATTATAACCGAGTTTCATGGTAAAATTCGCATTTTTAATTTTTACATTATTTTGGTCTTTCACAAAATTATTACAAGTTCATTTTTAATTTTGATAATTAGTAAAGAAAAATATAAAGAAAAGTTAAAAGTTGAGTGTCATGTATGTAAAATTAGTGTCATGTATTCAAATATTTCGGTAACATAAATAACACTTATAAAGGGATAATTATTTTATTCTTATGAGAACACAATTTTTAGTAATTAATTAAATTTTGAAAAACTATACAAAAATAATTTTCATAATACAAATAATTAACTATCAAATGTAATTTCTCTCAACTAGTCCTCCGTCCATTCGAATACATTTTTGCATTCTGTTTAGCTACTCGTCTAAGTTCCGGGATGTTGATTTTTTGACAGGCTTGCCTTATTTTGGCACAAAGTTCATCTCGATTTCTGGGCCTTCTTTTATAAACTTCGTTTTTGATCATTCCCTAAAAATAAAAATCGTGGGGTATAATATCGGGAGACCTCGTAGGCCACAGTTCAAAAGGACTGTTTCTTCCTATCCAGTGCATAGGAAATCCTTGGAAATTCAACAATTAACCTGGAATTATGGATGGATGCACCATCTAGCTGCAAATACATATCCCGTCGCACATAAAGAGGTATATTTTCAATTGCATCCCAAAATTCCACATCGAAGAAGTTAACTAAACGACCAGCATTCAATGATTCATTAAAGAAAAAGGACCAATAATTCGGTTTCCTAAAATCCCACACCAGACCTTTACAATTTATAACCCAGTGAGGATTACCTCTGTATCTGAGGATTACTCTCCCAGTATCTACAGTTTTGAGGCGATATAACCTTATTAGTGGTGAATGTAGCCTCATCAGTAACCATAATCTTCTTCAGCAAATATCTGTCATTTAAAAAATCACCTTGGGCTCAATAACAATATTTTATTATCATCAGCTTCTTTCAATGTACGTAAGAACTTCGGTTTAAAGGGCTTGAATTTGTGACCAACGAAACATCTTCTGATTTTATCCATGTTAATATATAGTTGAGACGATAAATCTCAAAGGCTCACGCATGGGTTTGCTCGATTAGCTGCCAATATATCGTTGTCCTTAAGATGCGGGTGTATGCGACAAGGCTGACTTTTTTGATCGATTTTAAAAACACTGCTAGTTTCATTGAAAAGAGCATTTACAGCGGCTGCATTTCCAGGATTAATGGGAGCACGTTGGGGATGTCTCATGTTAAATTATGCCGCAATTGATCTGCTACTACGAGCAAAATCACCAAACAACCGGATTATTTCGATTATTTCTCTTAAAGTTAATGGCATTTTAATTTTGTGATTACTGACGATAATTTAACACAATAAACTCAAACTTTAACCTGACTGATATTTAACACTAGTTTTAAAAAAAGTCACTTTTGATGACATTAATTATTACACTAATTATCAAATTAAAAAATAAACTTGCATAATTTTGTGTATCGAACAAAATAATGAAACCATTAAAAATGTAAATTTTGTCATGAAACTCAGTATATGGTGTTAAAATAATATTCTGAACAACTTTTTCTAATAACTTGTTTTCGATATGTCTAACGCGAAGCAAAATATCGAGAATTAAACCTGTTTGTGATATATATATATATATATATATATATATATATATATATATATATATATATATATATATATATATATATATATATATATATATATATATATATATATATATATATATATATATATATATATATATATATATATATATATATATATATATATATATATATATATATATATATATATATATATATATATATATATATATATATATATATATATATATATATATATATATATATATATATATATATATATGTATATATATGTATATATATATATATACACATACCGGCTGATAGAGTAGTTATATTAGATTTAAATTTGGCCAATTTGTGGAGTTAATAGAGCGGTAAGTTTTAATTTTTTTTTATACAACAAATCTATATTTTAATTTTAATATGAGGTCTGTTACAAGAATATACAAAGACGAGATCTGATCTAATATATACATTAGCTTATAAATAATATACACACAACACGAGATCGGCCAGTGTTGCCAGAGTGAATATGCGTGCGTGAATATACAAGGACGAGATCTGATCTAATATATACGTTAGCTTATAAATAATATACAGACAACACGAGATCCGCCAGTGTTGTCAGAGTGAATATGCGATTCTAAACACCTATAGGTATTGTAACTGAAATGAAACTATTTTAGCAAGCATTAACGGGGCTATCATTATTGGATTTTGGGATTATTATGTCTATAAAGGTGGATTTTCATAAATATCAAATTCTAATTTAATGACATTCCTTATTATTCATAGACCTAAGAAGTTAATAGTATCATATTTTTATATTTCTGCTTAAAATATAATCTTCCGGAAAGGGTTGTTAATGAAATTTAAGTATTTTTGTCGATCTGCGTTGTCTCAGGTACCATATATCAATATATCGCCCATGCACTTAATCTAAAAAAGAATTTTCTTTGCACTGTTACTATTTAGAAAACTCTCTATTTTAACATATTATTGTTGAAGTGAAACTAATTTTTAATCAACTGCCAGTTTATTGCGTTATATGCCATATGCTTTATTGGTGGTCTCCATGTGATTTTTAAAGTTATAGGGTATAATTCGTTAACTTTGTTAATTATGTGCAGCATTTGACGTCTTATAGCCTTATATCCAGAAGAAGCTATGATCATGAAAAATAACTTGTAATATTGTGCCTTAAAATTTTGTTCCCAGTTTATTAGAATTTATGCTCCCTCAACTTTATTCAATAATTGATGTGATAAAAGCCTTTATTGACATATTATCCAGCGGATTTCCTTTTTTATTCTTAGGACTGCTTTGAAGCTTCGGCCTTGTTTTAGTTGGTATAACTGGCACTTAAACAGAAGACTACTAGAACAAGAAAACTACTAACGCCATCTGTTGAAGCATAATGTATAATATGAAAGCTGTAAATCTCTATAAAATGAGACTGCCGTAATTAGAATCGATCAATGGATTGTCAAGACATAGCGCTTAAAGTGACAGTACCTTTTGTCACCTCGTCACCAAAACACGATGGAACAAAGAGCTAATTTGAAATTTTGTTTCAAGTTCGCTAATATTTTTAATAGAAACATTTGAATTGATAATAAAAGTATATTGTGATGATTACTTATCCCCTGCACGTGTATTCGAGTGATATAAGTGATTCCAGAACGGCCGTGATGCTTCAAAAGGCGACTCGCCAGACCGACTACAAAACAAAAATCGCGGTGAGTTGATGTAAAAAGTGCGTGAAATGATCGCCTACGATGCGCATTTGATTGTGAGGCAAATAATAGAGGAATTAAATACGACCAAATACATGATTCACGAAATTTTGACAAAGGGTTTAAATAGACGGAAAATCTCTGCTCGACTTGTTCCTCACGCCTTAAATAAAGACCAAGAAATTGCTCACGTTGAACATTGCAAAAATTTTATTGATATAGTCACGTGGAACTGCACATTCTTGAAATCGATTGAAACTGGGGACGAAACTTGGTGTTTCAAATATGATCGTCAAGCAAAGCTTCAAAGTACTACGTGGAAGTCCCCCAGGTGGTTCTAAATCGAAAAAATTGCGTATCCAGAAGTCACGAGAGAAGGCCATCTTGATTTGTTTTTACACAGAGCCAAAATATAACTGGCAAATCTTATCTGGATGTTTGTGATAGAGCTGTGTTATAGAGCGTTTATGGAAGAGACTTGTTCGAGTGTGTACTAAATATCGAGATCCGGGAAGTTTAATTTTTGTTGGACGATAATGCACCTTACAGGATCGTTGATATTCATGATTTTTGGCTTCAATATCCTTCGTGTTCGCCTGATTTATCTCCGCTTGATTATTTCCTTTTCCCCAAACTCAAACTGGCCGTGAAAGGAACGCTTTATGACAATGTTACACAAGTCCAAAATGCCATGACGAGGTCATTAGTGCGATTTCGTGATACGACATAAAAACATTATTGTACATGCGGTCTATTGATTGCGGAACGTATGTATTTTGAATAAAAAGAAATAATTTTTGGCAAAATAAGTAATTGCTTTTTTTTATTAAAAAGTTGCGTTATTTTTTCGACATACTGTATATTTACATTTCAACATTTCAACATTTATTCAGACTAGACAGTTTGTACCCACTTGTCAAGGTAAAAATTGTGTCAAAAAATATTCCATAAGCTGTCAAAAATTAGAATAATTTTAAACTCATTTCATAAAGATATAAAAAAACAATTTTAAATATAGTGTGAGATGTAAAAATTGCTGACAATAATACATCGGCATCAATGAATCAATTTCATGTTCTCCAGTTTATTATTTATGCGATAATATTAAATTTCAAAGATTTGCTTTGATTATCAGTAACGAGTTTCCTTTATCAAATTGACTAACCTCGTATTGCAAACATTATATCATCAGCTTGTATGTCATTATAGTCTCATATATTTTGTTATAATAATGATGTTATATTTTTTTATATTTGTATTAAAAATGTTTAAAAACCTAAGTCCGTTTTCTAATCCTTCTGATGGTTATACCATCAGAAAAATTCACAATCTTATTTCGAAAACCGGAAATTAAAATTATAAGAGATAGCTGATATAAAGATATTGAAAGGAAGTATTTTACACCATTTTGCATGAACATTTTGGGAATGCGCAAATTGCTGCCGAAATGGTTACCGCGATTACTCATAGCGGACCATAAACAACAATGTATTAATCATTCTGATCAATGTTTTGAGCTCTTTAAAATAAATGAAAATATTTTTATGCGGAATGCGATAATGGATGAAAAACAGATCCACAACTACACTCTGAAGTCAAATTAGCATTCAGCTGAGCTGACATCAGGCATTGAAAGCCGTCCAAAGCGACCAAAAACACAACTGCTGGTAGACAAGGTTATACCCTCTGTATTTTGGGATGCGCATGGGACATTGTTCATCGATTATCTCGAGAGAGGTAAAACCAGCAACTATTACATATTGTTATTGGTGCGTTTGAAAAATGAGATCGCAAAAAGGCTCCAAATGAATAAAAAAAATGCTGTTACAAGGCAATGCACCGTGTCATAAATCGTTGGCAACGATGGCTAAATTACATTAATTGCACTTCGAATTGCTTCCTCATCCAGCGTGTTCTCCAGATCAGGTTCCAGCGATTATTATTTGTTCTCAGATATCAAAAAAATGTTCAGTGGAAAGAAATTTCGCTCGAATGAACAGGTAATTGTCGAAACTGAGGGATATTTTGAAGGCAAAGAGAAAGACAAAGTTGCTATTAAAAAAGGTGTAGAAATGTTAGCAAAGCGTTGGAATGATGGTATTGCTCTTCAAGAAAAATATATTAATGAATAAAGTAAAAATTTTCAAAAAAAAACTGTGTTTTATTTGTCAGACCATGGACTTATTAACAGATTTGTTACTTCAATTTGCGTTTATCAACTACAAAAAATTTGTTGAAAGTGTATTTTTTACTATGGTGAGTTCTATTTTATAATCGGCTTTACAAAAATAGTTCAGGATGTTTGAATTTTACGAGGAACACATTGTATTACTGTTTATAGCATATACTACTTATGGTATTTACAAGCACTACACAATAATAAATATACAAATTATAAAAATAAAATAATCAATTTTCCAAGACCAATTCTAAAACATAAATATCAGAGTACCAAAACTGCAACGTAAGCTTTTGTCACATAATAATTTATATTGGTTGTGTTGCGCGATTGTCGGATCTCGCCTTTGTTAATAATCAGACACCTGTTTACAAATGATGTTGGTGCCACCTATAATGATATACTGAAACCTCAATAGTATAAAAGATAAAAAATGTGAAATTTGAGCTCCAACAAAAAATTTGTCAGAATTCGTTTTAGGACGCACTGATTCGAATAGTAACTATATGCACGTGAAAAATGGTGAGGTCCTTTAATAAAGGATCTCGGCTTAAGCGCGGTATTACCAAAATGGATCTCGCCTCCTACGGAACCAATATACCAGGTGTCCCATTAAGGATGGATCGCGGCCGTATCTTGAAAACTATTTATTCCACAGCTTTGGGGAAAAAAATATTATACTAAAACTGACCGTGAGAAATTCACCAAAAATATTTTTAAGCTTCTAAAACGACCGCAAGAGGGCTTGACGAGCTAAACATTTTTAAAAATCATTTTTTTGTGTATTTTTAAGTATTAACCGAGTAAGAAAAATTCTCGGTTATAATTAGCAAACTGTCTCCTACAACTTTGTTTTATGACATTTTGTCGTAACTTCGCGAATAAAGAAGTGGGGGGGAGTTTTACCTATTTAGATAAAAAGTCGTCTAATGTCCGTTTACCTCAACCGATTTTCCTCAATTTGGATTCATTTAAAAGGCAATTGCTGGGACAATCAGATAATCTGGGAGATAAATTATTTAGTTTATAAATGAAACCGCGAGGTGGCGCTACATTCAACAATAGTTTTTTTGAAGTTTTGTTCAGTTTTTCCAAATGGAATGGTACAGCTTTTATTACATGGCTAGAAAGGTAATTTAAAGAGGAATCATCTAGTGGAAACCCGAAATCGATATCTCTGACACGTCAAGAGATATTTCGATTTTTCTGAAAAAATCAGTTAGGTTTAATTTTTACCGTAAAATTAAGTTAAAAATTGGTCTTAATATGGTACAGCTTTTATTACATGGCTAGAATGGTAATTTAAAGAGAAATCATCCAGTGATAACCCGACATCGATATCTCTGACATGTCAAGATATATTTCGATTTTTCGTAAAGTGTGAAGGAAGGCAAACATTAGGTTAATATTTTTTTTACTTAATGCAGGTAGTAGTGAAATAATAACTGATTTTTTTAGAAAAATCGAAATATCTCTTGACATGTCAGAGATATCGATCTCGGAAAAACTGAACGGAAACGGAAAAACTGAACAAAACTTCAAAAAAACTATTGTTGAATGTAACGCCACCTCGCGGTTTCATTTATAAACTAAATAATTTATCTCCCAGATTATCTGATTGTCCCAGCAATTGCCTTTTAAATGAATCCAAATTGGAAACTATGGTATATATATATATATATATATATATATATATATATATATATATATATATATATATATATATATATATATATATATATATATATATATCAATAGGTGCGTATAGACCCGACTGGATCATGCAAGGCATTCTGACTCATTTTCGAGTGTTCCTTCTGATCCTCCACACCTCTCTCACCCTTTCTCCGTAGATTCTCCTTCTCTCCTCCGCCCACTTTGTTCCCTTTGTTCTCCTCGAAACTTCGCTCTCTGATGCAACGTTCTACATATATATTTCGTTTCTGTACGTTCTTCTATCCTCAATCTCTGTCGGAACCATTTGTGCCTTTTCCAATTCAGCTCTGACTTGTGTGATCCATGGTACTGTTGACTTGACTCCTTGTATGTATGTAAGAATGCTGTTGGTGAGTCTTGTCGGTGGGAGTCTACTAATATGTCCATAGAATTTTAACTTTGTTTTTCTTATGTCCGCCGCTACGTTGGACATTCTCTTTATGGTCTTTCGAGAGTGTAGTCTGTATCCTTCCTCAGTCAGTTTTGGGCCAAGAATTTTCCTCATAATTTGCGTCCTTCTTTTAGTATGTTTTCTAAAGAGTAAGAGTCTCGCTTGCGTATAGGACTTCTGGTTTGATTACTGTGTTGTAGTGTCTTATTTCTGCGTGTGTGGATAGGCATTTCGTATTGTAGATATTGTGTGTCTTGCCATATGCCCTCTTTATTTCCTGTAATCGAGTCTTCTGTGCTATCTTCTCTCCTCCTGTGGGTTCGAGAATCTCGCCCAGATATTTACAGTGAGTGACTCTATTTATTTTGCCGTATTTGGTGTTCAAATTTTGGACATCTAATTTTGAGCAGAAGAATTCGGTTTTTTGAAAGGAGATTTGTAGGTCGACTTTCCTTGAGGACTTCGATCTGTTTGGTTGGCCTTTTTTCATTGTCTGCGAGTATGGCTAGGTCGTCTGCGAAGGCTAGGCCTGATATTTCTATGTTGTTTTTGGATCGTCCGAGTGGTATTGGTTCATTATATATATATATATATATATATATATATATATATATATATATATATATATATATATATATATATATATATACATTTGAAGTGGTGGTACAGAGGAGAAATTTAATCGTTGTGAAAGGGGAAAAAATCTAACTTTGATTTTATTTGACAAATATTGAATGCTGATACTATCTATTTTACATATCTCTATAAAATTTAATGCGCTTCGTCATGCATCATTCGATGTTAAAATAAGTTTCATCATCGAACTTTAAATACCATAAATACTTAATAGATGTAAACATTTTTTTACCAGCTCTGTTGTCGGTAACCAAATAAACAATTTTTTCGATATACATACAAGGTTAATTAACAATAAGATGATTATATTATACATTAAGTTTTATAATAAGTCGTTTAATATTTAACATTGTAGCCTCTTAATATAAACGAACCGAAGAGGGGAGAATTGTTCTTAACGAGAATCAGAACGGCTTTGTTTTAAAACGGGGATAATATATTGGTTTAATATAAGCTTAGATCGTAAAATTTGCGTCACGCATTTGCATTGCCTTGCAAATTTATTAGGTTTATACAACTTTAATTAAAGTTTTGTCTCGACTGAAGGAAAAATTAAGAGACGAATTAATAGTTAAACTACTTGGAAGATCGTAAGTATTATTAAAGTTGATAATTAAGGATATTTGAATATATTCCACCACTCGAAATGAGTTTTTCTCCGATTCGATTTCCTAAATAATTATTTATTTGATTGATGTAACATGCTTACCATATGTTTGAAAAATTATTTGATATGCTCACTCGAAGTTTTGTTTTAATTAAAGATCAGGAACAAAAGTAGTAGTATCCGTATTATGGATAAATATGTTAAAAAATAGATATAAATCCAAATCTGGGTAAATTCTTATATATATATCTTTTTGCAGGGACATCTGAATGGCCAAAACTAAACTTGCCATAAAAAATTTTAATACTTCAGTAAGGCACCATTAAATTTTCAGCAGAAAATTATATAGCTATTTATTACAATTTACACTACTTTTATCAATAAATAAGCAATTATTGAATGTCTAATCAATCAATTCAATCCATTATAACTACAAAGGGACTAATTTGGACCAGAAGTATACTTGTAGTACTTGTTGGATCTTCCTCAACAACATTTCAAATTGCTTCTTCAATTCGCACATTGTCAGTCTGTTTAGGTTATCCTACATGATCTCTTTGCATTTCTCTTTGAATCCTCAGTATTCATTATTTTCATCAGCGAGAGCTATTTTTACTTTTAAAACAATGCTGCAACGAAAGGACCACGACAGAATACTATAAAATAACTGACTAAAAAAAAACTACTAAAAACATCGGCACGTAAAATGATACTGGTGTCCCTTGTAAGAACACGGGAACATCGTGGGGTACATAAATGAGGGCTGATAATATGGGAGCTGAAGTCTTCTTCACCCCACGATTATCACAAGTTTAAATATTGTCGTAGAAGATCTAACAAGTACATGGTAAATTATACATTAACTTTAAAAACCTTATCTTACAAATTTTCAAGTTGCTTAAGAAGTTGTTACATATAGTCAAAATAAATATTAATTTATAATTCATCTTGTTTAGATTCCAAACAATACTCTTACTACGATTACTCTGAGATTAATACTTTTACATAAAAAAATGGTAGTCTTGTAGAGATAATTTTCGACTGCATTTACTCTAGATTGAATAATCTGCTGATGATGTCAACATGGTTAGTAAAATGCACGTCGAGAAGGTGAAAAAAGTTATTTGGTGTTTCACACTAATATATTAAAAATATAGGGATAATATCAGTCCAAATAAAATACCTCTTTATAGACGATTAGGATTATAATTTATTTTCTTCTTGGATATTTAATTGTTTTAATGTAGCAGTGCCAACTGTGAAAGTAATTAATTCGAAATATGGCTGGAGATTTCATAAATATACAAAACTCAATAAACACACTAAATATTCAAAATATTAAAAAATATATAAGAAAAAAACCATGAAAAAAACGAACTAGGAAATATGAAGTATGAAACTATATAATATAAACTGTGAAATATGAAGTCATGCTACATTTCACTGGATTCTATAAAACGTTCAATAAGCATTTGTTTAGTTATTCTAAAACATATATTTTATTATATTACGTGACAGAGAAATCTGAACCCCTAGTAAAAATGAATTAATTTTGATACGATTTGGTATATATGTTTACCATGGCAAAAACGAAATGTGATTAAATTCTCAACCTTATCAATTTGGATTCTTTTTACAGGGGTTTTTGTAACTCGCGCTACTTGGGCAATAGGTTAAATTTGTAACTGCAGTAAATATCCAGTTTTGCAGAGTGTGTTCCTAAACGTTGTTTTCAATTGTTTACCATGCCTCGTGTACGAACAAATGCAAACTTTCACCAACTTACCGAGTTTGACAGGGGACGGATAGATGGACTAAGAGAGGCTGGTCTCTCTTTTCGGAAAATTACTCACAGAGTGAACAATGGTCTAGATACTGTGTTAAGATGTTGTCGGGCATGCCTTCAGGAAGTCCGTACATATCAATCCAGGGAAATAGGACCACGTAAAAGAACAACAGAACGCCAAGATCGACCCCTGAGACTGTTGGCGTCAAGAGTTGTTGGCCTCTTGTTTACTACTACTAGGGCAATTACAAATCAATGGTTTGCAGAACACGAAAGACCCATAGGAATCTGGAGTGTTTATCGTCGGATAAGAAGTGATGGACTTTTTTCATATCGTCGGCATTGGGCGCTAACACCAGAGCATCAACGCTATCAACTTGGATGGAACACAATGGTATTTAGTCATGAATCTCGATTCTGTTGAGGCATGCATGATGGCCGGGCACGAGTGAAAAGATGACGTGGTTAATGAAGAGATCCACAGTTTCTTGTTGAACGGCATCTTCGTTACACTTTTGAGATTATAGTGTGGGGTGCCATTGCTTATGGCTTTGGGTCACCTCTAATGTTCATCAGACGAAACATGACCGCACTTTGTTACGTCCAAGAAATTGTGGACCCTAATCTCATACCATACTTAAGAACACTCCCAAATCCAATTTTTCAACCTTGTATTTCCCGGCCACATGTAGCAATAGTCATATTGGACTAGTTCGACCATGCTCAATTAATGTACTGCCAAGGTCTCCAACATCTCCCGATTTACAACAACTAGGCAACTAAATTTACAACAATCCCCTCAAACTTTGGTAGCACTTCGACATGAGGTAGAAGTTGCTTGAAATGAGTTACTTCAGGAGGATATTATTCACCTCATCACATCAATGCCCAGACCCATTGAGTGTGTAACAAGCCGTGGCGAATCAACAGATTATGAAAGGTAACAGCAGTTAAAGTTTATCAGGTTGGACTATAATTTTAATCATTTTCTTACTATGACCTTATAATTATTTATTTAAATTATTATTGACATTAAATAATTTTTACTGGGTGTTCGGATTTCTATGTCACTTAGTATATTATACTAATTTCTCTGATTTAGCTACCTTCGATTTCACAAAATTTAAAATTCTTTTACGACTCTTCAAGATTAGAATATCAATCATAGGAATATGTTCGTCATAACAATATTTGTTTTTCACTTACTAAAACTTTTCGAAATAATTAAATCTTAAATTAAATTATAAGATTAGACTTGATTAATATTTATTTATATTAAAACAAAATATTCAAATAAAACGGCAGGTTTTTCTCTAATATTTAATACTCTTCATTTATTATATTTTATTATGATAACCATTTTTTTTTGTTTGAAAATGTATATAATAAGCAAAAAGTGTAATATTCTTTTATTTCCGCCTTTGGGCTAGGAACGACTTTTTACATCTTCCGCGCCGCGCCAAGTGCTCTTGGTAAAATGAAAAACTGCGTTTTTATATCGCAATTAAGCGACAGCGCATTGCATTTGAAACTGTAAAAATGGAAATGAGTTTTTACCCTAAATTCCGGGTTTTATTGTACTGCGTTGGACCAAGCCTTTCACGATAAAATTACGAGAAATAATTTTTTCCTTGTTCAATCTATTTTAAATTAACAAATTTGAAAAAACAAATAGCTTTTTATGTTCGCAAAGGGCTGGCCGAACGGATTTTAATTGATTAATTCTCGACATTGAGTGTTTTTCATTAACTTACACTGCGCTGTGCAATTACGCATATATTTTCTTTTTTACAGTGCGGTGTTCAAATCTAAACACAGACATCCATTTGTTATTCACAACAGATGGAGCCGCCCGAGACATATTTAGATTTGTAATGAGTCGGGAGTATTTTTCTGTATTCTTAGCAAGTCTTAGATTTGATAGTCAAGACGATCGTGACGAAAGAAAGAAAACAAATCCTGCAGCCGCAATTTGTATTAATTGTATTTTTTAGGAGCTAATGCGTGTATTGACGAGATGTAGGTTAAATTTAGGAACAGATGTAGCTTTAAAATGTATATGCCCCAAAAACCAACTAATTATGGTATAAAATAAATGTTGCTAACCGATGCGAGAACTGCCTATGCAAACAACGCATATACTGCTTGTGAAAGAAACCGTGGAAAGAACTTATACAAACATTAAAATCTAGTCATAGGGATAAAAAAAAAGTAGTCTTCTTTCTACAATACACCACGGAGAATCAAACGATATATCTTATGATAAACAGCTTTTATTGCTTCTTTGTTGCCGGCAAGATTAATTCTTCGCCAATTGTGTGTGGTTTTCCCGTTTTTGTGATTAACAATTGAAATACTATATGAGGCTCGTAGTCCATAATCTTCTTGTTTAGAAGACGGCTTAAAAAGTTTCGATATATGTTAGTTGGCTGTTTTAAATATTTCTTTTCATGTCTTAGAAAATAAAATAAATCTTTGTTATTTTTACCAGAATGCATTTTATTTAAATGTTCTTATGGCTTGTATAGCAAAGCTTTTTGGGAAAAATAAAAACATAGGTAATCCTAAACTCGAAGAGATTTATCACTAAACACCAAATCTCTTTTTTTAAGATCTCGACGCACGTTCGCTAACCACGTTAGCATCATCAGGAGATGATTTAATCATAGGTTATATTTGTTCGTAGGACAGTGCGTAAACTAATATTTTAAGTACTCAATACTGTACTTAGATTCAGAGATTCAGTCAATCAACTTTTCAACAGATTTATAGAGAGTTTTATAGTTAAAATAATGGCTATAATGACTAATCATTCACTATCTTATCACACATGTATATGGATTATTGACAAATCACACAAAAATAATATCCCCGTTTTTTTATAGCCTATACTGAACTAAAACTGTATTCAATAAATTTCAAATTTAGAGCTGGATACGGTTGGTAGCATATGCGACGTTGTCGAGTTTCAAATTTTTCGAGTGTTGATATTTATGGACACATTTAGAGATTATTCTGTTTGTATCAGAACGTTTATCTTTCATTTTTTTACCTTACGATCGAAAATAGTTCTTTTAAGAACTACCACAGTGTTATAATTGTTAAAATCGCGCCTGTAAAAATACCAAATCATTTAAATAGTCCTTGTCAAGAGTTTGTAGCATCTCTAATACAATATTTTGAACAAGAATGAGACAATAATGATCAATTGTTTTAGAGTAGTATGTTAAGTCAATTTCTATATATATATTAGAATAATTTTTATATTAAATTTAATATATAGATAATATTATAATTAAGTTTATATATAGAAATTAGAATATTTTTTTTATCGTATTGCAGCAGCCTTAAGATTGAGTATGACCACTGTTAGTCCTATTTCATAAAAAGTGAAAAACAATGAAGTTTTAAAATCGCCTAGAAAGTTTAGTTTTACGAAAAGGGTCACCAATACTGCAACTTTGGATACAAGTTTTATTTGTGACACCATTTATAACATGTATGAACGCGGTAAGTATTCGTAATCTAAGAATAGCAGAAAAAAAATTAACTGAAGTAGCCAGTACATGATGGAAATTTATTTTTAATAAATAAGCAATACAACTTTAAATATAATGGAAATTTTTATATATTAATCTTTGCTTATTTAATTGCAGAAAAGACTGTTCTTAAACCCATATGTAGTTTATACGTAGGCACTTACAGTTTAATTTCCATTTCCAGGAGAGCACGTAACTTTCAATTCCTTACGTAATTAAAAGAGAAACAACTGTTTGATGGATGCCGTATGCACTGTGCAACATATTGCAAGAGGTATCAGGAGAGATACCAGGTTTGAAATGGAAAAAAGATGATCCAAGACGAGGGCTTATGCAGCTTCCAAATGTTGTCATAAAACTGATTACAGAAAATGAAATCATGAAATGGTATGAAAGAGAGCATATACTATCAATAAATGTCATTGGTAATGATATAATTTTTTTATTTTAATAACCACTCAAATATTAAAAAATGTCGATGGTTTTGTTTCAGCATTTTACATATGCTGAATCTATCTAGAGGTACTAAATGGACGACGACACTTGCAAGACTTTCAACATTTATTATAATTTTATTAGTTACTTTGTAATTTGCATTTAATTTATAGTTATATTTTTTAATTATTATTAAAGTTAAATTGTAAAAATGATTGGCTAAAGTAAGGTTATGATGTTTAATCGCAATCTGGCAACAGGACAGCTGAAATGTTGATCATGTGCTTACTGACGTGTAATTGTTTTAATTTCGCGCATCAACTTGTATGCCTTTGCTTGTTGCTTGATATCGGTGCACAGGTCCCATATTTTTGTCGAAACGTGTTTGATTGCGTAAATCGCGTCTTGTCACCGCCAATACCTTGTCATCGACTTGTAGTGACAAGTCGGTGACAAGACTTGTCACCGACAATACCAAACCGAATTAAGTATACCAAACCTAGTGCTAATTTAACTTATTTAAGGCTTAATTTAAAAATTTTAGATAACTCGATAAAATATTTATTCATAAATACAGTTGAATACAATAATAGGTGTTTTCAAAGTATTTTATTATATTAATTTCCTTAATAGGTAGGTACGCCACGACTGCTCTCGTGGCTGTCTTAATACCGCCCGTTTGCCTATGGACACGCCACCGCCCTCATGGAAGATTTCAACCCCCATTGGAGCGTGGTACCGCCCCTGTTGGGAACCTCTTCCCTAAATCACGCAAAATTAAAATCTCAAAATGTGAGTTTTTTACTATTACAATACCTTCATACATAATGAATATAAAAAAATAAAATCAACATTAAGCAATTCTTATAAATAAATTATTAAATTACGCTACGAATGCCGTTAACGGCACAAATTAGTTGTTAGTTAAGAAATAAGTTTTTCCAAATTAACAACCGATAGTATATTGATGATTTATTAATAGGATATTATTTATTAATAGGACTATATATATATATATATATATATATATATATATATATATATATATATATATATATATATATATTATATATATATATATAATAATCATAATAATCATAATAAATATGGAAAGATTAATATCTAAAATTTTCACTATATTTCAAATTGCATGTCTAACAATTATTTCGAATATATATATATATATATATATATATATATATATATATATATATATATATATATATATATATAATAATCATAATAATCATAATAAATATGGAAAGATTAATATCTAAAATTTTCACTATATTTCAAATTGCATGTCTAACAATTATTTCGAATATATATATATATATATATATATATATATATATATATATATATATATATATATATATATATATATATATATGTATATATATATATATATATATATATATATATATATATATATATATATATATATATGTATATATATATATATATATGTATATATGTATATATATATATATATATATATATATATATATATATATATATATATATATATATATATATATATATATATATATATATATGCCTTAATGAGTGATGGTGGCGCGAACGGAAATGTAGAGGTCGTCAGAAAATTTTATTCACAGTAATATAAAGACAATAATACCCCCAAAAGAACAAATGTCAGATATCCTAGTTGAGGAAGTAACAAATGCTATAGAATCAATGAAAAATGGCAAAGCTCCAGGGAAAGACAGTATAACTATCGAAATGCTAAAAGTCGGTGCCCGGTTTACATAAAACACGGCCAAAATTATATTCAAAATGCCTCAAAGAGCAAAAATTACCTGACATGGCGAAATGCAGAAGTTATCCTTTTACATAAAAAAAGCACAGGAAGAACTACTGTCCAGCAAGAACTAAGCCTTCTATCAGTAGTGTACAAAGTTTTCACCAAGACAATATCTAAAAGAATATTAAGAAAACTGAATGACGCACAACCAAGATAACAAGCAGGATTTAGAAGTGGATTCAGTGTAATGGATTACATCCAGGTTGTACAACAGGCCATAGAAAGGCACAACGAATACACCATGCCACTGTGCTTGACTTTTATTAACTACAAAAAAACTTTTGACTCAATCTCAGAGTGGGCCATAATGGATGCATTACTTAGCCAAGGGGTAGACAAAGCATATGTAAACCTATTAAGATTGATATATGATGGGGTTACAGCAATTCACCTTGACGATCTTGAAGTTATAATTGACGTAGAGCGCGGTGTACGGTAAGGTGACGCAATATGGCCTATTCTTCTCTCGGCCTGCCTTGAAGATTATTCCGCAATCTGGATTGGGAATAGGATGGTGTAAAGATCAATGGTGCAAACTTAAACCATCTTAGATTTGCAGATGATCTACTTCTTCTTTTACAAGACTCAGAGGAGCTGCAAAGAAGCATACAAGAGCTGCAAAGGGCTGGTGAACCATTTGGCTTAGAAATAAACCTGAAAAAGGTTAAAAAAAAACAGAATTTCAATGGACTATGATACTGTCCGGGAGGTGGAACGGCGTGTAAAGTGTGGCTGGCAGGCTCAAGTTTGGCAAGACCAGGACCGTGAAAGTTGGAAGCATGCTGAAGAGGCCATCATATCGGATCTATATAAGTGTGGGCTACCTCACATAAATTTATTATGATAATTATACACTTTTTTTAACTTCGGATATTAGTGTAGGAGCTTCATGAGAAATGTCACAATTCTGTGTTTTGATAAAGGCAGCGTTATAATAAGACTTGTTCGTTAAAGTGGCTACAGCTTGTTAATAAAATACAATTTTTGCTTTTCAGTACCTTATAAATCAAAATATCAAGCAAGATAACGGTATTACATACAATCTAAAAGCATCTTCTGATTTAATAAAACAGAAATTCTAAAATAACATGTACTTCTGTAGGTTTATATACAGTTGAAAACATTTGTTGTAGGAGTCAAAAATATTATAGACTTCCGGAAATTTTTAAATATGTAAATATTCCTGAAAATTATTTTTAATTATTTTTTCTAAACATATTATAGTAGAAGTGGTGCAATTGTTCTGAAAGTCTAAATACGTAATAAAAAAATCAAGAAATCCCACTTTTCTTTGATACAGAAACATTAATAATTAGTAGAACTACTACAACACTCTGCACTCTGTAAAGCATGTACCGAATTAGATGACATATGTCTTTTTATGGCAAGGTATCCTATACGCGATGTACACTTGCTCTACATTTGTTTGGCTGCAAGAATTGGAAGAATGCTATACCATATATATTCTATAGGCTATAAATCTGGGAGGCTTGCAAGCCAGTCATGTATCATTTTCACATATTTTTTTAAACACAACACAAAAACACTTATATGCAGATTGCACATTCAACCTAACAACGGGCTGCAATAATTCTGTTACATAACGGGCTGCATTCAAACATCCTCATAACTAGCTGAACAAAATCTATAATCATAAAACAAACTGAGAGCAGTTTGAGATCCATTTCTATGTAGTAAATGTTGATTAACACTCATCCTCGGACCCTCTCTATTTGTACTTGAATCAAAAGCATTACGAACTTAAAAAATATTTTCTGCATATTTCGTGCATCAGGAAGTTTAATGTGCCGTTCGTCACATTCTAAGATAGTTTTTAGGACGACCAGAGTTTCATTCTGGTGTATAACGTCGATGCTTCAACTATCTTAACTACATCGTCATTAAGCTTGTTTCAATTTGCTTGTTTCAGTTGTATTTTTTTTGCTCCCAAAACCTTCGGACGGACTTAATGTGGTGTTACTTATCTAATCAACCTAAAACATCCATCTTTGAATATAGGCCACCCCCTTTCTTTTTGCTACTTTCTCTATCTTGAGCAATTTGTATCCATTTTAATCCAGCTTGTTTCTTAAGATCGTCCGTTCAGTCTCTCCTCCCGCAGGTCCTCAGGTCTTCCTCTCTTTCTTTTGTGTTCCTATGGTCTCTAGTGTAAGTCCGTTTTATTTCATATATCTTTCTGTCTTCCAGCGCGTCTAGCAAATTTCATTAATGCTGATTAATACTATTAATGCTGAAATGCGTCTCAGCACAAAAAGTTCTCACGTTTTTAAAATTAAGACTTCGTAATTTTTAATATTCGCTGCAGTAGTTTAACTTTTAAATTACTTTGCTTCACCAGTTTGACATTATGATCTGAAAATTTAATTTGAAATTATAATCATGGAGTATTCAGGGCAATAACCTATCTGACCCTATCTGACTAATAAATACTTATGCCTATCTGACTAATAAATACTTACATACCACGACAGTTGGAAACATGCTGAAGAGGCCTTTATTCTGCAGTAGATGGACATTGGCTGAGTTCTAATGATGATATATCCTCTTTAAAGGCAAAATCAAATATTTGAGGGGAAAATATGTATTTAAATACATAACCATTAAGAAGCCCAACCTCAGTTTAACTGTACTACTTAATGTATAACAGAACAATACCATCATATACCAAAACTACTTATATTAACAAATAAGTAATTGACAATACAGTTTATTACTGTAATGAACCTATGTCAAGAAATATTTTGAAGTTTGAACTGTTTAGAGTCACTTCGTAATCCGTACAAATTCTTTTCGTGAACCGGATTTTCCTATTCTGAACAAGTTGTGGCACTGAGCGCTATCGAGGTTTGTTTTAGACTTGGGCGCAGTGCGATTAAAACTTTTGCAAAACTTCAATAGACCTATAAATCCAGTTTTTTGTTAAGAGCCTAGGTTTTCAGGTGGTTTGGTTTGGTTTATGGCTTTCTGAAAAGATCAAGATTCGATTGAAAATAGACTTCACAGTGGAAAGCCTGTGACTGCAAGAAGTCATGAAAATATCCCCAGAAACCAGGATCTTGTGTGCTCTGATCATCGGTTGAGTCAGATTGATCAGAGAAGAGTTAAACACCTGGGTGCTGCATCAGGACACACCGCCTTGCCACACATGATTTCAATTAACGAGTTTTTAGCAAGCAAAACATAATTGTAGCTCCGCAGCCCCCTTATTTATCAGACTTGAGTCCTTGTGACTTTTTTCTTCCACCAGGATTGAGAATTTACCTCAAGGGACGTCATTCTGGGACATTGGAGAACATTGAAAAGCGGTTCCAGAATATGTCAAACGAACTGTGAGTTTGCGCGCAAATTTGTAAATATGTATCTTAATACCCTAGCAAATCATCATGAAACGTTTAACATAAAAGCACCGCTTGCAAATTATTGAAATTTAATATCAAAATCAGTGTTGGGCGCCAAACTTATAGAGCACGTCGTGAATTTGAACCTCATTATGTACTCGCCGAATTATCGACAAATTCCGAACGCACTTTAGGCTGCTCTATATTAAAACAAAAACAAGACAAAAAAAACGTGCGATCTGAACAAAATATAGCTGCTGTTGCTGGCAGTGTTGACGAACATCCAAATTTAACAATTCGTCGCCGTTTACAGGAATTTGGGCTTTGTTATTCGACTGTGTGAACTATTTAATTCCGAATTTGAATGGTATTGATCTGGAAGAGATGTGGTTCCAAAAGGATGGCTCCACATGTGATACAGCCAACGCAACAATCTATTTATTAAGGGAACAATTCGGTGAGAAAAATATTTCGAGAAAGAAAATTGGCCACCAAGTTTATGTGTTTTAACGCCTTCAGAATTTTTTTTTTGGAGGTTATATTAAATCTTTGGTCTATACCAATAAATCAGCTACTATTGACACCTTGGATTCTATTTTAATTCATCATCTTAATACACGCTAAGAAAAAAAATCGACTTTAGTTTTAATAATAACAAAAATCTAACCGAGAATAGTATTTCTTATTGAGACAGAGTTACGATATATATCTCTTTATTTTCTCAGGTGTGGTATAAACATAATCCGAGATAATTCTTAATGCAGAACAAAAATTATTCGAAACAGTCAAAGCTTCGTTTTTCAGAAAATCCGCAATTGTACTGCAAATAAAACTCTAATTGGCTGTTTGCTGAAGAACTAAAGGGCTTTGTATTTTCTTTGATATTTCTCTGGCATTTTTATCTGCCTTGAACTGAATAAAAAGAACTTTTCTTTTTTAGGTCATTTCAAGAAAATTATTGCTCGACGCTAAAAGAAAATAGTGTCGGCAAGGAAAGCATATTTTAAAGTAACCTGAAAATAACTTATATAAATATATATACATTTTTACTTCTATTCATAACTCTAATTTTTATCTAACTAGATATCAAAACATTTTGAATTATTCTTGATTCTTGAATACCTGAATATAAATATTGTAGATGGTATCTGTTAATTATGCGAATTGTTTCAGTTATTTCAGAAGATATGAAACGTATTTCCTAAATATATAACTCAACAAACATATAGAAGGTAATTTTACATGCATTTTAGTATTCGCTGCAGTAGTTTAACTTTTGAATTACTTTGCTTCACCAGTTTGACATTATGATCTGAAAATTTAATTTGAAATTATAATCATGGAGTATTCAGGGCAATAGCCTATCTGACCCTATCTGACTAATAAATACTTATGCCTATCTGACTAATAAATACTTATATACCACGACAGTTGGAAACATGCTGAAGAGGCCTTCATCCTGCAGTGGATGGACATTGGCTGAGTTCTAATGATGATATAGCCTCTTTAAAGGCAAAATCAAATATTTGAGGAGAAAATATGTATTTAAATACATAAGCATTAAGAAGCCCAACCTCAGTTTAACTGTACTACTTAATGTATCACAGAACAATACCATCATATACCAAAACTACTTATATTAACAAATAAGTAATTGACAATACAGTTTATTACTGTAATGCACCTATGTCAAGAAATATTTTGAAGTTTGAACTGTTTAGAGTCACTTGGTAATCCGTACAAATTCTTTTCGTGAACCGGATTTTTCTGTTCTGAACAAGTTGTGGCACTGAGCGCTATCGAGGTTTGTTTTAGACTTGGGCGCAGTGCGATTAAAACTTTTGCAAAACTTCAATAGACCTATAAATCCAGTTTTTTGTTAAGAACCTAGGTTTTCAGGTGGTTTGGTTTGGTTTATGGCTTTCTGAAAAGATCAAGATTCGATTGAAAATAGACTTCACAGTGGAAAGCCTGTGACTGCAAGAAGTGATGAAAATATCCACAGAACCCAGGATCTTGTGTGCTTTGATCATCGGTTGAGTCAGATTGATCAGAGAAGAGTTGAACACCTGGATGCTGCAGCAGGACACACGGCCTTGCCACACATGATTTCAATTAACGAGTTTTTAGCAAGCAAAACATAATTGTGGCTCCGCAGCCCCCTTATTTATCAGACTTGAGTCCTTGTGACTTTTTTCTTCCACCAGGATTGAGAATTTACCTCAAGGGACATCATTCTGGGATATTGGAGAACATTGAAAAGCGGTTCCAGTATCTGTCAAACGAACTGTGAGTTTGCGCGCAAATCTGTAAATATGTATCTTAATACCCTAGCAAATCATCATGAAACGTTTAACATAAAAGCACCGCTTGCAAATTATTGAAATTTAATATCAAAATCAGTGTTGGGCGCCAAACTTATAGAGCACGTCGTGAATTTGAACCTCATTATGTACTCGCCGAATTATCGACAAATTCCGAACGCACTTTAGGCTGCTCTATATTAAAACAAAAACAAGACAAAAAAAACGTGCGATCTGAACAAAATATAGCTGCTGTTGCTGGCAGTGTTGACGAACATCCAAATTTAACAATTCGTCGCCGTTTACAGGAATTTGGGCTTTGTTATTCGACTGTGTGAACTATTTAATTCCGAATTTGAATGGTATTGATCTGGAAGAGATGTGGTTCCAAAAGGATGGCTCCACATGTGATACAGCCAACGCAAGAATCTATTTATTAAGGGAACAATTCGGTGAGAAAAATATTTCGAGAAAGAAAATTGGCCACCAAGTTTATGTGTTTTAACGCCTTCAGAATTTTTTTTTGGAGGTTATATTAAATCTTTGGTCTATACCAATAAATCAGCTACTATTGACACCTTGGATTCTATTTTAATTCATCATCTTAATACACGCTAAGAAAAAAAATCGACTTTAGTTTTAATAATAACAAAAACCTAACCGAGAATAGTATTTTTTATTGAGACAGAGTTACGATATATATCTCTTTATTTTCTCAGGGGTGGTATAAACATAATCCGAGATAATTCTTAATGCAGAACAAAAATTATTCGAAACAGTCAAAGCTTCGTTTTTCAGAAAATCCGCAATTGTACTGCAAATAAAACTCTAATTGGCTGTTTGCTGAAGAACTAAAGGGCTTTGTATTTTCTTTGATATTTCTCTGGCATTTTTATCTGCCTTGAACTGAATAAAAAGAACTTTTCTTTTTTAGGTCATTTCAAGAAAATCATTGCTCGACGCTAAAAGAAAATAGTGTCGGCAAGGAAAACATATTTTAAAATAACCTGAAAATAACTTATATAAATATATATACATTTTTACTTCTATTCATAACTCTAATTTTTATCTAACTAGATATCAAAACATTTTGAATTATTCTTGATTCTTGAATACCTGAATATAAATATTGTAGATGGTATCTGTTAATTATGCGAATTGTTTCAGTTGTTTCAGAATATTTGAAACGTATTTCCTAAATATATAACTCAAGAAACATATAGAAGGTAATTTTACATGCAGACATGTAGGTCTAGTTCTTTATCTTTTACCTTAACCAGTACAATATAATGTTTGCCTAGGAAAACTAGTTATTATTGAAAACATTCACTAAATTATCTCCTGTTATTATCAAGATCAAGATTAAAATTATCTGTATACGCAAGTTTACAGTTTTTGTGTAAATTGCTGGTCATTCCGTGAAAACTTAGATCCATATAATATTTTTTATGAGCAGTTTTTCACTAACTGTGTCAGAACTTTTAAAACGTCTCTCATAGATTGTCAAGTACATCAGTACTGTCTCTAGAGTATTGGAGCGCGAGCCCCGCTTGGGGAAAAAATAATGTAACGATTTTTTACCGAGCGCCCCCGTATAGCTGCTGACGTCCTTTCGGATTGTTCAAAGCCACCCGCCGACGATCCGACGGCGGCATAGTCGGCAAAAAGAAGAAAGGAAATTCATTATAAATAGTTTTAGTTTAGTATCGGTTTACAGTTGGTCGCGATGACATTGTCAAAAATAAATAAGAGTAGTTTGATAGTGTGTTAAAATAAATACATTGTTGTCATTTTAAGTTAGTAAATAAACTCTTTTGTAATAGACTGAACGATAGTTTAATTTCACACCCAAAAGAACAGCAGAAACGTTACAATTGGTGTCAGGTGTGGGGTGTGAAATTGTTAAGGACAATTACAGTGAAAAGAGTAACAGAATTAAAATAAAATGACCACGAAAAAGGTGACACTAGAAGAACTGAAGGTGGTTGCCCTAAAAAGAGAGTTGGAAGAACGGGATGAAAGCACGGCAGGAGCAAAAGCCGTGTTAAAGGCCAGATTGAGGGACGCCCTCGTACAAGAATGTGAGAATCCAGTTAATTATTTTTTTGAAGTACCAACAGATATTAATGTACTTTTAAACAGTCTTAAAGAAGAGATGTTACAGAGTAATGATAGTCTAAAGAGGAAATGAAGCAGAGTAATAACAGTCTTGAGGAAATCATGTTTAAAATCAGACAGGATTCGTAGGAACTAAGGGGAAAATTGGAAAATAGAATGGGAGAAATGAAAACCGACATAACAACAGAAGTGGAGGGTAAAATGGGAGACATTAAAATCCAAATAATAGATATGGAAAGTAGGGTACAAGCTGTCCAACAAAAACTTGAAAAAGATTTGGAAAGTATAGTACAAGCAAACCAACAAAAACTTGAAAGGCTTACAGAAGCAGGGTACAATAACAAATCTAGCCTGTAGTAGTAACTCAAAAACTGCAAAGATTAGGATGAAGCCACCTCAGTTTGATGGAAAAACGTCTTGGGCTAATTATTTCAAGCAGTTTGAGGCTGCTTCAAAGGTAAATGGATGGGCCCCAGGAGAGAAAGCCGTTGCCTTAACTTTAGCTTTGAGAGGCGATGCAACTGATATATTACAAATCCTTTCACCAGCCGAGCAGGACGATTACGAACAACTAGTTAAGAGATTGGAGGTAAGATACGGCCAATCTCAATTTGAACATGTCTATCAAACTCAATTAAAAAATCTCCAACAAAAGTCCAATGAACCTCTGCAAGAATTTGAGGCCGACATTGCTAAATTGTGCCGACTTGCATATTCTGATATCCAAGAGTCTGCAACAGAACGTTTGGCCGTATAAGCATTCTCGGATGGTCTTCGAGATCAAGAGACGAGAAAGGCGTTGATCTTAGCCCGGCCGAAGAAGCTCTCTGAAGCCTTGGCATGTGCCCTAGAGTATCAAGCCGCCATCGAAACTTCTAGAAGCTGTACACGGATACGATGCATTTCAGGCGACGAAGACGCTGGAGACGCGAGTCACCAAGACGCAGCCACGTTCCGGGCAATAAACAAGTTTGATAAAAACGATATTCGATGTTGGACATGTGGAAGAAGGGGTCATACGAGAAGCCAGTGCAAGGAAGACAGGAAGCAGGAGGCATCCTCACCGAAGGCGTCGGGAAAGTAAAAGTGGTCGGCGATAGGGGGCAATCGTTGGCCAGTCATCAATACGCCCCGTCCCGAATGGCTAAAGTGGCATCCATTAAACACCAAGTCGATAGTGTATTTGTCTATGGATTGATAAATGGCAAAGAACACCCTATACTATTGGACAACGGTGCCACTAAAACCATCATCCGACCCGACATTGTGAAAAAGTCCACGTCACTACAACCAACCAAATGGCGATTGAGGACTGCTACCGGAGAAGCCGCCACCGTACAGGGAGAAGTAGACATTAACTTCTACATTGGAAATACCCTAATTCACCACCGGGCATTGGTCGCTAACATAGAAGATAAAATCATCCTCGGAATCGACATCATGAACAGAGAAGGCTTTGGATTAAACTTTAAGCGAGGAACATTGACGGTTAATGGAGAAGAAATTGTTCTACACCGAAGAGAGAAAGGAACAGTCCGAGTTACGCTCGCAAAAGATGCGTCAATACCCGAGCGCAGTGAAGTTATACTGTCAGGCGAATTGGACGAGGGTTCGGTGAATGGAAACATTGTCATGTTTGAACCTCTCAATGATGACAGTAAACTTGGACGCGGACTGGCAGTAGCAAAGACGGTGGTATGTGCTGAGGGACAGGTACTGGTGAGAGTAATGAACGTTAACTACTACAGTGTGCCTCTGAAGAAAGGTACGATTCTAGGATACTGTTCTTCGATCCTTTCCATTGCAAGAAACATTAATACCGAAGTTAAGCCAGAGCGAGAACTACCAAAAGAGCTAACGGAACTATTGGACACATTATCGGGACAATTGGACAAAAACCAAAAAAACAGGCTGAGAAGACTTTTGATCAAGTTCCAGGACACGTTTGATATAGGAAATGATAAGGGTCGAACCAACAAAGTACAGCACACCATCAGCACCGGTGAAGCCCGTCCCATCCGACAACCAGACAGAAGATTACCGCTCGCTAAACGAGAAGAAGCCAACCAGATCGTACAGTCCATGCAGATGGATGGAGTTATTGAGCCGTCAACCAGTCCCTGGGCGTCACCTGTTGTACTGGTAAAGAAGAAGGATGGATCTACCCGTTTCTGTGTCGATTATCGTCAATTAAATAACGTGACGAAGAAGGACAGTTATCCACTCCCCCCGATAGATGACACCTTGGATACTCTGGTTGGATCGAAGATTTTCTCAGCCCTGGATCTACGAAGTACTGGCAAGTGGAGGTCAAGAAATAAGACCGAGAGAAAACCGCATTTACAATTGGCTCTGGTTTATGGCAGTTTACAGTAATGCCATTTGGCCTCTGTAATGCACCAGCAACGTTCGAGTGGTTAATGGAAACAGTACTGAATGGACTCTCTTGGAAAACCTGCCTGGTATACCTTGACGATATCATCGTGACCGGTAAGTCGTTTGACGATCACATTCAAAACCTGCAAGAGGTTTTCCAGCGATTACGAGGTTCTGGTCTAAAATTGAGCGCGAAGAAATGTCATCTCCTTCAAGAGGAGGTGCGATACTTGGGCCATATTGTTTCCGGGCAGGGAGTTGCTGTGGATTCGCAGAAGATCGAAGACGTGAAGAAATGGCCAGTACCCGCAGACAAACATCAACTACGGAGTTTTTTGGGTTTGTGTACCTATTACCGAAGGTACGTACGAGAATTTGCCAACATTGCAAAACCGTTGACCCGTTTGACTGAAGCAGACCGAAAATTCCAATGGACCAGCGACTGCCAGGAAGCCGATGGAGCGTTGGACCGTGCCGATGGACCGTTCATTCTGGATATCGATGCCAGTAATGTTGGATTAGGAGCCGTCTTGTCGCAGACCCAGGACGGCCAAGAACAGGTCATCGGGTATTTCAGCAAGACCCTATCCAAGCCAGAGAGAAATTACTGCGTGACTAGACGCGAGTTGCTGGCCGTAGTGAAATCGGTAGAACATTTCTACAAATATCTGTATGGTAGAAAGTTTTTACTGAGAACAGATCATGCAGCCTTGAAGTGGCTTTTAAATTTCAAAAATCCTGAGGGCCAAGTAGCGAGGTGGATTGAAAGGCTACAGGAGTTTGATTTTACTATCGAACACCGAGCTGGTACTTCACATCGAAACGCAGATGCACTGTCGCGAAGGCCCTGCACATATGACTGCAAACATTGTCAGCGGATGGAGAACAAAGAGGCGACAGTACTTAGAATGACCACGGTGGATGATTATTGGAGGTCTGCAGAAATCGGAAAAGATCAAGAACAGGATCCGGAGCTGAGTCACATCATGGCCTAGAAGAAAGACGGACGTCGACCTACCTGGCAAGAAGTAGCGCCGTACTCACCAACCGTCAAGTCATACTGAGCGCAATTGAATTCTATCTTTATTGATGATGGAGTTCTGAGAAGAGTTGTAGAAGATGCGAACGGACAAGAAAAATGGAAGCAAGTTCTGATTCCGAAGAAAAGGATCCCCGAAGTTATGACTGAAATTCATAATGGAACGACTGGCGGGCACCTTGGAATAACGAAGACCTTGCAGAAAGTTCGAGAAAGATTTTACTGGTTAGGTAATAAGGAGGACGTTACGGATTGGTGCCGCAAATGCGAGACTTGTGCTGCCGTTAATGGACCAGTGAAGAAGCGGAAAGCACCGATGCAACAAATAATGTCGGAAGTCCATTCGAGAGAATTGCCATCGACGTAGCAGGACCACCAGAAACCCAAGCAGGGAACAAGTATATTGTTATAGTCATGGACTACTTCAGCAAATGGGTCGAAGCTTATGCTCTGTCAAACCAAGAGGCCATAACGATCGCCGATATTTGTCAAAGATTGGGTTTGCAGATTTGGCGTACCTTTGGAGCTTCATTCAGATCAAGGTAGAAACTTTGAATCGATCTTATTTCAAGAAGTATACAAACTCCTGAAGATCAACAAGACGCGAACGACCCCCTTGCATCCTCAATCAGATGGCATGGTAGAGCGAATGAATCGAACCATCAACCCGCTCATTGGCAAAGGTAGTCTCCGATCACCAAAGAGACTGGGATGAGTACCTTCCACTGGCCCTCTTAGCGTACCGAACCTCCGTACACGAAACGACAGGCCAATCTCCAGCCAGCGTGATTATGGGTAGGGAACTCCGACTACCCTGTGACTTGAAATTTGGCTGCCCTCCAGGATGTGACAATGCCGGGGAAGATTACGTCGGAAGATGGATGATATTCATCAGAGACTCCGGACTAACATTCAAACTGCTAGCGATCGGATGAAGAAGACCTATGACGTAAAGAGTGAAGAAGGCGAATATAACCCCGATGATATTGTATGGCTACATAACCTCCAGAGACGTCGAGGTTATTCTCCCAAACTTCAAGCATCTTGGGAAGGACCATACAGGATAATAACCAGAATTAATGACGTAATTTACCGAATCCAGAAGTGCAGAGGAGGTAGACCTAAAGTGGTGCATAGCAACCGACTGGCACCCTACGAAGGACACCACGAAGACATAGCTGTTCGACAAATGGATTCTCCCGCTTTGAAAAGTTCTTTTGATGAGTTCATGGACATGTATGGTAATGGATGGAGAATAAGTTATGAAGTAACCTCCGAGGTATCCCGGGATCTGTTCACCACACCGCACGACTATGGTCTGGCTCACTGTCTGGCAAGCGACTTACGAATGTCCAGAGGAATAGCGACTGTTTTCAGAAAGAAGTTTGCTCAAGTCGAGGTCCTAAAGAGGAAGAATCCAAAAGTTGGAGATGTGCTTCATGTTGAGAGTGACCAAGACGGAATGACCAGAGACGTTTTTTATCTGGTAATAAAGAGGTTGTCTCACCACAAACCATCCTACTACGACATGTGGAGGGTGCTGTCAGAATTTCGTGATGCTATAGCGCTCCGCAACATCCAGAAGATCGCCATGCCGAAAATAGCTTGTGGACGTGATGGATTAAATTGGAAGTTAGTACGAAGCATGCTCGAAGTACTGTTCCAGCCGACACAGGTCAAGATCTTGGTGTGCTGCTATCACCCTTATGTAATCCGCACCAGTAGAACTGTCGACTGCTACTTTTATCAAACTTCCCACTGCAAGTTTGGCCATTCTGTCGATATCGCCATGGACCAGAAACATTTCGGGACGAAACGTCTCTAAGGAGGGAGCAGTGTAACGATTCTTTACCGAGCGCCCCCGTATAGCTGCTGAAGTCCTTTCGGATTGTTCAAAGCCACCCGCCGACGATCCGACGGCGGCATAGTCGGCAAAAAGAAGAAAGGAAATTCATTATAAATAGTTTTAGTTTAGTATCGGTTTAGAGTTGGTCGCGATAACATTGTCAAAAATAAATAAGAGTAGTTTGATAGTGTCTTAAAATAAATACAGTGTTGTCATTTTAAGTTAGTGAATAAACTCTTTTGTAATAGACTGAACGATAGTTTAATTTCACACCCAAACGAACAGCAGAAACGTTACAATAATCTTTTCAGACTAAGGGCACCTCTGACTTAATGGGTTTGAAACAAATATAATTGTAGGATTTGGGACGATGAAAATCCTCAGGTACTTCAGGAGTTACCTCTTCATTCTCAGAAAGTTACTGTTTGGTGCCTTTTTTTTTTGGCTGAAGGAGTGATAGGACAATAATTTTTGAAAATGAAGATCGAAATTGTGATAATGGAGAACGTTGTAGAAATACGGTAACAGAATATATTCATCATGAACTGACAAATGTCGATATGGGCAATGTTTTCTTTCAGGAAGACGATTTGACTTGTTACACCTCCCTCCGGACAATCGATTTAATATAAGACAAGTTTCCTGGGCGTGCAATTTCGCGAAACAATAATATCAACTGGCTACCAAGATCATGCAATATCTTGCCCTAGGATTATTTTTATGGGGGTATGTTAAATATATTATGCGATATGTGTTAAAGAGTAAACGAAAATCATTGAGTTCAGATATTTTATTGTCTGAAACTTGTTGCAATTTGCTGATTCCATAATTATCTTCCTCAATTTCCTTATACAAAATCATTATTCCGACTTTACATTTATAACAATTTGATATTTTAATAATTAATTAATTCACGTTGTTATATTTCGTCCTTAATTGTACGCATAATAGAATAAAAGAATTAACTAAATTATATTTTAGTTTAAAAAAAAATCTAGAACTCGAAAAACATATTTTTTATTCAGATAAAATCAAAACAAATATTTATTTTCTCCAAAACACTCGGGGGAAATTTTACATAAAATAAAATAAAATACCAAACAATCCACTTCATATTATTTTTAAAAATTTCTGCAATTGTTCTGTAAATAAAAATCTAATTGGCTGTTTGCCAAAGAACTAAGCGGCTGTGTACATTCTTTGATATTCCTGTGGCATTTTTGTGTGCTTTGATCTGATTAAGGAGAACATTTCTTTTTTAGATCATTTTAAGAGAATCTTTTGTACATTCTGAAATAAAATAGTGCTAGTTAAGAAAATTCAAATTTGGAAAATGACTTTAAAACTAATTTTAAATTGTTTTGACTAATATAATAATTGGCCATTGGATAAAAATTCAAAATATACAAATTCGGAATTTTTTGAATTTTTATCTTATATTTTATTTAATAATTTTTCCATACCGAAATTTCATCATTATACATAACACATGTTAATTATATAAACTATTTAAGATACTTTAATCATTAAATGGTTTCTGAAAGAGCTAATCTAATAAGCCATACCAAACTAATTTTCACATTAACCTATAGGGTATTATAGGATAATGTGAAAATTGAGCTCATTCTATGATAAATTTCTCTTTCATTGGTACATGGTAACTTAATGTTTGATTTTGTAAACTATTTGTAGTTCTTATGGAGCTGCTGCAAGTTTCTGCAGATAGGTAATCCCGATCAGGAGGCTGGAAGGGTCACCCCTGGCGGACAGATCAAGAGGCCTCAGACTAACATGATCCAAAATCTGCCAACTCGCATTGGACCAGCGTGGCAGATTACGGTCCATGCCCTCAACATGACAGTACAACTTCAAACACGGCCCTCAATCCCCCGAGGCCTAGAGGCAACTACCTACGGCAGCGGGAAGATCTACCCTAAGGCAGAGGGTGCTAAGGATCACCGGGTTAGATCAGGCTGCCATTGGACTTTTGACATTTCCACGCTCTTACATTGCTGCAAGAACTGTTAATCGAACTTGACAACATACATTGGGATATTATTGGGCTCAGTGAAATTGATTACATCATGTCAAACGATAAAGCAATATTTTGCAATTGTACTATCCTTAACCATTTTAATGTAGGAAGTGACCACCGAATGGTACGAGCAAAGATTAGCATAAACTGACGAAAAGAGCTCGAAAGAATGATAACATCAAAAAGGGACAAATTGGATTCTGCGAGAAGAGGGGCAAATATTTTAAAATTGCCTTGTCGAATCGCTTTGCTGTGTTACAAGACCCGAAGAAGATGGAAATTACAGACCAATATGAAGAATCGCCAGTAATGTGCTTAAAACGCCGGCTTCAATAGCACCAGAAGATAAATGTTTCAAAGAGTCAAAAATTTCTAATGAGACCATTAATTTTATGAAAAAAACGCCGGACAATGAAGAATGCAGAGGGTCCTTTTGGCAGGGTCGAGCACATTGAGCTTTGCAGAACTATAAGTAAACGTATTCTAGAGGAAACCCGCCGATTCAACATGCAGTTCAAAAACTTCGAGCAGCACAGAGGGGAATGGAAAGATGTATGCTTGGCATTACTAGACGGGATAGAAAGACCTGCACATGGACCAGAGAACAAAGGAAAGTGAATGACATCATTGGAAGAATAAAGCAATTAAAATGGAAGTGAGCCGGCCATGTAGCGAGGCGATGGGACGAAAGATGGACCAGGGCGATCCTGGATTGGATACCTCTTGATCTCAAACGTCCAGGGAGAAGACCGAAAACACGATGAGCTGATGATATTAAGTATATTGGACCCGAATGGCAGAGGAATGCTCAGGACCACGAGAGATCACTGTTCTCAGGTAGAATCGCGGTTCTTTAGGTTTGTAAAATTTCGACGTCCTACTCCACCCGTCCTATTCACCGTACTTAGTCCCTTAGAACTACAACTTATTTCGATCGATGCAGCACGGAATTTTAGTACAACACATTCTTACGAAGAAGTGAAAATTTGGTTTAATATTCATCAAGCCAACCATTCGGTTTGGCCTGATGAATTTTCTTATCAGCCATTTATCACTTTAACATTTCTTCTTGTTCACAAATATTAAAAATAATTTGCGAAGTCGTCAATTCTGAAACCTTGAACATGTTGTTGAAGTGAATATAGATGGGGATTCCGAAATCTCCGCTTCTGGGTGGTATACATATTTAGGAAACTGTTTTAAGTGAGTACAAATTTATAAATGTAAGTAAATAATATTATTAAAAAGTATATTTGTACCTATCAGTTCGACTTTAGTCTTACTTCAATTCTTTTATTGGAACCTTCGGTGTGAAACACTAAATTCGAAGATTTACCACTAAACACCAAATCACTTTTTTGAAACTTCTCGACGCACGTTTCGCTAACCATGTTTATTCATTTTTCGATTAAATCATATCCTGAGAAGTTTCAAAAAATGATTTGGTGTTTAGTGGTAAATCTTTTTGAATTTATTCTTACTGTTTCCAGAAATGTTTGCAGTTAGTAAAGTGTCGTTTCTCCATGTCCATCTTTTCGCTATAAAAATTATTATTTTTGTGGTGGCTTCCACTAATCTAAATGAAATTCCATTTTATTTAATCTAGATTACTTATATAGTAAGGAATATTTCAAAACTATCTTTTTATGAAAATTTGTACTTTGTATGTAAGTTATTGTGAGTTGCTGTTTTCCATCCAAGAATTTTCTAAAATATTTTATAGTTGTAAAACATATGAATGCATTTTAAATAAACTATAAACAAAGATCGGCATCTAACAGTGATATATAAATGTGGTGAAATTTATTATAAAGATGATATATTGAAATTTTTCGGATTTACAAATATCAGTTGTCCTATGAATTTTTACTCTTCGATGAATTTCAAAATTTTCTCCCTATACCCCATTTCTTTACAACAGAAAACTTAATATAAAGGAATGTCTTTCAAGTAGAAAATAATTTAGTTGAACTTTAAAATTTGTTAATACTAAATCAACATAAAATGTATAACTACAGCAATATAAAGCGTTTGTCTTATTTGTTTAAAGAAGGAAGCTACCTAAACATGACTGAAATTTGATGCTTACAGGTCAAATATTTTAAAGAAGACCATACCCGTACATGAGAAAGACTTAAGCAACTTTATAGATAGATTATCTAAAAAACTACTGAACTTTTATCCAAGTAATTGAACTAACCCTTCTATCAATTCAAAATTGTTACAATTTGACAGTTTCAATGTAATATTATTAATTCCTTTTTAATAATGCTCAGGAAACAAGGATTGACTCCTCTCCTCACAACACAACTCTTCAAAAAACCTCTATAGAGCAAAGTACTAACATCAAGTGGCGTTTAAATATTTGCTATATGAAATTTCATCTTTTTGAATTATTAAAGACCTGAAACTAATTGAACATAAAAATTGAATTATCTCATAAAATGAAGATAAAGACACAGGTGCGTATGCGGCCGTTATCTTTGAAATCCCTTCCCAGAAAAACACTCGCAATGAATCGCTTCGCAAAACCATTGCACGTGTTATGAATAAAATGAAGGAAAAAGTTTTTCAGTTAATCAGTATCTGACTTTATTTAGAAACTGAACCTAATGCTTATCGTTGGGTTCGATCGAAGGTCATCAGCTATCAATTAGCCCCATTCAGCACCCTCCATGGGCTGTCAGAATAACTTGGTCTGCGCTTAACTTTTGGTTTTTCTCGAAAACTTATGGATTGGCTAGTTACCAATGTAGAAGTCTTCAAAGCATGCATCTGGCCCTACTCAGCCTGGTTTCTAGCCTGAGTGAGGGGCGATTCTTGGTCAGATTTTACACTATTGCCTAGAAAAATTACACAATTAATCACACAGAAAACAGGAGTTGGATCCGCTTAATCACCGTAGCGTCTGACCATCTTCATAGGCACTATCACAATGCGCGACTGTGGTAATGCTCGAGCATTTTTTCTGTCTAAATATGGACTGTAATATCAGTATTCTAATGTGAATTTAACAGAGAGTTGATTCAACAAGAAACTACATTCGGTGTACGTAGATCGATAAAATACTCCAAACAAACACAATGGTCGACTGAAGAAATTTGAGAGGAAGTTAAAATAAAGAAGATAACAAGGATTGAGGAGAGATCTGAGAGAGAGGGATTGAGGAGAGAGATTGAGAATATATCAGATAGTACTGAACAAGAAAAAATACTAGAACCAACATTAAACCAATCATAAAGAGACTTAGGGAAAGTCAAACACAAGACCACATATTAAATAAATTATAAATATATTACCACATATTACAATGAAAGATATTATAAATATAACAAGTAAAGGAAGAGAATGTATACTTGGCATTTTTAGAAATAGAGAAAACTTTGGACACAGTATCAAGAAACTACTTGTCACAAGACGTGAACTAAGACAGGTACGTGGGCTAAGCCTCCTACTATTTGTAATATCTATGGATCAAATAATCAAACAAAATAAGCAGTAAGGCAAAAGCATTATACATAGGATATAGAAATCTAGAGAGAATAGATATCACGGAATGCTTGTTCGTAAATGATGTAGTGATCATGGCAAGGAATGAAACAGATTTACAAGAGAACCTTACATCATGAAATAAAATATTAAAAAAATACCAAATAAAGATGCACAGAAAAAAACCAAAGTAATGGTATTACAAAAGAATACAAAATGCAGATTTAGATAGATGGAATCTAAATAGAGCAGGTTAATAAGTTCCAATATTTCAGTGTCCTATTAAGGAAAAGAGAAAACACCCGATCATTAAAAGATATCGGGAATAGCGGAAATTAATTTTACTTTAAATAAGTAAGCTTAAGGTTTATGGTTCTCAAGAAGCGAATTCTATGTCGAGCAATTTGGAATTTCGGCGACAGTATCAGTTCGCAAAACAATCGCAGCAATGTCATCGCTACCCCTGATAGCACCCCACCGTGAATTTTATGTTACGAGGGGAGCGAGAAACGTGCATATAGTTAGATAATGTATGAGAGATTTATTGCACTGCTATCAACGGGGCGCATGTGTAATAGTGTATATCGGTAAATAGAGTAAGACAGTAGTAGATAAGGTGGAAAGAATAATGGAATAAATATAAAATCGCAGGTAGCATAGAAAAAAGTTTTGTATATGATTATGGAAAAGGCATTGAGTGGAGCCAACCTTCTGAAAGGAGGACTTGGGGAAGGATTTTGGACTTTTTTTTTTCTTGGACAGAAATAAATAAGAAACTGGTTGCACTGAACGACAAATAGGACGGCAGAGCGAAAGATAGAACTGTTAAGAAATCAAAACAAAAAACTTCAGGAAACGGTGAAGATAGAAGGGGAAATAATTGATTTGTCGAAAGCTTAGGAAATATTAGGGAGAAAAGGATAATAACTCATGGAATTAAGGAAGCAGAAAATGAGAAATATGAGACATTACTTCCGAAAGCAGTTAAAATAATGAAGGATATGTGGGTTAAAATTATAAAGATAGCGACATTGTAGAAATTAGAAAGCTCGGTAAAAAGATTGAAGATAAAACAAGGCCGATAAAAAATAACTGACAAGTGACAGAAGAAAGACGTAAAGGAAATTGGGCATACGTTTCCTATAGTAACAGATTAACAATAAACGGAAAGGAACATAATGAACAAGTCCAGGATAATGTAGAGAACACAGATTTTAAGAATCGATAAACCAAAATAAAGGAAGAATATTGGGGACATGGAATGTATGGAGATTTACGAAGATTGAGCACTTGAAAATGTGAAAGAAGTATTGAGGAAATACATAATTAACATACTAGCGCTGCAGGAGATGCGTACCCAGTTAAGTAATCAACAAAATGTTCATTTAGGCGGAGACGCAGTTTGTTGTGTGTTCCACATGAGATTGTGAAACCCAGCAGTTGGGTGTCTGATGACACTAAGCACTGTTGTCTCATTGGACGCAGTCCAAAGAATTCTAACACTACATATGCACGCCATCCGACCGGAAGTCGGCGAAAAGTATGGGTTGTTAACTGTGGATGTGATCTTCCTATACTTGACGAGAGAGCACATGTCGGTGCCCTGAAGAGTCTAAACATCAAGAGACGAAACATGTGCTCTCCAATGGGAGGATGGATGGGGCTCGTCCCCAGTGAAGTCATCAACACTATATATATATATATATATATATATATATATATATATATATATATATATATATATATATATGTTCATATAAATGTTCATATATATATATATATATATATATATATATATATATATATATATATATATATATATATATATATATATATATATATATATATATATATATATATATAAGGATTGGTTAGCTGCTTGAGGGAGTCCCACCCATCCCTTACTTTGGAGAGCACATGTTTCGTCTGTTGGTGGTTAAACTCATCAGGGTACCGACATATACTGCGTACAATTAGACAACAGTAGTCAGGAGTTATACACTCCCAACTGCCGTTGTCTCATTGAACGCAGTCCAAACAAGTTAAAGAATTCCATGTATAAGCCATCCGACGAGACGTCGGCGAAAATATAGGTTGTTTGATTGTGGAGAGGGATTCCCTATTCTTGACGGGAGAGCATATGTCGGTAACTTGATGAGTCTCAATGATGTTATTGAGAACAAATTCACAAATATTTGTTATTTTTATTCCATAACATCTATTTTTATATAGCTAGTGGATTTATTTTAATTCAATTTTGAACAGCGTAGATATATATGACCCAGTTAAAAAGTTATGGAAACTAAAATACGAAATGCAAATATAACCAAAAAATCTCTCTTGATTTAAAATATTAATCTATTAACGGAGAACATTAGCGTAAAAGAAAAAGAGAAACGCCATTTGAGTAAATCAGAAACTTTCCTGTGCTAACAAATTAACTGGCAAATCGTACTTCCTAAAGTAAACCAATGAGTACCCGTCTTTCATAGGACATTTTTCCCCTCAGTTTTATTTTGAAAACATAAAGAATTAATAAAACTTTTCGTCTAACCATCTTGTAATAAAACTCCCTTTTAACTTTCTTATGCTCAATTTAATATTTCTTTAAGTGAAATTATATGCTAAAATATAGTATTTCAGCATTTCGAACGTTGTTTGCGTAATGAAGAAAGAAAAGTTTTGAAATACCAGCTTATTGCTTTTTTAATTTTATTATGACGCCGTTAAACTTTCTCTAATATAGCCACTTTTTAACTTTTTTAGTTTTATATTCATTGCACATTGCACATGAAGATATCGGAAACATTCTTATATTTCATTGTTTATTATATATAATTTATAGAGTTAAGTACAGAAAATTGTGACTGGGACACAGATAGGTCAAATTATCATACAGTGTATTGTAATGGAGGTTCCTTAAATAATATATTCGGGCCGTTATATACCTGTAAATTTGAAGATGAAGATTGATATGAAGACTTAGAGGTAGTGCGCAAATATATACAGAGTGTAAGAGAAATAACTTTAAGTTAACGGTAGATTTAGTTAACGATTCTTCAGATCATTTGAAAGAAACATTTTCTTTCTTCTTAAGGGTCAAAAACCTAACGGTTCCCAAGAAAAAAATGCAAAGTTATTAACATTGTTAAAACAATTTTTTGATGATTAAAAATCAGCAATACATCAGCCAGAAACTGAAAGTGGCAAAGTAGTATTAAGTAATTGAGAAGATTCCTACGTGCGGCTGATAAAAAAATTATTTCACTGTGTGTATTTAAATTTCATTTAAAACCAAAATTATATTCTGTACGCGAATATAACGATATGCTTCTTATTTACAGAGGGAAAACAAGTTAGAAATGTGTCCGGGTTCCATAGACTGAAATGATGGATATTTTGAATATTTCATTTAATTAAAACATAATATTGTGTTTCTTAACGCCACGCGAATCATTTAAAACGTATTATGGTGCGATTATGTGAAAAATTACCGCTAATAATTTCAACTTTGACATTAAAGGACATTAATGTGTATGCTTTTCTTTTTTTGATTTTTGATTTTTAATTTTGAACACACACACACACACACACACACACACACACACACACACACACACAATAAATAATAAATAAATAAATAATCGTTTAATAAATCGAAAATCAGTAAGGTTTTTGAGAATTCTCAAGACTTTAACCCGACCTGTTGCTTGCTGCGGTGACAATTCATGAAAGTTTCCTAGTGTTTGTTCTAGGATCTGCAGCCACATCTGCACTAAAACCATTGGTATCAAGAGGCCGTTCTTTATATAATCGAAATCGAAAATCTCACGAGCAACGTCGATGACTTTGGAGACTTTTTTAAAATAAAATCTTAAAATTGCTTTACTTCCGTGACTTATATCTCTCATTTCAACTTTTTGTTAAAATCGTCGATTGGATATTTCGATCACTTTAATACTGAAGAAGGCATGTTTATTTGTCGGAGCAATAAGTTAAAATCAGATTTATCCTTTGTGGGGTGAACTATTATCCTTAATTTATAAACAAAGGAAAAAACACAAATATTTTTGTTACACCCTAATATATTGCGAAAGTGCATAATAGAAAAATATTGATTTTCTATATCCTGCAGTTTTTCACTTCAAAAGTGGGTCCTTTAGTTGGCACTTTATTGACGCATCTCAAAGATAAGCGAGTGGTCAAGTTGCTCTAGGTTAATTTTTGCGATCCCCAAATATGTTTTCATCTCAATATTGAACGGATAAAGGCCTAAGTAATAAATATAGGCCTAAGTATCCTAAGTAAACTATTATTAGCTCAGGTGTTCTGTTAAAATGTATGCATTCTGTTATACAGGAAATATATTTTTAAAAGGTATGGTACCTTGTTTATATTTTTCAAAAAATAAAAAACAAAATGTGAGGACGATACAGATTATTTTCAACCACGGCCAAACAAATGACACAATAGTATATTTACAGGAAAATTATGTGAAATTTAATCTTTAAGATGGATTTGCATAATAGCGACAGGAAAAGCAAAAGAAAATTCAAGGGAACCAGGACAGCAAAATAAACCAAATGTACAAATTCCACCCCAATACATTATACGATAGATATTTCGTTCATAAAATTTGAAAATATATTGTTTCTTCCATATTTATTTTATTATAGCAACGCTCATTTAAATACACACAACCAAACTCTACACCTCATAAATATTTATAATATTACTTGCTCAAACAAATGAATGCGCAAAATCTGTTGTAGCGAATTGTATTATTCATTTCTAGTTTCTGTAAACAACAATATGCTGATATGAGGTATTGCATAATGCACATTGTAAAATATTCTGGTTGATTTTTGATATTAAAATGATTGATGTTTAAGCATATTTGCGTAAAATCACGTAGGAGAAAAATCTTTTAAATGTCAAATTAGCATATTCATTAACAAAGAAGTTTTATAATAAAATGTGTAAAAAAAGTCTAAACGACTGTATTGATATCGACAAAATGTATTAAATAATTATTAGTGTAAAATGCTTTAATTGACCTATTCGATAAAAAATGTTTAGTTTACAAGGTTTTTTTTTATATTAATAATGGATTTTATATATATTACAAAATGATAATAGTTTTTGAAGATATTGAGGTAATTTATGATGATGTGGTCCAGATTCTAGACAGGGAGAAATGCAGGTACAAAACCTGATGGGTGATTTTAATGCTAGAATTGGAAAAGAAAGAACTAGTGAAACTGCAATTGGCCCATGTGGAAATGGCGAACGGGACAATAGAGGAGACATATTGGTTGATTTTGCTGAAGGACAAGAATTGTACATTATGAGCTCATTCTATAAGAAAAAAATCAGCAGAAAATGGACATGGAAAAGTCCATCTGGTCTCACAAGTGAAATTGACTACATCATGTCAAATGATAAAACACACAAATGTTTGCCTTAATGCGTGAGGATGGCACAGTGTGTGGGGAGCGTACGGAAATGTTAGAGGTTATCAGAATATTTTATTCAAAGTTATATGAAAATCAGAACCAGTTAAAGACAGCAATGCCCACGGAAGAGCAAATGCCAGATATCATGTTGGAATAAGTGATAAATGCCATAGAAGCGATGAAGAATGGAAAAACTCCAGGAAAGGAAAAACTACTGACAAAATTGTACTCAAAATGCCTCGAGGACCAAAAAAATAAGAAAGGAGCTTCATAAGAAAGGAGTACAGGAAGATTTAAGAAACTACCGTCCAATAAGCCTCCTATCAGTTATGTACAAAGGTTTCACCAAGATAATATCTAAAAGAATATTAAGAACACTGAAGACGCACAGCCAAGAGAGCAGGCAGGATTCGGAAGTAGATTCAGTACAATGGACCATATCTACGTTGTCAACAGACCATAGAAAGGCATAATGAATACACCATGCCACTGTGCTTGGCTATTATTGACTATGAAAAGGCATTTGATTCAGTATCAACGCAGGCCATAATGGATGCATTGCTTAACCAAGGGATAGACAAAGCCTATGTAAACCTACTGAGATCCATGTATGAGGAAGCTACAGCTACAGTTCACATGGATGACTTTGAAGTTAAAATCAACGTAGAACGTGGTGTACGGCAGAGTGACTCAATATCGCCTGTTCTTTTCTCAGCCTGCCTTGAAGAGGTATTTCATAATCTGGATTGGGAACAGCAGGGAATAAAAATCAATGGTGCATATCTAAGTCATCTTAGATTCGCGGATGATATCGTTCTCCTTTCACTAGACCCATATGAGCTACAAGAACACATACGAGAGCTGCAAAGGGCGGGAGAACCATTTGGTTTGAAAATAAACCTAAAAAAGAGACAGGTTATGTTTAACAAATTTGCTGTCAACAGAAGAATTTCTATTTTAGGAAGTGACTTAGAGGTTGTGGACCACTACATATATCTTGGGCAAAGGATTTCAATGGAAGGTGACACCGCCCGGGAGGTGGAACGGCGGTTTAAGTGTGGCTGGCAGGAATTTGGCCGGTTCAATATAGTATTTAAGACCAAACTTCCACTTTGTCTGAAGAGAAAGGTTTTTAATCAGTGCGTGCTGCCTGTTTTGACATACGGGAGTGAAAACTTGAACACTCACATCACGATCAGTTCAAAAGCTTCGGGTTGCACAGAGGGGAATGGAAAGGTGTATGCTTGGTATTACAAAGCGGGACAGAAAGACCTGCATATGGATAAGAGAACAAACGAAGGTATGTGACATGATTGGAAAGGCGAAAGAATTGAAATGGAAGTGAACAGGTCATACAGCGAAACAATGCGATGACAGATGGACCAAAGCAATTCTGGAATGGATACCGCTTGATCATAAACGCCCGCGAAGAACGCCGAAAACACGATGAACGGATGACATCATCAATTATTTTGGACCCGAATGGCAGAGGAAAGCTCAGGACCGTGCGAATTGGAATTGTATATATATATATATATATATATATATATATATATATATATATATATATATATATATATATATATAGACCACGTCGTGATTTCATACCCACAACAAAGAGAAATCCAAGATGTCCAAGTCCGCCGAGGCGCCAACATTAACTCAGACCACTATATAACACGAATCAAAGCCAAGTTCACCCCAAGGAGAATTTATCACAAGAAAGCACATCTACAGAAATTCAATCAAGGAATCCAACATAAAAGAGGAATGGGAAAAGGAACGGCAGATACATGGGGAAAATTCCACACAAAAAGCACAGGAACTGACCCCATTGAAAAAGAACACAAAACACACTTAATGGGACTCAGAATGTGAAAGTGCATTGGAGCGACGCAAGCGAGCATTTCAGAAGTATAACACTAAGAAATCCCCAGAAAGTCAACAGCTTTTTGACGTAACTAGAAAACAAACCGCAAAGGTTATCAGACAAACTAAGAGGAAGTACATGAAGGAACAACTAGACCCTATAGAGGAGAAATTCCGCAATTATAACATGAGAGACTTTTATAGGACATTCGCAAAAGAAATCCGTGGATACACACCACAAAATCTTTGCTTCAGAAAGCGGAATGGGAGATTAGCGCTAACCAATCGCGCTAATCAATCAGGAGAATTGTCAGGAGCTGGCACACTATTTCTCTGATCTCCTCAATTGCCCCGAACGCGACACAAGATTCCTCAAGGAAAATTGTATCCATACCCACTCAGAATTACCACCACCACCACCACAGGCACATATGGAACTAAAGAATAACAAGACATCCGGTGAAGAAAAACAAAATGAAAAAACAAGGACACTGGAAATCAATACGACTCGGACGACCCAAAAACAATATAGAAATATCATGCCTAGAATCCGCAGACGACCTAGCCGTACTCGAGACAGTGAAAAAAAGGTAACTAAATATATAAAAATCCTCAAGGAAGGTGCAGAGAAAGTCGACCTACAAATCTCCTTTCAAAAAACCGAATTATTCTGCTCAAAATTAGATGTCTAAAATTTGAACACCCAATACGGCAAAATAAATAGAGTCACTCACTTCAAATACCTGGGCGAGGTCCTCGAACCCACAGAAGGAGAGAAACTAGCACAGAAGACTCGATTACAGAAGATGAAGAGGGCATACGGTAAGACATACCATATCTACAATAAGAAATGCATATCTACACACTCAAAAATAAGACACTACAACACAGTAATCAAATTAGAGGTACTATACGCAAGCGAGACACGTACACTCCATACAAAAAGAGGCATAGAAAACATACTAAAAGAAGAACGCAAAATTATAAGGAAAATTCTCGGCCCAAAACTGACACAGGAAGGATACAGACTACATTCTGGAAAGACCATAGAGAGAATGTCCAATGTAGCGGCAGACATATGAAAAAGAAGGTTGAAATTCTATGGATATATCAGTAGACTCCCATCGATAAAACTCACCAACAAAATTCTTACAAACATACAAGGAGTCAAGTCAACAGTACCAGGGATCGCACAAGTCAGAGCTGATCTGGGAAAAGCACAAATGGGTCCGACAGAAATTGAGGATAGAATAATTGAAGTTTCGAGGAGACCGGGGGCAAGGTGGACGGAGGAGAGAAAGAAAATCCACGGAGAAAGTATGAGAGAGGTGTGGAGGATCAGAAAGAACACTCGAAAATGAGTTAGAAGGTTTTGCGTGATCCAACCGGATCGATACGCACTTAATAATAATATATATAAATTACCTATGTAAATTCGAGGAAATTGAATAGCAGTCCAAATAAAATGAGCTTTTATTTCAAAAAGCCAAACTGCTGACACAGAAACTAAACAAGTGGTAAAACTTTTTTAAAACTGATTTTATGTCATGTTTGTATATGGTGCTGGAACAGAGTGCAAGTAGTTTGTTTGTGTTTTAAATTGTTTTAATGTTTGTCTATTCTGGCCGAGTTCCGTCTGTTTGTTTGTCCTATGCATGTTCAGTTGCAGTCGGAACAAGATATGCTATATGCCATGATTTTCCAGACTGACTTTGTCCTTGGGTTTCTTTAGGATGTTTGCGACAGTTTTATGCGGTTTGTAGATTGTTTCTGATCCTATGTTTTCTTAGCAGTATTGTCACCTATCTAGCAAACTTAGGGATTCAGAGGCGTGATCATCAGGCTAGATATAATTAGTGTATATCCCCTTACACAGGAAAGTATCTTATTCGACAGAGTGTGGCACGAAGGGCTGATCTACAACATGATCGATTTAGGTTTTCTATGAACATTCTAATAAACTGATTAACTCGTACCTAGCAGACAAAAGTTTCTCCATGAACATAGACGAAATGAAGTTAAAGAGAAGATACCTGCAGGCTCGAACGTTACAAGAAGCGGTACGCACCCCATCCGCATAATATATACAGGTGTGATATTCCAAGGAGGAATAACCTAATTACCCTTATATTGCAATTTAGTTTTTTACTGGAGGAACCTAAAACGAATAATTCAATTATCGGAAGGTATTTTTATTGGGTACGAAAATTATTTTCACGTTTTTACAACTGGCATGTAACATACTACAGTTCAATAACTAGATGTTGATTTCTACAGATCTTACAGGTTTCTACAGGTTCTACAGGTTTAAATAAAAATAATCGAAATTAATTGAAATAAAAAATAAAACCATACAAATGATAAAAAATCCATATAAAACGATTATTAATATGCTGTTTATTCCATTCGTATAGAGTTAAAGCACGTCGAATAATGTTTTCAGCTTATAGTGAGCAAGCTCTAACAAAGAACATGTCTGAAGAAAAGGAATGATCAAGGTAAATGAAACAATTTAACTATATCGAACTATTCAACTAAGTAAACAATTTTCAAATCAAAAGATGAAGATTAAAAGATGGTAAACGGGACCGTTGAGAAATATTTTATTAAAAAAAATCTTTCATCCTTAACCACGTGGGTGTTAACGTTCGTTTCCGTTCAACCACAGCCAGCCGTCAAACAAGTGTCTCTTAGGACCGGTTCATAGCCTTACAGTCATTATCAGTCGGGCTCGAGCCGAACGCAGAGAAAGCAGCTGAATGACTAATTGATATTGCCTGGCTCTAGTCTTATACCTTCCTCTTCTTACCCAAAAATGAGTCAACCTCAAAATGAGCATTCTGTTAGTTGCTTGACCTTGTTGATGAGACTCAAAAACCAACAGAAGAAACATGTGCTTTCCAATATAAGGGATGGGTGGGGCTCATTCCGGGTCAAGCAACTAACTATGATATATATATATATATATATATATATATATATATATATATATATATATATATATATATATATATATATATATATATATATATATATATTTATATATATATATTTATATATATATATATATATATATATATATATATATATATATATATATATATATATATATATATATATATATATATATGGAATTAAAGTCAATGGTGTATACTTAAGTCATCTTAGATTCACAGATGATATAGTTCGCTTTTCATAAGATCCAAATAAGCTACAGAACCACATACAAAACATTCAAAAAACGTGAGAACCAACAGAAGAAACATGTGCTTTCCAATATAAGGGATGGGTGGGGCTCATTTCGGGTCAAGCAACTAACTATAATATATATATATATATATATATATATATATATATATATATATATATATATATATATATATATATATATATATATATATATATATATACATATAACCATATATATATAACCACATACAAAACATTCAAAAAACGCGAGAATCATTTGGCTTGGGAATAAACCTGAAAAAGAGTCAGGTTATGATAAATAGATTTGCCGAGGTTAGAAGAATTTCTATTTTAGGGAGATATTTGCATATTGCTGATCACTACATATATCTTGAGCAGGAGATTGCAACGAAGGGTTATATCGCTCGGTAGGTAGAACGGCGTTTTAAAAGTGGCTGGCAGGCTCAACATAGTTTTTTAGAGCAAACTTCCCCTTTGTCTGACGAAAAAAGTCTTTGGTCAGTGCGCCATGCCCGTTAGACATACGAAAGTGAAACATGAACTCTCACATTACAATAAAGTCAAAAACTTTGGTTAGCACGGAAGGGAAAGGTGAAAAAAATGAGTATCCGATAGTTGCTTGAACATAGAGGGAGCCCGGAGTTTGATTGTGGGGAGTGACTGCCTATTCTTGGCGAGAGAGCATATGCAGGTACCCTGATGAGACTATCCACCACAACAGACGAAACGTGTGCCCTCCAATGTAAGGGATGTGTAAGGCACCAACAGACGAACGCTCTGTATATATATATATATATATATATATATATATATATATATATATATATATATATATATATATATATATATATATATATATATATATATATATATATATATATAGATATATAGATATATATGGATATATATATATATATATATATATATATATATATATATATATATATATATATATATATATATATATATATATATATATAGATATATAGATATAGATATAGATATAGATATAGATATAGATATAGATATATATACAACAAGGCCAACAAGGTAGCGTAACCAAACCGTGGAGGGAAATATTACTGAAATCTTTCACCCTTTCCCCACGTGGTGCCACCGATCACCTTCCTTCGCCCAACTCTCCACCACGTCACGTATCTCTCGGGATCGGTTTCTAACCTTTCAGCCGTCATCAGCCGAGCTCCAGATGAACGCAAGGAAAGCAGCTGGGAGAAACGATCGGGGCCTGGCAATGTTGATGACCGGTCATTTTGGTCAACTGGCCATTTTGATGACCGGTCGTGATAGCACACAACTCACGCCATCATACGGTGAATGCTCGTAGCAGTCAGGACTTTTCGTAACATTCTGCCTGGAACCTCGGGTATAGTACCAGGTATGCCCACAAGGTAGCGTAACAAAACCGTGCAGAGAAATATTACAGAAATCTTTCACCCTTCCTAGTAGGTAGTTGGGTTTTCAAAGGTGACAAATCTGAATTTGGTACTAGTTTGAGCCTAGTTCCTAGAGGGCGCTTGCTACCTACTTTGTGAGGAATTAACTGGCTCATATTTTTTACCCTATAAAGCTGGGAATATTTTGACTTCAAAATAGAGAAGAGTTATAAATCCCATATAAAAAAGGTACCCTTGGTCAATATCGATATCTCACGCCGTTTGCGAGAAATTCGTGTTCGGATAGTTCATTGCACATCTTGTCGGCTGGATGAAAAATCTGCAATTTCTGAAATATGTATCTAAAATATCCTATATATCCTATTTATATATATATATATATATATATATATATATATATATATATATATATATATATATATATATATAATAGAGTTAATTAACACAAAATTAGAGACGAAATAAATATTTAGAAAAAAAAACCAACTTGTTCCCTTTGAAAGTTATAAGTAGCTAAAACGGTAGCTCGATATACTTGCCTTGATATATATATATATATATATATATATATATATATATATATATATATATATATATATATATATATATATATATATATATATATTCAACAATATTAATATAAATTTTACTGATTTTTACCAATCTGCAGTGCAAGCTCATATCATTGAATTATGAGAAAAAAAATCCGATAAAATTCTTAAAAGACTCATAAAATGAACGATAAATCTATTTTGCAAAATGTATAACCCAAAACACGTAACACATTTTCGACCGCCATTATTCAAACAAATAACACCCGACCCGAACACGGGCATAAGCAAAAACGTCCCCATGCGACAACCTCGGAAACAGCTGTTTCTTGGTTTATTATCTAAACTACGGTCAGCAAAATTATCTTAGAGAATGCCGGTGCTTTTGTTGCGAGAATTTGCGGTTATATTTAATCCGATATAGCGCTCGTAAACCATTACGGAAAACAAAATAGCGGATTAATTGTTAGGTGTGGATCTATATGCCTTAAGAGAATATTTATTGTGGCAAAATATATGATTTCAATTATTATATATTGATTCATATTCATTTTAGTCACATTGTATGTATTGTGATTATTTTGTTATAGATTAATTATAATAAAAACTATAATATATAAAGGGTTGTCTAATAAGAGTGTCAGAACACTTTAAAATGAGGCACAATGTTAATTACAATTATCGCGATCTATATTTCATATTGCTGAATGTGTCGCTTAAGGTCAAGATATTTTTAGAGTTTATTTCTGTAAACCAGAGATTTAACATAAACCCACAAAAATAATCCAAAAGCGTGGCATGGCTTGATCTTTGTGTCCATTTGACATTGTCATTTCGGGAAATAACGCTTTCAGATTTTTTTTGTTGAAATAAATCGATTGTCTGGTAAGAAGTGTGAAACGTCGCACTGTATTGTTGAAATAAAAATATTGTTTATATCCACACTTATCAATTTAGGCCATATATATTGTTACAATCCGTATATCATTCATAATTAACAGTAATAGCATTTCCATCATGGTCTTCACAAAAAATAAGGTCCTATTTCTCCTTCAGTCCAAAAACCGCGCCAAAGAGTGATTTTCTGAGGATGAAGTTCATTGGTTCAAACCATGCAGTAATGTTTATTCACCAGCCCATAAAACCTGAAGTGCTATTCTTTCGAAATTACTATTTTTCCCCAAAGCGGGGGTCGCCTTCCAACTGCTCTAGAGTCCAGTTCGCACATGAATTGAATCGTGAATTTTTCCGTGGTGAATTGACGCAACGTACTGAACTCATCAATGCATTAGTGACATTTGTACATCAAACAGTGTCACCGTTATTATATTTCATCGTTCTGATACTCTTATTGGAAAACTCTTTATTTTTAAATCGACATAGACATATACAGTGATAGACATGTAATGTCATGAAAATGTACCAGACTTCGAAACAAAATACCATGTATTCAAATTCAGATTTATTGGCAGATTAAAAATGAATAAAAATATAATAATACCATACTCACACGGGCATAACCAGGATTTAGTTATCTGCATGAATTTCTGTTCCATAGTGAATGTTCATGAGAGCCAAACCATTAAGTCTGTTTTCACTTGTAGTGTTTCGTAAATAGTTTTTCAGTCTCCTTAGGCTCTAGAAAGACCTTTCTGAGGTAGCAGTGGATATAGGAATGGTAGCCAAGATTTGTAGTAATGTGTAAATATTAGGATAAAGGTTTTTATCGCACATATCTAGGCATTCCAAACTAGATTTCGGGGTAGGCGAGATACTTGTCAAAAATAATAGTTCAATTGTAATAATTCAAATAAATTCAATAAATCAAATGTAATAATTTAACTCTCTTCACTCCTCGTATTTTTTCGGTATAATATTAGGTAATATTTGGCTTATTTCGGGGGGGGGGGGGTGAACCCCCTAAAGCCCCCCTTGGCCCGTGCATACTCATAATGCTCAAAGTCATTTTCGTGATTCTGTCTTCTTTTCATAAGGATATATTTTCAATATTTCAATTATTAAACTTGAGATACATCGTCAGTTTTTACATCATGCTGCAAATGCTTCAGGTATTGCCGTTATTTGTACATAGCTACCTATAGCAAAATAGTATTAGTTCCCTACAATATAAACTTTATATATATTTATATAAAAAAATTAAACTTGCGACTATTAATTTATAGTAACCTGAAATAATTCAAAAATGAAATGTAGGTAAATATGTCAGGAATAAAAAGCATACAGTGCGCATGAGTATATTTTGACGGGTGACTTACAAAAACTGATTTGAAGGTTAATAGTTACCCATAGATCTGTAGATCGTTGGAGATATTTTAGAGAATTTATGATGGTGGGATGACTGATACTTATATTTAGATAGTGAGGGGAGAACAGACGTACGGTCTCGTTAGAAGAAATTGATTTGATAGGTAGATATGGAAACAATCTTTCTTGAAAAATTCCAAATAATACATTTGTTTTTATTAGCAGCTACGTCACTTGCTAAAGAGCTAATTTGATTATTCGTATCGATTTCAAGTACTCTTTTAAGAGAGTTCTCATTTTAGAAAAATCCGTTTGTGCATCGAATACAGAGAACCTTAACATTATCTAGGAAATAAGAATATTGATACAAGTAGAAGGTTAAAAAATAGTTTATATTCCTGGGTCTCCAGATATAAGCCATTAAATAGCTTAACGATTATTTACTGCGTGTAATATGTTTGTGGCTTTTACAATTGTTCAACAGAAAATGAAGCACTATATTTTAATTTGAGAATCATTGAGTATTGTCTTCAAAGTAGTAATGGTGCTAGGTAACCAAGGGAATTATATTTAATAAATAGGTAAACATAATACTTAATGACATGTAACTACGTTTAGGACTGTGCCTTGTGTCAATTATCTAAATGTTAAGAACAAATTTTGGTTTGAAAACTAAATGGGCCAAATATCCAAATACTAAACTAATTCGTATATTTAGGAAGAAGCCAAATAATTCGAAAGATCTAGTAAACTCATGATATTTGAGATAACCTCACAGAAAAAAATTATAGGCAGACAAATCTTATTTTCTCAGTATGTCAAGGTATGAAAAAATAAGGATTTTTCTGAGTTTAAACAAGTTACACTAAACAAATTAAGAAAAATTGTGTTTAGCTTAAAACAGTCGAAGTACAAGTGACGAGGAAATTACGATAAGGTTAATGAAAGACATTTTTTGTGTCATCGGTTATCCTTTATTGTACTTAATTAATACAACTTTTGAAACCAATACATTTCCTGAACACTTAAAAACCAACATTATTGAACCGATTCCAAAAATACCAAAGCCTAGTTTACCAAGTGACTTTAGACTAATTCGTTTGTTACCTGTTGTTGATAGAATCATCTAGACTGTTGAAAACTTATTTTTAAACCAATGAGTTGTTATTTTCTGCTCAATCAGAATTTAGGACAAGACATTCTTGTGAGACGCCTATTCAGTATGAATACGCAACGTGAAGAAACGAAATAAAGGATGGAAAAATTGTGTTTAGGGTGTTAATATATTTAAAGCAAGCATTCGAAAGTACTGACCGGGATATACTGTGTAAAAATTATTAAGTTATGGTGTAAGATCAAAAGCCTTCAAATGGATCAGGAGTTACTTAACAGACAGACAACATAGAACGAGAATTGAGGGAAAAGTGTCGGCAAGAAGAGAAACTGCTTAGAGAATTCCTCAGGGTAGTGTTCTGGGAAAAAATAGAGTTCTGTAGTCGTATATCGTCACATTTATCTTGTAATAAGGGGAGTAGACTCCAAATACGGCAGAACAAGACTATGCGTGTACTGTTGAACTGTAATAGACTTTTTCAGGAATAGTTGCGTGCAACCGCGTCCGCCATGTTACGAGGCATTAATATAAAAGTTTCGGGCACTTTTTATAAATATGGCTGGATAACAAGAATCATTACCCTTATTATAAGTGCAACAAAATGAAAAATTAATTAATGGTGCTTTATTAGTGCATCCCACAGTAGAAGCACATAATTGTATTTGAATACAACGATGGTTAAAAGCCATGGTCGTCCCCAACATGGAAATAAAGCAGAACTTGTTGAAACGTTAGGATGACAATTATATTCATATTAGTTTTATATTTATTATATTTACAATATTATATTTATAACATTATATCTATATTTTTAACTTTATATTTATAACATTACATTTATTTTTATATTAAGTTTGGAGCAAATTTATATTTTCATTTCTCTTAATACTTTTATACTCTACATACGAGCAATTAGCAGCAGTTAAAATAATTAACTTACACCATGATTTTGTTTATATTTTTCAACCAAACAGGCATTTGCTATTTTTACCTACAAAAACATTCATCATTTGACGTTAAGATTAACAATCAAATGGATTAAAATTACCTGATTACATGACTTTTTTACCCAACTAATGGGGTCAGGATGTTCTGTTAGACAACTTTCTTCTTTGAAATGAAGTGAACAAATATACGTATCTTTGTTAATATAAGTAATCAGTAATAGACTGTCACATCGTCCACAATTTTTAACTCACAAATCACATTGAGCACATTTTGGGCAAATTTTTATGTTTTTCTTTCGTTGATTTAATAAGTTTTCGACGATATTCAAGACAAGGCTTTGGAAAACCAATAAAGTGATATAAATGCTCCGAAAATGATATCTCATATCGCGACATATCCCATACAACAACGTTTTTTTGCTCTTTTTTTACTGATAATATTATATATATATATATATATATATATATATATATATATATATATATATATATATATATATATATATATATATATATATATATATATATATTATTCAATTCAATATATTATAATTCAAACTGTACTATTGATAGTGAATTAATAATTAAATCTGGTTTTTTGTTAATTACATTGAAAACATAATATTCGCAGTTTCTTTTATTTTTCTTTGTATATTTTTTGTTACTATTAGCTGCATATGCTAAATAAAGGGTGCATTTATTTATTTTAGTAGTTAGATGATGCCACCAAATTAAAAACTTGGTTTTCTTGAACATTTGTTCATCAAAATATTCATAATTTACGTATTGCAGTCACCATCAATGAATTATATCCATATAACTTTTTTGTCACTACATACATACAGTAAAATATTTTGTACCACAAGAAATAAACCACAGAAGCTCATTAACATAAGGAGATGGTGTTTAAAGGACTAACTATCGTTATGTACCTGGGAAAAGAAAATACTGAGTATATGACCACATCCAAATGGAAGGAAGTTAGCGAATTAGAATGAATGAAGAACTAGCAACAATCTTTAAGTTTCAGATATAGTGAAGGAAATCAGATACAAATGATTGAGTTGGTGGAGTCACAAGTAAGGATTGAAAACCAAACCTCAGAAGAATTCTACATTCTGCACACTAGATTCCACATTCTACAAGCTACAGATTCTAGGATTCTACAGACTAAGACTAAGAAAAGTTATCCACTGACCACTGCTTTCTTCGAGAATTAAGTACAAGTACTCAATAAATACTAAGAAACTTATTTTTACTATACAGTACCAGATCTTAGCATATGTAGATGATATGTGTAAAAGGAAGGAAGAATTAGAATATATGTTTAGACAGTTCGAGGAAGCAGCGTCAAGAATGGGTCTAAAAATAAACTCAGCAAGGATTAAACGCATGATGCCAACAAAACAAATAAAGATACAACATGTGGATATTGATCTAGTGATAAACGAAAGACGGTTTAAAAAAGTTAACAGTTTTAATATTTAGCCTAAATCATTACTTGGCACAATGAAGTATTAGAGGGCGTTAGAAGAATAACTGCTGGAAACAAAAGCGTTTTCGCTCTATAGAATAACTTAAAATCTAAATCAATATCGAGGAATACAAAAATAAAGATAGCCTCAATAATTATTAGACAAACATCATTATAAGAGTCAGAAACTTTGACTATATCATATCATATCGTTATTGGCCTGGGAAAAGAAAACACTCAGGGCAGTATATGATCCCATCCAAACGGAAGGAGGTTGGAGAATTAAAACAAATGAAGAACCAGCTACAATCTTTAATGGTTCAGATAGAGTGAAGGAAATAGGGACCAAACGATTGAGTTGGTCGGGACACATCAAGAGGATAGACACCGAAGTGAGGAAATATTTGCAAGAAATGGGAATATCGAAATTGAATGGGAGAGATAGAAATGAATGAGCAAGGATAACAAAAGAGGAAAGAAAGTATCCAAAAGAAATAGCGGCACACCTTTTTAACCATATTATAGAAGTTACGGAAACAGGTGGCCACTGCTCCATGTAAAAAAACATAGACCTGAATACCCGAATAACCTTAAAAGAGGCAAAGGCCTTCCTTTCCTCCTTTGATGGAATATCAAGCCGTAGAGAGAATATGAAGAACACATTTTTTTTACACTTAAGGGATCACATTTTTTAGAACGAAATTAGATCTCTACCTCTTGTATATTAAATATATTTTTATGTATTTGGACATTTAACATAGAACATTTCTCAAAGCGAAAGTTAGAACAGATCTCTTGTTAAAAATACGATAAAGATTTAGATATTTTATATAAATCAAAATTCCATGGACACAACTTGTACTCAGTATCGCAACAAACCATGATTCCAAATTTACCTGCACAACAAATTTCATTCTAAAGAAACTATGAATACAGTACAACTACTTGCTTTTAATAACATATCAAATGTTAATTTTCCGAACCAGTAATAACGCAAAATTTCTGATAGAAGGGGCCAATCTGCAGAGGTAAATAATTCTGATGTACAAATTTATGAAGTTTATCAGTGATCCACTAGCAACAACAGCAATCCGTTAACGATCAAACTATGGTTTGCAGTTATACATTAATTTCTCGAAAAGTCATATTAGGACACCTCTTAAAAGTCATTCGGCCTCCCACAGCCTGGTTACTGATGTAAATGAGAAACGATTTTATGAAACACAAACAACATACACAAATATTTATCATGCCTGCTACTAACCTAAGCACCGCACTTTCGCGGTTGTTACGTTTTGATTTGTATATTATATAGTAGTGAATATGCAAACAAAACAAATATAATATCAACAGCTTCTAATAATGCAACAAACAAACAAAAAATTAAGAGAAAAAATAGTTAAAACAAAATGTTTTGGTAGTGAGAATTAGTTATTTAATGAACGAAAATAATGATCTAAAATAATATATCGGAGAGACTCTATCCTTCCTATGCTTAAAAATTGTGCTAAAGCCTATAATTATCAATTAACACTTTTCAATTAGCTGAGTGAAATTAATCAGCTGTAAGCTAATCAAACTTTATTTATCTTAGGTATAATATTGGCTTTAATATCGTGGAATTGTTAGGTGCCAGTTAGCGGGAGATTAATTAGACTAACCGTCAGTTATTTGGACACGATAATTAGTTACTTCGTCGTCGGTGGATGCAATTAATGCTGAAGAATTTACTATATAGTACGTTCTATTGACTCTATTGGTTTAATAGCTTAATTAAAGGGTTAATTAAGAATTTAAAGTTTTAACTAAAACTAAATTCAGCGTATAATACTCGCCATCATATACTTTATTATTAAAATTTCGAGTAATAAAGTTTTTAAAAATATGTTATTTTCATTTGTGATGCTGGTTGAGAACATAAATATACACATGTCTTCTCGCATGATACCAAATCCTTACTCTGAGAAAAAATAAATACAAAAAATATTTCCCTGCGTTCATTTAAACATTTTTTCTTTTTTTTTTCACTTTCTAATTTGTCTGTCGTTCCACATTGTGGGCACAAGTATGTTTGTTTTTCAGTCCGTTTAATTGACATCCTATCAATAGTTTCAATGAGTTAAATCAGACATTTATTAACTATCATTCAATATCACGACTTCCAAAGTATTCTAAAAATAATAACTAGGCGGGAGGTGGAGAGTCCATGTGGTGAGTAGCGTCATCACCTCCCTGAGCTGAGAGGAGCTCTGTAGAAATAAAAATCCCTTAAGTTCAAGGTGGAAATCCATATTTCCACAGGATCTGAATAGCACAGAGTTACACTATCTTTAACGATGTCTCCGGATACCGAGCGCACTCCGGAAGTAAATCGCTCTCCCGTTACAGCTGGACCTAGCACTAAAAGCGCGCTTTGAGGTCGTCATGTATAGACGACCGAGCAGAAGTCTGAGCTGCTTCGTCTCTACGAGGTGGCTGAGCCGTAAAAAACGCGAACTAAAGTTGCTAAATGATATATGGTGTGCTTCATATCCAGAAGTAAGTCACATGTCGCAGCAAAACCTTCGCGATCAAATTGGCTCCCTTCATCGACGTAATAACCAGCAGGAAGAACCATTACATGATAATACACTCCCTATCATTCCTAAACCAGATCAAATTGCGGAGGCTGTGCCAAATTTAAGAAGACCTGAACATGACTTCTTTACACAATTTTCGGCTGCCCTGAATGAATATCCACAACAGCGAAGATTATTTACAACCAAAGTTAAGCCGATGGCTGAAAATATCCGCAAGAAAAGTAGCCTCAATGCGATGATACAGAGAAAGCGAATTGAACAACTAAGCCTCAAATTAAAGAAAGCTAGACAAGATGCTTCCCGTCTACAGTGCGCGATAGATGTGACCGGGAAGGGGTTCGACCTAGTCCAAAAGTGAAACGCATGGTGTTAAATGTGCACAAGTACCTTCACATGCTGAATTTAATCATCTTAATCTATAAAAAAAAATGTCCCAGTAAAAGACTCTCCAATAATACGATACTTCAAAAAACATTGTGAAAAACATCTCACGCAAAATAAGAATTGTCTTCCTGTCACTGAGGATAAAGTTAGCTGTGCCATTAAGGGTAAGCGTAATTTTTCTGCCCCAGAAACGGATAGAATTCAAAATTTCTGGGAGAAAGCTTTTCCATCTGTGCATCAATATCTGGTCAAAGTGTTTACAACCTTCATCTACCAAACTGAGCTGATGCCATCATAGTTAGTTGAGGGCGAGACGGTGCTCATTCCCAAAACTGAGGATACTTCACAGCCAAAAAACTACCGGCCGATAACTTGTTTAATGCACTTTATAAGATATTTACAACTATGCTCTATAAACGAGTTCTAAGTTCAATACGACCGATATGGAATACAGTGTCTGAACAGCGAGGATCCAGTAGAGGTATGGCAGGGTGTAAAGACAACTTATTAATTGATCGTTGCGTCTGTCAAGATGAAAAATACTAGAAGCCATCACTTTCGAAGGCAAGGATTGACTATGCCAAGGCGTGTGACACCATGACATGTGAGTGACTATACTAAAAAGCCTGAAACTACATCCAAATATAGGGAGATGTATTGTAAGATATAAGAAATAGTTATGATATAGACAAAAATCTGGTCTTGCACTATGTCCCTTATGAAATCGAGACGATGTAACATTTACTGGAACTACTCATTTTCTACAACTACGAAGCTTAACACAACCAAACCAGACATAGTATTGATCGATAACAATGCAAGAAAAATGTCTGCCATCGAATTACCTTGCTTAACAAGTTAACATCACTACAAAATATGCGGAGAAACGGGATAAGTACAGAGACCTTCTTTTCGAGTTTTCTCATATGTATCCAGGGTTTTCTATAGAATTGGTGATACTATCGATTCTTTAGGGGGGCCAAATCTTCGTTCATCAAGGAGTTCAACGTTATACCAATCTGCAGGCTGATCTTTAATCTTGGTCAGGAAAATGAAAAAGCGGCACTTCTGGGGTAGTTGCGTATAGTGAGAGCCCACGAAGCAGCGTTTTGATTAAAGCAGGTTTGTAAATCACCATTGTTTGGAACGCAACCGAAGGAGAAACCAGCTAGCTTTGAATACCCAAGAAGGCAAAAAAAAATAATAATAAGTACAAAAATATATAGATCTTAAGCTAAAAATAAAGCACATATGTAAAGCTGAACTAGGTTCACATTATACCATAGATAATTATAACATTGATAATTTCAACAACTGGCATTGCATTATACCGATGAATCTAAAACATAATATCAAAATTCTGAGGCTAGAAGAAAATCTGTTTACAATAATGCAGAGGGCGGTTATACTTAATACCAGTGACATGGCCAGAAAATGTTTGGAGGAATGAAGTTGTTTTGGCTACGGCCCGCAGTTCATTTAAAATCCAGCTTAGATGATAAAAAATATGATAAGAAAAAATATTAATAATATCTTAAATAATACCCTATATGCACAATATTTTTGCATTATAGCTTTAGCCTTTACTCGTCGATTGTAAATCGACTAAATCAGACAAAAACTTATATATGGATAAAGCACTTATCAACATACACTCCTACTATTAAAAGGTAAGGTGATTTTATTTCCAAAATTCGCTTTACGCCTTAATCCAACCAATTGCTATTTAAGTTTGTATGATAGCCCTTGTTAAGTTAGAAATAATACCATCTTTTGTAATTGTTAAAAAAATATGTCGGTGATTTGTTTAAAAACACATTTTCAAGCAGATAATTTGCAGTAAATTTTATCAAAGAAAAGAATTCTAATAAGTGGTACAAGGACTTTAGTGATGTTAGAGAAGCATTTGAAAATGAACGTTGTTTAGGAAGATCTTCCATGTCAATGAGCAGAAAAAATATTAGAAAAATCAAGATGTGTTAAAAACAATAAACATCAATTCAATCAATTTTGAAGAAAAATATAACGGTATGCACCATCGTATACCGTAATAATTATTGGCCAATTTTGCACTAAAAATCAAATAAATACCATTACACAAGCAAAATATTCACCACATAGAGCTGTGTGACTTTTTCTTGTTCCCGTGAACAAGTAATTTTAACTTCGTCAAAGTCATTCGAAAGAGCTTGCTGAACGGTTTGAAGTGTCAGAAGTCGGATATGAAAATTGTCGAAGACTAAAAAAACTTGTAATGTAAACGTGCATGTTTCATTATGGATAAATATACGCTTAAACAAAGTACTGAAATTGTTGTAATTTATATTAAAAAAATAATTCAATTATTGTAACTCAGCGTGAATTTAGGTGAAAATATATTAATTATCCGGCCGAATAAAACGACAATTTATCGGTTATTCAGGACATTAAAAAAATTCTGAACAGTTGTGAAGAGGCCCTGCATCAGATGGCTAAGAACAGTGCGAGGTACTCAAAAAATTCTTATGAAGTAAAATGTGACCCTCCAGAAATGACGTGATGTAAACCATTCAGCAACTCAAGGATAACATCCGCACTAACACTAAATATGTTGAAAAAAGTAATGGAAAATGTGTTAAAAAGGACACAATGTTGAATTACTGTTCATGGTTTATACTTGATTGACATACTTTATAAAAATTAATTAACATTAAATTTAAAGAGAAAGTAAACGTATTATGCTGACAGAAAAAGGAACACCAAGAAATAGTAATACATTTTTTTAACTATTTTATAGATTTATTGTTAAATAGTACAACTAATTAAAATTTGAAGATCTGATTACTACGGGTTAGTGATCTACAATCAGTAATCGGTGGATTGACCTCCATTTTGTATACATTCATGGAGATACCCAGGCGTTGATCTTATTAGGCGGTCAATTTTCTCTTGAGGTATAGTGTCCCATGTGGACAACGTGTGTGACGTAAAGTAACACGAGCAACGTGTAGGTGTGCATTATCCTGCTGGATGGGATTTGGAAGTGTTCGAAAGTAGGGTAGTAAAGTAAAGTAGTAAAGTAACAAATGGTGGTCTACAATTTTTTCGACATACCGCTAAGCCATCACACTACCTCGGACAAAAACTAGAGGTGTCCTACTACCATGTGTGATGGCACCCGAAACCATAATACCCACTGTGTGATGTACGTGCCTCTCCATGAAGACCTTCGGATTTCGTCGTTATCTGCGATATCTTTTTATGCGAGCACGGCCGTCATGACTACCTATATAGAAGCGGGACTCGTCACTAAAAACAACACGATTCCATTTCGAATCCCACTGATGTCTTTCTCTGCACCACTCCAGCTGTTGACGCCGACATTCCGCTGTTAAAGGTAAAGCCAGAGATGGTCTGTAAGAAACGATCCCAAAAGATCTGATTCTGCGGTAGATTGCGCGCATTCCAATTAACTTTCCATGCTCTTCGAACCACGGGTTAACAATCGACCTTGAAGTTGAAAAAAGGTCTCTTATGGCCAACAGCCGAATACGCCCTCCTGGAGTTCGGTCGTGGCTGGACGGCATCCTGTACCTCTAGCTTGTTGTTGCTGACCTTCTTCAGCCCACGCTTGCCAAGTTCTTAACATTGTGTGAACAGTTTTATTCATTCTTCTTCTAATTTCCCGAAAAGATAACCCGGCTTCTTTTATACCTACCATGCGGTCCCTAATAATGCATGATAATTTTTTTAAAGAAATTAAATTGCAGTAAAACAAATCACTGTAAAATGGTAAAAGTTACTCAAATGATGTATCTTTAAGAAAAAAATGACAGTGCCACAAACTTTTTTATACGAACAACTCTAAGGTCACTAGAAACAAGTATACAAAATATAATTAAAATACAAAACATTTTTACCGGGTGTTCTATGTCACTTAGTAAGTACATAATAAAACAAATTCTGTGTTTCTTTTAAAAGTTATAAATAATTAAAATGGTAGCGTGAGACTTACCCCACCCGCTACTAATAGTTTTATGACAAACTTGATGAGATTACACTAAAATATTTAATTCTAGCAGTTTGAACAACTTTTTTGTTTCAATTTCTAGAAACATTCACTAGATAATCTATTTTTAAGTGTTTATAGAAGGAAAATTTCCCGTAGCATGTTGGAATTTTTATTTTTACATCCATGGGAAATATTTTGTAGTACAGTTCATCATTAATATACAAGAGCTGTTTATTCATGTTCAAGTCTTAAGAATCCTTATCCGGCAAATATAAGTGAAATATAATTAAACAAAAGAATTTAAGTTCTTATAACGAGATTTTGTAAAAAGTACTCGAAAGAATTTTGTTAAACGAAAATTCATAAATATATTGTTAAAGTTCTCTAGCCGTGAAATCCTACTTCTGCAATTTTATAACTTTGAAAACTGATTTTAATTCTCGAAGCGCTACAGAAAAGTTTTGACCCCAAAAATAGTTGGCAAAGTATTTAAGTAGCTTTTGCGCTTTCCCATCACTTAGTATAATTTTGTATTGATTTTTGAGAATTATAGTATTCGTCACAATATTTAGTTCAATATTATTTTGTGATAGATTGAATAGGTAAATAATACAAAGATAAAGTAGATCAATAATATATTTTCATATTATTCGACATTTTAAACTAAATCACTAACATGATAGTCCCGGCAACATGTTTATCATTTATCAACCGTTATAACGTTAAAGTTGATGTTTCATAAGCCTACGAAGTTCAGAGAAAGGCAGTGGAATATATAAGAAAAAACAGCATTAAGCAGCCCAGAAAAGACGAGAAATATCGCAAAATTCCAAAATTCCAAGGAAATCCGCTAAATGAGGTTCCGCTCTCTAAGAAAAGTCTTTTGTATTAGAAAAAGTAGATTGCCTGATAGTCTGTAAATAAGAGTATTGCATAAAAGTCTGTAAAGCTGAAAATACAATCGTTTATTCAAGCTCTTTAAACAACCGTTTTTAAGAATTCGGATTACTTGAGGTGAAGTCCTCAAGTAACACAAGTGCGAAATATTGAAATTATTACATGTGTGAAGCTAAATATGGAGGGGATTATCCAGAAACGACGTGATGCACCATAGGGAATTACTTCACGTAGTTTACACCGAATTTTGAGAAGTGAGTTGCAAATAAAGCTCTATAAAACAAATTGTTCAAGACGTTTTGCCTTGACAATACTAAAGGATTAGAATGCTGTAATGCCTTCTGATTTCCTAACTTGAGGGCTCCGGCACCATTTTCATGGAGATTTTTAAGGAAAATGGTTTACAATAACAGGCCTGAAACTATACAGCAGTTGAAGGACAACATCCGGGTTGAAATCGCTGCACTAACACCAGATATGTTGACAAACGTTATGGAAAATATGTTAGGATCTAGGAGATTCAGTCCAGGAGAGACTGAATCATCAGGCGACATTGAATCATTTCTTAATGATACTAACATGGTTATTGAAAGGAGCGTAGAAAAATGGTTTGTGTGTTTAGTGGTAAATTTCTTCGAGTTTAGTACATAATTTAAAGGGGAAATAAACATATTAAGCTTGGTCCACCCAAATAATAGTTTGCGTGTGTGTTGAATTTACCGGGCGGCGAACATTTTTACGATGCAACATTACTACACATAGTCTAAACATATTTGTGTTGTGCGCGCTTACGCCGCCCTGCTTCGTCTGTGTATGCAGTGAGATATTGGTTGGTTATGTTCAACAAGCGTCAAAAATAAAGTTGTTTATATTTTCAGTGTTTATACTTATTTTCTGTATAGTTTTATGTTTTGATGCAAATCCTTCAGCCAATAATGCCTTTTCTAAGAAGAATGCCTTTTCTAAGAATGTTAAAGAAGAAGTGTACTGCATTCATAATAATGAATAATTTAATCAAGAAAAAGGAAAAAAAATCGCAAGAAAAGGCGTGAAAAGAAAAGTATAAACTACAGACAAAAAACTACATTACAAACACTGATTTTGAAGCTTGTCGAACTAACCTAATAAAACATAACCTACCAAGATCCTACTGCATACATAGATTGAGCGGGGCGTACAGCGCACACAATCCAAATATGTATTGACTGTGGTAATTTTACGTCGTAAATATTTTCATCGCACAGTAAATTCAACACACAAAAAAATTTTTATTAGAATGGACCCAGCTTTAGAGCGTTTACATTGTTATGCACCCACAAAATTGCATTGGTATGGATCTAGCTTTATCGAAAAGTAAATATGCTGTCTTATTTCTTTTAAAAGTTATAAATACTTAAAATGGTAGTGTGATCTTGATCCATCCGTCAACTGGCCACAAAAGAATAATAATGGAAGAGTAATACATAATATTTGGGATTATTCATATATTTTTTCATTTAATAAGTATAACTATCCTTTTTTTAATACATCCACCATTTAAAGGGAGACAACATTGAACATCAACTATTAGAACCTCTACCTGTATTACACCATCCTGTTAAAACTACGCACGATCGAGTTTCATGTACTAATATAATCCGGCCAGTAAAAGTTGGTGTTCATTTCGTCTTTAGAGAGTAATCACATTGTAAACCAGACAAATCACCCTTCATATTTAATGTAAAATTGTAGTTTGTTTAATAATCGATCTTTCATTTTCTTCACCTCATTTATTATTATAATTGAAAATTTTCTGTATTTGCATATCAGTTTAGTAAAAAATGTTTCATCTCTAAAGATAATGTCCTTAGAAAATCTAGTTAGAGTAATATTTGAAGATTTGAACAAATTGTGTGCGCTACTTCACACTGAACAAAGTAAATTTTAAATTTGCAACTTTTTAGTTTATAAAATATAGAAAAACAAATACAACTGACAAATATGGAGTAGATCAATTGCCTAAAAAAGACTGCTGGTTGAAAGATCCTATTTATTCTACGTCATAATTAATAAACATTTCATTATTTTTATATAGGAAAAGTAGTACTTACCACTTCCTGGAACGTAGATATTCAAAAACAGACAGTCTTCCGATTGATTCACTAACAACGGTAATAGTTTTTTGAGATATTGGTAGCGACCTTTCGGCATAAATTGCAAGGCCGCTGTTCTGTTGCTTATATCTGGATATTTTTGTGGACACACCGTTCCAAATGTATCAGCCAGCCGTGTACCAGGCCAAGAAAGTGGAGTTTGAGGCGGTTGAAATCGTAATGGCCCTACCGGGGGTGCAGCATAAGGTACACCACGAAATACCTATAATAAAAATTAAATTATAAAACATGTTTAAATCATATGATAATTTTTCATTTTTGGAACAAGTAATGAACAAGTAATGAAAGTACTTTCGTAAATTTAACCACCCTTTACAGTTTCTTGTACAACTTCAAACAAGTTCAGTTTTCTTAAACAATGGCAACCTCTATTCTCGTTTTGTTTAAATAATCAATCCGAATTTAGTTTTTGTTTTCTTTAAGATGTATTTACCTCTTACGGTATTTGAAAATAAAATGTGAGTAATTTTAATATTTTTTTTGTAATAAAAAAAAATATTTTTTTTGTTACAAAAAAAGGAAAACTTACACATTAATGTCGTTTAATGTCAAATTTGAAATTATTAGAACTAATTTTTCACGGTATAATACATTTTAAACGATTTATGTCACATTAAGAAAGATGATTAATTGTTTTATTAAATTTACTGTTGAAAATGTCCATTCCTTATAAACGAAACCAAAGTTAGGTCGAAAACATATTGAGAAAAAAAATGGATTCCTTTGGTCTTAGCCAATAAACCATTAACAACATTTTTGCATATGTAAGAAATAAGCGAGTAAGTGTGCTTGTACTCTTTGTATATGATAAGGGTGGAGTAATTGCTCTTTTAGGGTTCTATGCACAATCCAATGAGAAACTCGTGGCGCAACACTTTGAGTATTTCCGGTAGAAACTTCTTCATCGAGATGTAACATTTATTCTTCTAGTTCTCCTAGGGCTTAGTTCTCGCAGCCACCCACATTCTGGATATTCGCATCTTTTAGAAACTTGGACAAATGTTTGCCGAGCTGGAAGCGACCTTTCTGGTTATTGTTGGCCGTAAATACGCCTAGCCCTTTAAAAATTTTGGAGGGCTTCTGCATAAATAAGAAACGTTTCGTGATACTCACGTGCATAATATATTTTTGTTTTTAATACAAATTTTAATGTACGCGCTGATATACACTAAAATATTTTTTGTCACAATGTTGATTCTTTGCGGATGAATGGTGACCTGGCCGCGTTAGTGTATTTGTAGTATATTCGTTAAATAATAACCAACTAATATTTACCAATAACTTTGCAATTTGTTTTCTCGCGTCCCATTAAGTGTTTGACTTTTGTTGTAAGGAACTTTTTTCTTCAAAATGATGCAAAGAATCCTTGCTAAAATTGTGCATAGTCACTCTTACAGTCAATAATATGCTATATTTTCTCTAACCTATAAAAAAATTGAATAGGCATTTGATAGTTTTACTAGTTTAATACAGATTTCCCACCCCTGCGTCCTGAACTTTTGAACTGAAAAACATAAAACCACGACTACCACGCCTCTATTTACGCTTTCGTAATTTTTACTTTTATTTTTATTTTATTGTCTGGTGAGTAATTTGTAAAAGTTATTTTTTTACCCGTTTGAATAGTTTTTGCAAATTATCCAAAGATAATTGAAGTTTGAGCTGTAGATTGTGTAGAATTCAGGACTGTAGCAACAATATCTATTTGTTGGTTGTCTAAAATTCCAGGGCGACCAGTTCTTTTTGTATACTTCTTGTATACTACATGGATACTACCTTTACCTGAAACTTCTGTATTTGCTATCGCAAGTACGCTCTAGAGACAGGGCGGTCGGCATACCTCTCATTAATGATTTTTTTCAGGTAGATTTCTTCTAGCCTCGTCAATAATTAGTATCGCATTAACTATTTTTTCTAAAGTATGTGCCATTTTACTCGAACGTGGCAAAACTAAAGCAAATTTATAAATGTAAATACAAAATAAATTTAAATATACAAAGACGGTGAGGTTTTATGCGATATCTACCTAAAAAAACTAATATTTATCTTTTACTGGTAGACCCTGTTTAAAAAGTTTGATGTCAGGCTAATATTAAATTTCATCGTTTTTTTTCAAAAACCAAATAACAAATGTTAAAATACAAACAACGTTTGAACAGATTTAAAGCAGCTTTGAAATGAAATATTACTACCGAACTGTTGCCATTTAAAAATAATTATCAAAATGGTAATTATATCTCTGCCTATTACCTAAAACATTTTCTTACGCTAGTTATATCTACCATTTAGCTGACTATATATAAAAAAGTACCATTAAAACGCCTATCAGCACTTTAGTGCTTATTCAACATTTTTTATTATATAAAACACAAGGAAACAACACCTTGTCATCTTTCTCCTAACGCAAGTAACGCAGTATGCACCACTGTATGTTTCTAACCAAGTTTGAATATTGAATACAGTACTTCCGAGATTTTCGATTTAACTGGCGTAGGCGGTAGGATTTCGGAACGCGTTTCTCTTAAATAATGCCGATCTTAGGCAAAGAAAAAACGCTTGGAAGAGGCTTCCAAGAGTTCATCCAAAAAGAGACCCCCCAACCCAAGGCTTGAAGCAGATAGCACCGATTTAAGGCAACTTTAATCCACGGTTCGACGAGAGTCAAAGAAAGGAGTATATTGCCTGCAAGCAGCAGAGGAGATCACCCAGGGCCATCCAAACGCACATTGGAAAAACCCACAACGGAGGATATTCAAACGAACATTGGAACCTCGAACACCAAGCGAAAATTGGTAGAATCCGCAGAAGCCGCAACAATCGAGAAAAAAAGAAATCCATCACCCCAACAGAGACCGTCTTGGACCTCCAAGAAACAAATTGGAAGGATGCACAGCAAAACCAACAACCAGCTACAACGAGCAGCAAAACCACAGAAACCCAAGGAAACCTTAAGCAACAACACAACAACTCAACTCTCATCACCCTCAGCAAACGCTCAGGAACCTTATCTCAAATGAAGACACTACTTTGTAAGTACCTTTTCGAATTTTCATTTAAAAATCAAAATTATTCAATAACTTCTAGTCAGGAATATATGTTATATAATTTTCCATTTAATTTACATTTAGATATTAAGAGCCCTAACTTGCCTTAAATTTTATATATTTCACATTTTGAATATTACATATACAAACTTTTTAAACTATTGATTTACAAAGAATACAAAATTGATTCTTCAGTTGATAAAATAGTAAAAAACCTCTCGAAGTCAACAATTACAAAAAAGCAAATTAAAATGCAGGAAATAATTACACCCTATTAAGATAACATTCCTAGATTCGATGGAAACTCAAAATTGCTAAATAGATTTTTAATTTCGTGTGAAAACTTAATCAAACCTTTCCAAGATTCGAATAACCCAACCGCACAAATTAACATCTGTCTATTACACACAATATTTGGAAAATTAACCAAAAGAGCCGCCGATCTGATTGTATCACGGATAGAGTTAAACACATGGAAGGATATTAAGTTAACGTTAGTTAACTGTTTTAAAGATCAAAGATCAGCAGACTGTCTAATACAAGATTTAATAAATTTGAAACCATAGAGAAACGAACAACCTTTAACTTTCAGAATGAGAATACAAGAATCCAATCAACGAAAAGATAATTAAAATGAAGCACCACGAAGAATTTGCCCTAAAGACATTCATCAATGGACTACAGTACAACATGCAATTGGTAGTGAGACTATAGAACCCAGAGTCACTAGAGCAAGCAATGTCTTAAGTTCGTGAAGAAGAAAACTTTCTATATTTTAAAAATAATTCTCAAAATAGTAATCAAAACAATAATCAAAGATTCAATCAATATCAACATAAGAACCAGAATATACCATCTACATCGCAAAGACAAAATATGAACCAAAATATACCATCTACGTCACAAAGACCAAATACATCACAAAGACCTAATCAGAGTCAGCCTCAACACAATCAATTTAGAAGCCCATTTCTCAACACAAACCAAGCATTTTTAAAACCACAATATACACAACACAATTCGAATAGGTTTAGACAGCAAAGACCAAATTCAGATAGAAGTCGTCTCAACGGGACAGAAACTATGGACACAAGCTCAGGAAATGCCGTCCTATAACAAAATATGTTCACAGATGAACAGGAAACTTACAATGACTACAATGAATGCAATGAATATGATGGATGCAATGGTGAATATGATCGATATTATGAAATAGCGACATTACCTTTATTTTCAATTTTTAAAACAAATTTTTTTAAACAATTTTTAAAACAAAAAGAAATTTTGTTTATTTAACTTTTCGGAAAAATTTTACGGATTAATAGGTTTGGACCTCTTAATGCAGCTAGATGCCAGCGAAAATTTTAAATCTTTGCATTTGCAAACACCGAACACGCAAATTCCAATACATTATCATTACAAAGAAATGAAACCAATTCATATAACATATATAGTGCGACCTAGAACCTTGCAAACGATTAAAATTCCTGTAGAAACACAGAACAGGGCTACGGAATATTACAGAATTAAAAAAATACGATCAGCAGAGATACCACAATGTCTCGTAAAAGTCGATAATCATTTGGCAACTACGACATTATTGAATAATTCTGAATCAACAATTAAGATACAATTTAACGAGTATGAAAAAATTGAAGAAGTCGATACCAACGACCTAAATTTTATAAATTCAAGTCCCGATAGATATCAACCGATAAGTAAAAAGCAAGATAATTTATTAAAAGCCAATATGAAGAATTTAAGGCTACAACATTGCAATAAAGAAAAAAAAGACGCAATAAGGAATTTATGCTTTAAATATAGGGATATTTTCCATCATGAAGACATACCGCTTTCATTTACGAACGCAGTTAAACACAACATTAAATTAAAAAATGGAACTCCTATATACACAAAGACTTATAGATATCCTGAAGTACATAGGAATGAAGTAAAAGAACAAGTATCGAAGATGCTATCACAAAAGAAAATACGACAGTCCAATTCGCCTTGGTCATCACCAATTTGGTTAGTACCAAAGAAATTAGACGCGTCAAATAAACAAAAGTAGAGCATGGTTCTCGATTATAGAAAACTGAATGAACAGACGATTGACGACAAATTTCCAATCCCAAATATAAACGAGATCTTAGATAAACTAGGTAGAGCGCAATACTTTACAACATTAGACCTTGCTAACGGATTTCATCAAATTGAGATTAACAAAGATGATATATCGAAAACAGCCTTTAACACTAATATAGGATATTTTGCCTAAGTTACCAAACCAATGACAAAATACCTCAAGAAAAATGCTAAAGTAATACACAATATTCTTATAAATTCATCAATCTTATAATACCCAAATTTTGGAAAGGATTTATATTAACAACAGATGCAAGAAATTATACCTTAGGCGCAGTACTATCACAGAACATTAGTGGTACAAATGAAAAAATAATTAAGAACCAAAAACCAATAGCATTTGCCTCAAGAACACTGAACGAAACAGAAATTCGATACTCAGCTATAAAAAAAGAGTTACTAGCTATCGTATGGGCATGCAAATATTTCAGACCCTATCTATTTGGAAAAAAGTTTCATATTTACACAGACCATGGACCACTCACATGGATATTTAATTTAAAAAAACCTAATTCTAAACTAATTAGATGGAGATTAAAACTGGAAGAATTCAACTATAAAATAATCTATAAAAAAGGAAAACAGAATACAAGTGCAAATGCACTATCACGCATTAAACTAAATGTCTATGAGAACGAATCGATTATAAAAACCCTGGCGACCCAAAATTCGACATAGTTGAATACTTACGAGAAATTGCCAGAAAAAGAAGAAAAAAATTATATCGGATATACAGATCAGACCATCAGACTCAAAACCAACAACACATTCGAATCAAGAAGACAACGATAATCCACAGATTACAATACTCGACGAAATAATTAAAAATTAAAAATTATTAATTATAAAAATCAACATGAAGGAAAAACGAATCATAGAGGAATCACAGAAACCTATGATAAACCGAAAATTAATTATTACTGACCAAAACAGAAAGAATCAGTAGAGAAATATATTAATGATTGTGTAACTTGCCAAATACAAAAGTACAGTAGCTTAAAATCTTATATTCCAATGGTAAAGTGCGAAACATCTTCAAAACCACTCGGAATACTACATCTTGATACTTTTGTCTATGAAAAACAAAATATATTAACAATTTTTGATACATTTTCAAAATACGGATAAGCCTACATTTATAACAAAAATGCCAAATCAGTTTGTGACAAACTAACAAACTTCTTTTCATTCTTCGGTTGTCCAGAGACAATAATAACCGACAATAGTTGTGAATTTAAAAATGACCTGGTAAAACAATTCTTAAAGAATTTTACATTATAAAAGACAGATATATTTTATTCAAAAACACATTCAAAATGAATAAAGATTGCCAAGAAGAATTTCACAATTCTTATGTAGATAATATATTCTTATAATAGATAATATTGAATTAAAAATTGAGAAACAAATTAATCAATTATTATCCTCAAAATCAAGAAGCAAAAGAGGAATTATTAATGGTTTAGGTTCCATTATAAAAAGTAGTACAGGCAATTTAGATGCTGAAGATGCAGAACAAATTGAGTATGTTAGTATTAAAATACTAAAAGAAAACCAAAACAATGTCAAAATCATTCTTGACCAGATGTCAATTCTGAATGAATCAGTTCAAAGCTTCAAAGAAACCTCAAAAAATATTTCACATAATCAAAATATTCTCAATTTACGAATGAAAGAAACTATGAATTTAATAAAAGAAATGGAATTAACTCTCACAAACAGCCGCTTTGAAAATGCATATGACATTATTACAAATATATTTGTTCTATCAAAATATATACGATATTTTCGAAAAATTAGAAGTTGCTATATAATTTGTAAAACTAAGAACATTTCATAATGCAATTGTGTAATGCAAAACAAAACCTGAAATTTTGTTAAAAGAAATGCAAATAATTAATGAAGAATTAGTCAATGAAAAATTCCCTTTTAATCCAACCTTAGAAAATACTATCATATTTATTACCGAAACACCTCTTGTAGAAAAGAATTTATTTGACCTGTATCAACTTTTTACCCTACCTGTATTTAAAGGATCATACTGTCAAATTATTGTACCTACTTATAACTATGTAATTCTAAATGGAAATCATTTTGGTTACTTTAATAACAAAACCAAAATAATATAACTAATTGCAAACTAATAAATATTGATATCGCTTTTTATATCTACTCAATAGATAAGAACAAATGGATAATAATAACAAAAAATGAACTTATAGGCACTGAAAGTTGTAAAAACCTAGAAAAAAGGCTTATATTCATATATTAAGGTTTATATATAAAAAAGGCAACAAAGTAAAATTATTCAATTTACAAAGTGAATGCTTTGTAAATTTTAGTAATTTTAGTAGTTTGTTAAGTAAATTTAGTAATTTGAAATGATTATCGAAAATATTAACGATATTCAACACGAATTAAACATTCAAAAGGAAACTTCAAAATTACTTATCAATCCTACACAGTATAAACGAATCAGTATTTGGACAATTTTGCTCTATGTAATCACAATAATTATACTGATAACCCTATGTTAAAGGTTATTATGGCCAAAGATTAAAAAACTAAAGGTCAAACAAAACAATGATGTAATTCACGTCTAGGCCATAAAAACTTTCAATGTCAGTTAAAAGTTGTATATGACCTCTCTAAGGATCGAGGCGTTATATCTATCATTTAGGTGGCTATATATGGAAAAGTACCATTAAAACGCCTATCAGCACTTTAGTGCTTATTCAACATTTTTTATTGTATAAAACACAAAGAACCAACACCTTTTCATCTTTTTCCTAACGCAAGTAGCGCAGTAGTACGCACCACTGTATTTTTCTAACCAAGTTTGAATATTGTACTGTGGTTCACACCAGCCTGTAGTTTTTAAAAACCGTACTTTCGAGACTTTCGATGTAACTCGCTTTAATTTATGTATACCAATTTTCGTTATTTTATGTTATTCAGTTCAAAAGTTATAGGGGATGGAAGTTGGAACTTTAGACGCCCACTGTATATTTCATAATGCAACAAAATACAATACTGTTCATAGTATGAAAACCAAAATATTGGTCTTTAAATCTCTTTCTAAAGGGGAATAATTAGTAGTAATTACCTCAACTGGCTCCAAATGTCTTGAATTTAACTCTAAAATAATGCCTCGTATGGCTCCAGTTTGAATTTCCACTATCCTGGAACTGTATCTTGGTGGTCCAGCTTTGGTTTCTTGACTCACTGACAATATAATGACGAAAAACACTATTGGGACGATTTGGCAACGGTGTGCTACCAATTGGCAGATATTACGATGGCTGCCTGTGGCGGCGCATCGGGGAAGCATGGTCTGGGGCGCGATGAAGGAACCCCGGCATCACTAAAGCCCAACACGCCGCCAACCGACGAGTGGCGAAGTGGGAAGGCTGAAAAGAAAAATTGATTGATTTTAATTAACAATGTTAAAATAAGAATTGTAACTGAACTAGTGCTTAATTAGATTATAGTTATTACGTTTTCTAAAGACTTTAAGCGTCATATATCAGCATACAGATAAATATTTATAACCAAGGAATTTTTACCAACATGGGTGCTTTGCTCGTTTGGTCAGTCGCTACCATAACGTCAGCAAATATCTCCCGAGACCGCTTTCTGGCGCTATAGCTTTCATCAGTCAGACTCGAGCTGAATGCAGGTAAGCGACTGTAAGGGCAAAGCCAAATACCATATAAACCAATTTCGGAAGTTGGTATACCGTTGTGTCCGGCAACCCCAGGTATGGCATCTGGTATGCGCAAAATTGCATAGAGGGCTCGTGAAAAAAAATTATAAGCAAACAATTTTGTTTCATACTCTAAGTGTGAGCTCTCTACACATTCCTTCAGACTCCACCATAATGTCAGCAAGTATCTCCCGAGATCACATTCAGCCTTTATAGCCTTCATCAATCGGGCTTGAGCTAAATGCAAGTAAACGACAGAAGGAACAGGGATAACTAATGGACTTCCTAACTGATATTGGGTAAATTCAGGAGTCTATAATATTCTATGCATGCTCAAATATATAAAGACATAGGAATGATGAAAGTAAAAGGTAAGATTCAAACACCTCTAAGAAATTTTGCTTTTTACCTGCGTATTTCATATTATGACAGTAAGTGAGTGATATGGTATGGCAATAGTACAGTAATATACAAATGATTCTCTTTATTAGAAAACTGCTCCTTTATCCCCTGTACTTTATAACAAAAACCCAACCCTCATGCAAAATTACAATTCGTCATAAAACACAACTCTGTCATATTTTGTATCACATGCACCTCGAGTCTAAAAATTATGGATTATAATAAGCAATAGGTTTGTAAAAGTACATAAGACATCGTAATATTACGAGAAAGTAATAATACTCGTAGAAAGCAATACATTTTAAATCTCAATATAATTAAAGTTACTTATTCAAAGTTTCGTTATTCGCGTTTTCAGTATTCGCGGATTAAAAAATTGTGACCATTTCTTGTATTCGCGGCTGAAAATTTCTTTATTCGCGGATCCAAAACTAATGATACATATTGTATTTTTAGAACAATATGTATTTATTTACCAATTACCTTTGAAAAGAAACAAGTATCAAAGTATTTATAAACAATAGTCTTATTGCCGCTTGGCTGAAAGTTCTTCGACAAATAAGTAGCCGTCGACGTACGCGTCGTCAGGTTATGCGTGACGCTAAGGCTTTTGATAAAAAGCGCCTTCCCACGATCGGTGCAGAATGTTTTGTTTTATTGCTGCAACTTGTCATTTATCGCAATAATTTCGACTGAATAACACGTATCTCTTCGCTTTGTTCGCGATTTATAATGCCGAGTAAAAGCAAAGGTAAATTAGTTCGTACACGGAAAAACTCGTGTTTCCGCTTAAGGTAAAAATAGAAATGCTTGACCGTTTACGCCTTGGCGAGTCGTTTGCCTCCATATTACGTTTTTTTTAATGTCAATGAATCAACTGTACGATCCATTAAGAAACCAGAAGACAAAATAAGGAATTCTACAGCTTCAACCTCACTATCAACAAAAATTGTTCGTGATCCAGCAATTGAAAAATGGAAGCTGCATTAACATTATGGACTGAGGTTTGTAGCCAGAAGAGAGTGCCTCTAAGTGGTGCTATAATCCGTAATAGAGCTAATCACATTCACGCACATTTTATAGAACCTGGTGATGAACATACGGATAGAGAATTTCAAGCCAAAGAAGGTTGTTCAATAAGTTCAAGGTGCGACAATCACTGTATAACATCAACATTTTTAAAAAAGGTGTATTGATTGCAAGAATTTTCAAAGTTAATTGCTGATGGTGGATACAAACCTGAACAAGTGTTTAATGCAGATGAAACTGCCATGTTTTGGAAAAGAATGTCAAGTCTTTTATATCCAAAAGCGAAAAGTCCGCCTCTGGTTTTAAGGCAGCAAAAGATAGTTACATTGCTGCTCTGTTCTAATGCATTATGAGATTATTCAATTTTATTTATGCTTTATACAGATCGATAAATCCTTGTGCTTTGAAAAATCAAAACAAGAACAACCCACCAGTTGTTTTGGCGTTCAAACAAAAAAGGTTCCAGAATTGTTTTGTTCCTGAAGTTGAATAATTTAGATTTCAAGGCAGTTCTAGTTTTGGACAATGCTCCAGGTCACCCTCGTGAGCTTGAAGCTATGCATACAAATATAAAGGTCCTAATATGATGGCCTTACTTATAAACCAACAAATAATCCAGGCCTTTAAGCTCTATTACATTAAACAAACTTTTAAAATCATTCCTGATACCATGCAATGCTGGACATTTGGATATAGCAGAGTGCATTATTAACATAAAAGAATCATTTTGCAAGAGCTGAAGCCATACACATTGAAAGCATGCTGGAAAAAACTGTGGCCTAATATAACTGTCCTGTCGGTAATGATGAACAAGTCGTGCTAATTCAAACGTTAAGTGAAAAAGTTGCGAATGGCATAAGACGAGATGGTTTCGAATAGATAGAATCTAGTAACATTCAAGATGTAACATTCTAGTGACATTCAGTTGCTTGAATCATAAGATGAAAATTTGACTGAAACCGATTTGGAGGAAATGTTTAATCTCCGTTCTATTGAAGAGGAAGCCTCAACGATCACTGAAAAGGTTTCGTTTGACTTTAAAAACCTGAGTAAAGGTTTACGAATGGCAAATGAGCTTTGTGATTTCTTAATAAAAATTGATCAGTCTATAGGATCTATAGGATCTTCTTGTTTTTAAAAGGCAAATTTTTAATGTCACGCCGAATATTAATCCGAAGTGAAAGACCTTTTAAAAGCGGTAAAATTAAAAAAAAATACTAAATTCTTTGAACCATTGCCTAAGCCTGATGATAATTATTAATATTGTGAAAAATCTCTCATTAAATTACTTTTATTATATATTTTTTCTTTTGATTTTGTAACCTTTTATTCTGTAATCTCCAATAATCCCATATAATTTACCTTTCCGTATTCACAGTTTTCGTATTCGCGGCATATTTACGGTATCTCCCGTAAATAAGGAACTTTGATTGTATGTTATAAAAAGTGGAGATTTCATTACATTGCAAGTGGGAAACTCATAAATTAATTGAAATAGGGGTGGCAATTTTACGGGTCAATCGTTTCATTGCCCGTTGTCAGATAGCGTATAGTCAACAATTTCAAAGGTGCAAAATTTTTACCCGTTTTTGATAATTTTTTGCTATCCTGTCCAACATGGATCATCGTGGAGAAGGTTCTTCTAATAGTAAAGAACTTATTACAAAAATGTATAGAAATCCGTACACAAGTCCTAATAACTTTGCTTGCAGATGATGAACTACAAATGATGTTCGATGCGTCTAGTTAGGAGTAATTTAATTATGACGATGATAACTTTTTACAGGATGACCCTTATTTGGCGGTTGACGCCTTGGATTATGACGAAGGAAAGAATGATATTTATTTTAATCATTCTTAGTTATTCGCTTATTAAACTGAGGAAGGTTGCGGCATTTTCTTGATGGAAATTAATACTAAATTGTATAAATAAAACAAAGTTGGCTAATTTCCACTTATATTTTTCTCTAAATTAATGATTTTTTTGTTAACCTAAAATCTAAAATGATTCTTTGTCAACCATTCGAAGAAGCTACCGTGTAGCGAAACGCGTTATGTTTTAGAGAAAAATATAAGTGGCATTTAGACAACTTTGTTTTATTTATACCATTCGCTTATTACGTACATTTCATTGCAGACATTCATGATTTCCTTGCAAACGCAAACACCTCAATGAACTTCCAAACTGATTAAATGACTATATAAAAATATTATATTTAATTTTCAAGAACTAACCAAATATTGGAAAAAATATTGAATATTTCTGTAGAATTTTCGATGTTGAAATAGTAATTATGAATGCCTAATGAAAACATAATTGTGAATGACACAAACCACTACTCAGAAAAGTTATTCCTGGCTGAAGAGATTTGTGTAACATATATAATTACTTGGAAGATTGTTACTTTGGATGAAATGACATTTATTTCCAGAACTATTAGATAGCTCACTCATTGTTCAATCTAAAATACGTTTCCCAACAAGATTGGTATAGTGTAGCAGATTGATTTCTTGTAGTTATGAGATGTCTTTATTTTACAAGAAGTTCAACTGGACTACAATTCAACTTAAATTCTTACACGTCGATTATATACAATAATACCTATCATAAATTGATTATATACTCCTGCCGCACTAGCAACTATAAATGCGTTAATAACGGGTTGTCCGGAAAGTTCGTAGATATTTTTTTAAGTGAAAGAGAACCGCAAATGGTTTACGAAATTAATTTAGTTGGTCTACTAAAGGGGGGGGGGGGGGAATCTCAGATACATTTGCCGCCCTACAAACTTTCTTACTACAAACTCGCTTTTATATTTGCTTAGAACACAACCAATAAAAGCAAAGTCTTATGTAAACAGACATTTAACATTCAAGTTTTATTTTTAAGTTTCAAGAACGGATTGAAATAATTAATATGGAATATATAATATATTTTAAAAGCTCTTTTTATGTCCTCCCCAGATATTTATAAAAAATGTACATTGCAATTTACGGCATGACTGAAAAGTAAAACACCCTATATATAAACAAATATATTAAAATTTTAACTTACAATGATATATCAAACCCATATCATATGACGATTTTAAATAAAACATAAGTGAGTGAAAAGAGCTGGTGACTCATTCTGGAATATAATTCGTTTAAAATGTATATAAACTTAAATAAAATCTACTTGTCTTGCTTTCAAGTATGCAAAATACTTAATTTCATCATGAATGTCTAAAGTATCAACAATTTCATTTTCTATTGAAATGATAGCCAAATCGTTTACTCTTTCTTGTCCCATGGAAGATCTCAAGTAGTTATTTATCAGTTTTAATTTTGAGGAAGATTTCTCACCACTGACTACCGAGACAGATAGGGCCAGAAGCTTATTGCTACCGTAATATTAGGGAATGTTTCAATTAAATAATGTTTAAACATATACTCTAATAGATCTTTAGGATTTTTGTTGTTTTCAATGTACGGAAACAGGGCTTTTATCTCCCCAGTTAATTCCCTAACGTTAATATCACGCTCGTTTTCATAGGACAGTTTGGATTCCAAATCAGTGCAATATTTCAGAAGTGCTGTTTTTTCAAGTTCGCTCAGTTTTGGGAATGCCAAACAAAAAATTAAATAGGTTCATATGATCTTTTAAAAGAGTTAAGCTTTTCTTGACTGAGATTGCAGTTGTATCCAAAATACTAAAATAAAAGTTTACTTTAAAATCGGGTGTGTCATTGTTAGCTTTATAGTCAAAAAATGTCTTTTTTGTCCTCTTTCTGTAATCACCGCCTTAGCTTCAACGAGCCGCCAGGCACACCACGCATATAAAAGCGACAATCGGTGCTTTCTTTATAAAATACGATTGGCATATTCCTAATAATAAATTACAATCAGCAAATGAAATAGTGGTGGTCCGTACAATGTATAATTAGGGTTGTCATACGTCTCGTATATACGGAACTGCCACCGTATTTGAGCATTCGGTCCGGTATTTCGTTACGTTCCAATTTTTGTCCCCGAAAATTATTGTAGACTTTTTTTTTGGTTGTAAATAATTACGGGAGGAGCCCTTAAAAGAATGCCGCAATGTTTATTCTTATCATACGTACTTTTATTTGCCGCCCGTAGTATTTTAATGCACGAAGATGTGACACACATACAGAGCTTTTTCGCCTACCTTGCTTTGCAAATTGATTGATTTTTTTAATAGAGATTTATTTGTTTGATTTACAAAATTTATAATGTCTACCTATCTATCAACTAGAACTTAAATGCTTTGAATATCTCCCCTCTACTGGAGGCATGGAGTTTCCAACCTAACAATCGGCTATCAAAAGTATCGCATGTGCCGTTAATTTTTTTAGTGATTGATGCCCATTTTTTTCAAGTTCAGCTTCGTTTTGCCGCCCCTCATGTGTTGCCGCCCGGGTGCTTTGAACCCGCTGCACCCGGGTTTAGTCGGCCCTGGTCTATTAGATAATTACCGTTATTATTTACAACTTTTTGCTAATGCTAGTGGTAGATCCATATTACCTTTTTGCCAAAAAAATAGCATCTTTATAGGCAAAACATGTCAATAGGTTGTTTTCATCAACTTCTTCCATTTAAGCTGGTTAAATTCATTTTTTTTTCGAATATGATATTGAGCTGGTTCATAAAGAATTCAATTTTTTGACGGATTCTGAAGATATTAAAAGGTCAGGGAAATATGAAAAACGACATAGTTTCGTGTATAACTTGAGAACTTTTTTTCGAATTTTTTGAAAAACCAGTATGATGTAAAACGAAAAATTAAGGCATTAAACACGTAGTGGAGGAAATGGGAGGGATGAAATCACAGCTTGGCAACAATGTGTGTCGTCAAGCTTTACGCGCCAACATGTCAATGTTTAACCTTATTCTTGGAAATACACAAATGGTAATTGTTAATATGTTATATCAAGTTATAACACAACATTCATCATAACATTCATCACAAGAAATATCCAATATTGAATTACCTAAAGTTATTGAAGACCAAAAAGTTTCTCATTAGTTATTATTTCTAATGAGAGAACTTTTTTACAGATTAGGAGAGTCTTTATTTTTTAAGTTTTTAATTTTTTCGCGTCATTTATTGGCCATATCCTTTTTTTGTGTTGATTGCTTGATTGTTTTCGTTGCACGTTATTGCATACAATCCATTTTACATCAAAAGATCATACAAAATGATTCGGTTCAGGAGATTTTGGTCACTTAGTTCGTGAGGGACCCACAAAAATTTCAAACGGTTGATTTCCAATATTTAACATATTTGTATTCTTACGAACTACGATGTGTGGATCTTCGACTATTACGGCCTTTATTTCATCAACGTCAATGTTTGAAGGTCGACCGGAGCGACGCCCTTTTCCAGGTCAAAATCACCACTCTTGAATCGACCAAAACAATTTTTGCACCATGATCTCCCCAACCGAACTCTCTTCATAAACCTGCGCAAATTGTGTTTTTATTTGGCGTGATATTGCGTATAAATGCAAGTTATGGATCGACATTTTCAATAAGAATCAACTTGACTAACGGAAGTCAAATCAAAGTAAATATGAACGCAAACATTGTAAATATCATAGGAATTAACAAGATGTAAATATAAATTTCTAATCCAACACAGATTTTTGCTTACAAGCGATGAAATAGAAACTAATGAAAAATTCCTACGAGGCTTTCGAAAAACGATATACAATTATTTTCAGAGAAACTTTTCAAAACCCGTTATTGAAATATTTGATCTTAAAAGAGTGGTACAAAAATGTGAGAATTATGGAACTGTAATACAATAATTTGTCTCAAATTTATGTTATGTTTTTAAGATCTTTAATAGCAAAAACTGACAAAACAACATCGTTCATAATCACTTTATTTTTCAGAAAAAGTTCGTAGAAAATATATATTTCATAACAGTAGTTTCTATTCCAAGTGGAGCCATAGAACGCAAACATTAACTATGTAATAAAATATCCAGGTTTGGTTGTGGGAATGGTCTCACAAAAGCGAGACTTGGAAAAATCTAAGAAAAATTACATTTATTTTCGCCTTTGTTTCCGACGTAAGTTTCAACTATCAACGGAAATCTTTTTCGGAATTCAATTTCCTCAATTTCCAGTTTATTTAATAAATATTTATGTGTTTCCCGTATAACTGGTTATTTAATAACATGCTAGTAAACTTTCAATGTTTGATGTTTTTGTATTGATTTTTGTTTTTGTGTTCTGAATTTGTTTACTTACCTTGGCTGAACTGATTGCGTTATTTTCATCATATACGTTTGTTTACTATTTAGTGGCCAACATTTTATTGCAAATGTAATACTAGTGCAAATGTAATAATAACCCTAAAATGCTTAGGTGAATGGCATTTCTATAGTTGCTTAGGCGGGGTTACCTATAACCCCAGTTATATATTTTTATTTAACGTTTAAAACAACAAAAAATAAACTTTTATTTCAATAAAACAAGATTTATTTTAAACATTCAGTACATACTTATGCTCTATGGTTATTACAAATAGCTTTAAAACACTTCGCACAAGCAGTTTTTGTTTTTCGGTCATATTTTCTCGGACATAAAATCCTGTGCATTTATTTATGCAATTTTGTTGGAGGTGGATCAACCGTTTCTTCTGAGTTTCATAAACAACATATCCTTTATTCTTTTAATGTTCGAGGTAATAGTTTTGTTAAACGTCTTTTCATATGAGAGCTTGCAAGTTGTAGTCGAAGTTCAAATACATTTTTTTGGAAAAACACTTTTTTGTTAACGCACGTTTCGCTAACCATGTTAGCATCATTAGGAGATGATTTAATCTAATGTGCGTCGAGAAGTTCAAAAAAAGTGATTTGGTGTTTAGTAAATCTCTTCAAGTTTAGTATTTCACACCAAAGCTTCCTATAAAAGAATTGAATAAATAATTTGTTAAAAATGTCCAGACTTAATCAGTTTCATAACTCTGATTAAAGGAATATGCTCAGCGTTTATGCAGAAGTAAATTACAATAGTCGCGCTGCAGTTAGAACATATGAAGAGCTCTACATAGCTAGACTTATCCCAAATCGACAAATTTTTCAAATAATTTTCAATCAGTTAGGTGAAATAGGTTCGTTTTATTAAAACAATCCTGGTGGACGACTGAAAGTATAACGGTAGAACAAGAAGAGGACATTTTGTTTAGTATCGCGGAAAATGCTGAACTAAGCACTAGGCGTTTGGAGGCATCTACAGGAATCAGCAAATCTACCGTTTCAAGAGTTCTCAATAAAGGAAAATTGTTTACCCACCATTTTTCGCGTGTTCAAAACTTATTGCCACAAGATTTGTCGGCTAGATCAGAATTTTGTGAAAATCTAGTACATATAAAAAAACAAAGACCCCATGTTTCCGAAGAAGATATTGTTTACTGACGGAGCAACTTTTACCAAACGCGGAATTTTTAACTGGCGAAATAATCATTATTACGCCCTGGGAAATCCACACCTACCAAGAGAGCGACATTTTCAGCACGAATGTTTAATTAACATTTAGTGCGGTATTATCAACAATGTTTAATTGGCTCATTTGAGTTTCCGCAAAGGCAATGATTTTTTAGACCTTTTGGACGATACACCTCAATACAAGACATGTGATTCATGCAAGATGGGGCTCCACCGCATTTTACTGTTGCAGTGCCAAATCATTTGAATCAACGTTTTCCACATCGATGGATTATGCGCGGGGGTGAGTATTCTTGGCCACCTCGTAGCCCAGACATTAATCCGCTGGACTTTTATTTGTGAGATCATATGAAGTTTTTAGTTTACCATGATGAAATCAATACACGAGACGAACTTTTACAAAATATTCAACAAACTGCCAATGTGATTAGAAATGAATAAAATATCTTCTCAAATGTGAGGCGGCAAAATATTCCCAGCTTTATAGGGTAAAAAATATGAGTTAATTCCTCATAAAGTAGGTAGCAAGCGCCTTCTAGGAACTAGGCTCAAACTAGTACCAAATTCGGATTTTTCACCTTTGAAAACCCAACTACCCCGATTCTAAACCTGATATCCTTAACCGTTTTTAAATTATCTCAATTTTTCGAAAATTTAGTTTCACCTTCAACACGCTGTATCTTTTTAATAATTAACATTTGCCAATACATTTATGAACTAAATTCTCTTACTTTGATCTCTACTATCACAAGTTGCTCTATGGCGGACATGTTATGAGTCACCCTGTATATGTTGTTAAGCTGTGTGTTAAACTAAGTGTTGTTTGTAAAATAAACCGTTGAATAAGATCTACAGAAACACAAATAGATCTGTATAATTTTTCTTGTAACTTGTATATTTTCTTCCCTCTAAATAAATGTATCTTCAAGTTTTAACGGTAAATCCACATATGTAAAAAGAAACTTATTATGAAAACTATGGTGAAAATTCGAAGGCAAACTTTTCTTTTACCTGTATGTATATGCTAGAATATAAATTTCATCAAAATATTATTTAAAAATTTTACCTATGCATATATTAGGTTCTAAACTAGCAGAAATATTTAAAAATTATTCGACATACAATGGACGATAATTAATTTTTTAATATGCACCTTTTCTATGTTATAATGTAACGAAAATTTTAGTTAAAGCATATAGAACTATGCGTCAAGCTCATCTGAAAAATCATGTAAAGCAAGCTCCATCGAAAATTTCGTTTTTAAAAGAACAATTTCGATAACCAATCACTATACAGGGTGTAAGGAAAATAAGTTACGTAAATTTAACAAACGGTACTTCACTTCAGTTGAAATAAACAAGTTCCTTACAACAATAATCAAAAACCGAAGCGTTTCCGCTAAAAAAAGCACAAATCGGGAAGCTATGATTAGAACGATAATTATTATCATAGTTTTAAGCAAATCTGTTTTTGGAAAAAAGTAATTTCTTGGTATTATTTAACAAATGAACTACAAATAATTTAGTGACCATTATTGCATTTTTAATTAAGAATCATATTATAGATCAACTAAAATAAAAGTAGCAACGTTGCATTAACTAATTGAAATGGCTTCCACAACAAAGGGTATTATGTGACAAAAATTATTTCAGTTTGTGTCAAGTTTAACAAGCTGCTGCCAACTATATTAGTAATATACCTAGACTTTTTCAGCGTATCCGGGAAAATAGGTTAAAACGGTGACAAGCTTGCATATATTCAAAATGGTGAAAATAATTAATCATGTATTTCTGACGTGACTGTAATTGTGACATGTAATTGTGAACATGACTCCTTTACAACGTTTTATAATGCTACGGAATGAAAAATTAGTACTAGTAATTTCAAGTTTAACATTAAGCGATATTAATGTGTACATTTTCATTTTTGATATTAAAAAAAAACAACCAAATTTATTCTGGAATAAATGAAAATAAAATATATTAACATTATATTTTCAAAGTGTTGACCTGTTTTCATCGGAAATGGTTGCATTTGGGATACATGTTTTAAGGAAACTTTTTGTTTAATATAATGTAAAGGGCCGTTGGTTGCATTTAACAAAGTTATTTCCCTCACACCCTGTATGTGATAAAAACCGCATGTATGATATCGCACAGCAAGTACACTGGTGTAAAAAGCGGTTCAAAATTTTAAATCAAAATACCTGACTTTTGTTATAAAATTATTTCTTCGTTGAGTTCGAAGTATTCAAGATAGTGAAACATTCACTTGCTGAGTAAGCACTCAGTGTTATAATTTACATTGAAAATCAAAGAAGCACTAATTCAAAATATCATCAGTTTTATGCGCAAAATATGCAAATTGATAGGCAACTTTTTGGAGACCGTGTCTTTTGATTTTTGGTAGGCTCCAGGAATAATAACTACTTCTAGTTATGACCAGCTCACAATTAACATATCTCATAAAATAAATGCGTATTATCCTGCCAAATATCCCAGAATCTGGAAACAACAACGACTTGTAGTACAGTTGCTACTGATCAAATGAAATCCACTATAGTAAATGCCGGATTCGATCGTGTTCCTTGTCTATCGAGAGCGCCTCTTTGCAGTTCCGTCGTAGTAAATCCATCGCAATTGATTTTTACTACTTTCAAAAGAGCGATCATTCAACTTAAAAATCATAAAGCACCAGAAAGTTATGGAATAACTGGTAAAATGATCTAGGAGATGGGCAAGGAAGGAATCAACATATTACATTTAATCTTCAACAAAGTATGGGATCAATGTGTATGGTGCAGCATTTTCTGACCTTTAAGATTGGAGCATTTTCAGACCCTTAATACCGTTCAACAAGAAAGGTTCAATTCGAAATTGTGAAAATTACTGCTGATGCATGTATATGTATGAATAATTATCTGTTTTCTCACATGCAAATAAAGTTGTTCTAGTGTATAACGTAAATGAAGACCTAAAACTTTTCACTAAGAATCAACTTCCGGTAGAATAAGCTGGTTTTCTTAGGTAGTAGAGGGGGTAGAGGAACAAGGGAGCAGATCCTCAATTTACGTCAGCTGATAGATAAAGCACGTGAGTTCAATATCCCTCTGTTTTTGTATTTTATAGATTACAAAAAAAAATATGGAACCTTCGTTTTGCACATGACACCACATTAATGGTAGGTAGTGTACAAGAGAGTATTGAAATCACAAAACGTGTGCAAGATAGTAACTGGGGTCAAAAACTGGGCCTGGAAATAAACTCGAAAAAGACAATATTAATGGTCATCGATAGAGGGTAAAATGTGCAGTTGACCTCGCAGTTAAATATCCAAAAAGTTAATCAGTTTAATTATCTGAATTCAATAGTAGACGAGATTGGTGGTTGTGGAATAGAAATAATAAGGCGTATTGTATGCGCTGCTATGGAGAAAGTATGGAAAATATGGACTGATGGTGCTATAACTCCAGCTATTGCAGAAGCCTAACTCATGATTTCCAGTTGCACATGCGATATCTTCTTTACATATGGGATACCTGCTACAATAATATATTGAATGAAACTACATTTAAAATTTTTGAAGAATTAATAGTTAAGAATAATTAAATAGTTAAATATTGTTCCTATAATTACTTCAAAACATCTACATGAAATGCGACTACGACGGCGACTACGTCTTACAACACCTGAGAGGAAGGCAGTATTGGAACAGGAATGGAAATTCCCACACCCACATTCGTCTTTAAATTTAACGTCATCGAATTACTACATGTTCAGTTCTGCTCTCATTAACCTTCTCTTTTTTAATGACAAAAACCTAAAAAATTGATTGATGAATGGATACTTGCCAAAGGTAAGTTATCCGTTCGCTACGGAACCTAGGGAAAAAGATTAATGCAACTTCTGATTGATATATTAAATAAATTATCGTAAAATTTGTAAAATTTGTAAAATTTTCCTTCCAAAAATCTGATAATAAAATGCCAAATTGCAATATTTTTAATATAATCACGAGAAAAGTATGGATAGTCAGGCACCGCGAAGCTATTTTGTTCAGAAAGCCTGATGAATATCGCAGGCCAGTCTGGCCGCTTAATGAGGGACCGAATGCCTCGATCCGAATTTAACTGCTCGTTTAGGAGAATCATTTTGCTGTTAGGGTAGTCGTTGAAGCATGGAAAATAGCTGTTTCTATTATCTTGAAACGGGAACTATTGCGCCGAGTTCTTATCGCTATAGAATTTTTACAAATTGAGAAAGGAAGTTAACTTTGGGGAAAGTTGGAGTTTTTACATTTCATATTATTCCAGAGTTAATACCATCCATCCATAGATTTGCTTTAGCGATATTATTCTAAGAAGGAACAGGTACTGTACCTGAATACAATATATATTTACCGGCAATATTCACATCTCATCACATTTGGTAAAGTTTTCAAGAAAATTTGTGATAAGCCAGAAAAGTAATATTCTGAGCGTAATAAATAATCATATTTCTAGTCTTAAATTCTAGAAAGACAGATACACTCATACCGGAGTAGAATTTGCCGATAATATTCTACCGATTTTGTACTAGCAGATACCAGTTAGCTGTGACATAACACTTTTAAACTAGGTCCACACCAATACAATTTTGTGTGTGTGTTGAATTTACCGGAACAAATTGTTTGAATTATCTGATGGACAACAGATGATTCATGTGCGTGCTGTGCGGCGATAATATTTGTGTGTCAGAGCGTCTACATTGCCGCACAGACGCCACATACAACACATACAGCCCGCACATCACAAATTTTAATTGATGTGGACCCAGCTTTAGAGGCGAAATTTTATCGATTTGAATTTGAGTGGGGATTTCTTTATCTCATCATTCACTAGAGTTTTCAACAATATCGATGATGAACTATTTTTTTTACTATTTATCTTGAGCGCAACGAATAATCAATTCTGTTTTTTCTGTGTGGATACTTAATTCTAATCATCATCTAAAATCATATTGATAAATCAATATTTCTATTGCAACCTTTAGTGAGAAACACTAAACTCAAAGAGATTTGTCACTAAACACCACATTACTGTCTTAAACTTCTCGACGCGTGCTTCGCTAACCGTGTTAACATCATCAGAAGATGATTCAATCTAATTCTAATACTAATCTCACTTCTATTTATATGATAACTGTACTTAATGAAGAGCGTAAAAGTAATTAACCATGAAGTTAGTTGAAGCGTTACACTAATAATAACTGAAAAAGTTGACTGCATGGAATAACTCCTTTGTCGCGGATCATGGTTTTCTTAGTTTATTTTTATTTGAATGCTTTCATAGGCAATTGAATGCTTTTATACGCATGATATTTATACTTTTAACAAGTTTTAAATTACTAATTTCTATATCATGATCATTCTCGAGTCTTTAAAAGTCGAAGATTCTTTCAATAATTGAACATAACCTATTTTAATATTTTAATAAATTATGTTTCCTAATTAATTTATCTACAACATACAATTATCAATTTTTCAATTGGAACCTTTGGTGTGAAACACTAAACTTGAAGAGATTTACCACTAAACACCAAAAAAGTGATTTGGTGTTTAGTGGTAAATCTTTTCAAGTTTAACATGCAATTAATTTATCTCCGGACACCTTCGAGATTAATTTTAATCCTTTGTTATTATTATCGTTGTTTAAAGGACAATTAATTAATCTACCTACCATAAATTTTAAACTAGCCATTTTATTATGAAAGCTATGATTCGAATTGTTAGAAATATATCTCAAAGTGGTCGAATTTTTTCTAAAACTATCAAAATGTAACATATTTTTCTTGTTCCTACTCAATAAAATATCTAAAAACGGTAATCTGTCATTATTTTCGAGTCCATATGTGAACACTATAGTTTCGGATTTACATTAACATATTAACCAGGATACGAAGTTATATAAAGAACATATTGCCATTAGAAATGAAAAATCTTGTCTTCCCCAACATACACTCGAGCTGGACCATAATATATATATTAATAATTTAAGACTTGTTAAAACTGTAGATAGTAGTAGCGCTTTAAATGCGTATAAAAATTAAAATGCAAGAAAACCATAAACCAGGGTAAAGGACCTGTGCCATTCAGTTAAAATTTTCAATTATTAATGTTAACGCTTAATTAATATTGACTTCAATGTACATGATTTTTATAAGCTTCATTAGCTAAGGATATTATATAAATAGAACATAGTTACATTTTAGAATTAGATTGAATTCTGATGATGCTAACATGGTTAGCGAAAGACGTGTCGAGAAGTTTAAAAACGTGATTTGGCTTTTAGTGGAAAAATTTTTGGAATTTATATTGATGAAGCTGCAGGACACTTTCAATTCTGTTGTCCAAATTTTACGTCATATTCTGATTGGAACACATTTGTTCCGGTTTTTGATTATTATTACCTTTAGTAAATGCATATATCGTATAAATAAATACATATTTATTGATGCTTTAGTAATATGTGTATTTTGATAGAACTTTTATTAGTTTAATACAAAAAAATAATTGTTAACCCATCATGACTCTCTAATAATGATGAGAAAACAATCCTTATATTCCAAGCCACTAAAAGGTGTTATAAACTAATTTAAATGCTATTGCATACGATAGATAATATAATGTCTAAAATATTAGATAATGTCTGGCTGTTTCCAATAATATCCAAAATTTAGGTTTCGTAATAAATAAAATAATTCATTATTATTATTGCATGGAATAGTTTTCTCGTTGTAAAGAACGTTCATCGAATAAAACTGACATTTACATGTACAGCAATTCAATGTAAGTCCTTGTAAATAATACAAGAACTGAGAGTGGGAAATGCATTCAAGCGGAAAGCTAGCACACAATAAACATTTTCAATTGGGTTTGTTTCTAGAACTAGTTTCGTGTAAAGTTTTTCCGAGTTCAAAAGATTGGCCATTTCTTCTTAGTATTCACGGTTAGAATGCTTTTTGCCGCCACCAAAAACATTCCTAACGTTTTCCACGCTAATATAACTGGGATATTTTAATAATAATATACTACTGGCATTAGCCTCTTAGCTGAGTTAAAAGTTTAGTCACAGGCAAAAATCATTTATAATCAACATATATATCATATATATATATATATATATATATATATATATATATATATATATATATATATATATATATATATATACATATATATATATATATTTTTTTTTTATGTAAAAGGATCACTTCTGCATTTTTCCATAAGTCAGGTACTTTTTGTTCTTTGAGGCATTTTGAGTATAATTTTGCCAGTGTTTTATGTAACGTCCGACCACCAGCTTTTAGCATTTCGACGGTTACACTATCCTTTCCTGGAGCCTTGCCGTTCTTCATCAATTCTATAGCATTTGTTACTTCCTCCACTAGGATATCTGGTATTATATATTGTTCTTCCGTGGGTATTGCTGTCCCTGACTGGCTCTGATCTTCATATAACTGGGAATAAAACCTTCTGACAATCTCTAACATTTGGGTACGCGTCCTGCACACTGTGCCATCCTCACGCTTTAAAGCATATATTTGCGTTCTTTTGTTTCTCAGCTTCTGTTTAGCTTTGTTAATTCCTTTGTTTTCATCCAGGGTTTTTTGCACTAGCTGCATATTGAATCGGCGCGTGTCCTCTCTGATACGTTTTCTTATAGTTTTGCAGAGCTCAGTGTACTCGACCCTGCCAAAAGGACTACCTGCATTTCTCATTGCTCGCCGTTTCTTCATTAAATCAATGGTCTCACTGGAGATTTTTGTTTGTTTGAGACATTTTTCCTCTGGTGCTATTGAAGCAGCCGTTTGAAGTACATTGTTGGCGATTTCTTCATATTGAACTGATATTTCCACCTCCTCTGGATCTTGTAACGCAGCAAACCGGTTTGACAAAGCAATCTCAAAATTGCTTCCTCTCTCCAGCAGTTTTCCAGAATCCACCTTGCCCTTCTTTGATCTTACCATTTTTTCGCGCTCTTTTCGACAGTCAATCCGAACCCTTGCTCGTACAATTCGGTGGTCACTTCCAACATTAAAATTGTTAAGGACAGTACAATTGGTAAATATTGTTTTATCGTTGGTCATGATGTAGTCAATTTCGCTTGTGAGCCCAGATGGACTTTTCCATGTCCATTTTCTGCTGATATTTTTCTTATAGAATGAATTCATAAAATATAGTTCTTGTCCTTCAGCAAAATCAACTAATCTGTCACCTCTATTGTCTTGCTCACCAGTTCCATATGGGCCAGTTGCATTTTCGTCTGTTCTTGTTGTTCCAATTCTGGCATTAAAATCACCCATCAGGATTTTGTACCTACATTTCTCCTTGTATAAAAGCTGGGCCACATCATCATAAAATTCCTCAATTTCCTCATCTTTATGGCTTATAGTTGGTGCATAAGCTTGGACGATTTGAAGCCTAAACTTTTTATTCAGCTGAATGACGCATTGGGCTAATCGGTCGGATGTACTTTCAATTTTTACCACACTGTCGTTCAGCTTTCGATTGATGAGGAATCCTATTCCGCCACATCGGCCATTTTCCGTACCTCGAGTGTAGAGTACGTGTCCAGTTGGTTCCAGTTTGATTAACTCTTCACCCTTCCTTCGTGTTTCACAGAGCCCAATAATATCCCAATGTATGTTGTCAAGTTCGATTAACAGTTCTTGCAATCGGGCCTCTGTTTTCATAGTCCGTATATTTAACGTTGCAATGTCAAAAGTCCAATGGCAGCCTGATCTAACCCGGTGATTCTTAGCACCCTCTGCCTTGGGGCAGGTCTTCCCGCTGCCGTAGGTAGTTGCCCCTTGGCCTCCGGGGAATGAGGGCCGTGTTTGAGGTTGTACTGTCATATTTCAACATACTGAAATACCATGTTGAAGGTATGGACCGTAATCTGCCACGCTGGTCCAATGCGGGTTGGCAGATTTTGGATCATGTTAGTCTGAGGCCTCCGCTTTGACCTGTCCGCCAGGGGTGACCCTCCCCTCCCCTCCTTTTACATAAAAAAGGAGCACAGGAAGATTTAAAGAACTACCGTCCAATAAGCCTCCTATCAGTGATGTACAAAGTTTTCACTAAGATAATTTCTAAAAGAATATTAAAAAAACTGAATGACGCACAACCAAGAGAACAAGCAGGATTCAGAAGTGGATTCAGTACAATGGATCACATCCAGGTTGTACAGCAGGTCATAGAAAGGCACAACGAATACACCATGCCACTGTGCTTGGCTTTTATTGACTACAAAAAAGCATTTGATTCCATCTCAAAGCATGCGATAATGGATGCACTGCTTAGCCAAGGTGTAGAGAGAGCCTATGTAAACCTATTAGAATCGATATATGATGGAGCTACAGCCACAATTCACCTTGATGATCTTGAAGTGGGAATTAATATAGAACGAGGTGTACGGCAGGGTGACGCAATATCGCCTATTCTTTTCTCGGCTGGCCTTGAAGAAGTATTCCGTAAACTGGATTGGGAACAGGATGGGGTAAATATCAATGGTGCAAACTTAAACCATCTTAGATTTGCAGATGATATTATTCTCATTTCACAAGACCCAGAGGAGCTGCAAAGACGCATACAAGAACTGCATAGGGCTGGCGAACCATTTGGCTTGAAAATAAACCTGAAAAAGAGTCAGGTTATGTTCAATAACTTCGCTCAGGACAGAAGAATTTCAGTTTTAGGAAGGGATTTAGAGATTGTGGACAGCTTTGTATATCTTGGGCAGAGGATTTCCATGGAGGGGAATACCGCCCGGGAGGTGGAACGGCGTGTTAAATGTGGCTGGCAGGCATTTGGTAGGCTCAACATAGTGTTTAAGAGCAGACTCCCACTTTGCCTGAAAAGAAAAGTATTCGATCAGTGCGTTCTACCCGTTATGACATACGGAAGTGAAACCTGGACACTCACATCGCAATCAATTCAAAAACTTCGGGTGGCACAGAGGGGAATGGAAAGATGTATGCTTGGCATTACAAGACGAGACAGAAAGTCCTGCGCATGGATCAGGGAACAAACAAAAGTCTGTGACATCATTGGAAGAGTAAAACAGTTGAAATGGAGATGGGCAGGCCATATAGCGAGGCGATGGGACGACAGATGGACCAAGGCAATCCTGGAGTGGATACCGCTTGATCGCAAACGTCCGCGAAGAAGACCGAAAGCACGATGGACTGATGACATCGTTAAGTATATTGGACCCGAGTGGCAGAGGAAAGCCCAGGACCGTGGAGGTTGGAAGCATGCTGAAGAGGCCTTCATCCTGCAGTGGATCGATACGGGCTGATGATGATGATGATGATATATATATATATATATATATATATATATATATATATATATATATATATATATATATATATATATATATATATACATATGCATAAATATACATGAAACCAATAAAGAGAATTTGGAAGAGTCTAATGAAAAAAAGTGTATTAAAGCTTACACATCAATATAGAGCATACATGATAATATACAAAACGCTGTAGGAACCGCTTTCCGTAACAGTGATAGATGAAACAGCCAAAATGGCGGGTATCATGACCAAAGGCTTTAGGGCAGGAGTCAGACAGCTCGAGATTGATATAGTGAAAAACCTACTATGTGCAGAAGATCTTATTCCAACGTTTTTTTTCAGTTTTCTCGAAACAATTTTTATACTCGACTTCTGGTACTTCCTTCAAGGCAGTTAGCGAACACTTTTGAATGGCCACCATGGACTCAAAATTAATTCGTATTTTTTAATTTTTAGTGAAAAATTGACGAATAATTATTGCGAAGTGCGGTGCTGTATTTTTGTAATGCAAAAACCATGACTTGTTTTGTCACAAATCTGGTCGTTTTATACAAATGACCGTTATTAACTTTCTGATCAGCTAGAAGGAACTGTTTTTGGACAATTCCGACTTTGCTTCATGTTTAACGCGTTACTGGCTTGATTGTCGAGATATTTCTAGGTCAGAAACATCTGATCCATATCCCATTACCAGTAATTATGCATTGCAGAATGTCATTATCCAAAGAAATCATCTCTTCAGCAACTTCAACATGACGTTCTTCAACAAAATTCGATTTGTTCGGAACAAGGCGAGAAAACACAATAGGCAAAAGTAAATTATTTTTGAAAATTGATTGAATTAATCCATCTGATAACTCCAGTAATATCTGCAATGCCTCTAAAACTTAATCCGCGATTACTCAGTATAAGATTTTTGATTTGGGTAATGTTTTCTTCCTTGGTTGGCATAGAAGGTCTTCCTCAACGAAGTATGTCTTCAACTATGTCCCTACTATCACTAAAGTCTTCGAACTACTGCAAACATGTTTTTGACATATATTCGTTGCCGTAACACCTTAACATTCTTAATGGCATCACCACAAGGAATTTCGTTTTATACACAATATTTAATGTAGATTTATTGCTTGATAAATATATCCACTTTAAAAATCGCCAACAAAAACAATTACGAAAGACGCTATAATTTCTAACACAACAAGCGAAATAATATGAAATTTCTGACAGTCACTTGTTATACGGATGCACAAAGCGCACGACCTTTTAAAACAAAAGTAATCTGGGTTTCTGATTATAATAGAATTTTATGTTAATGTGAATTCGAATGTCCAAAGTTTTATTCCATAAATAAATAAACAAAATTCTAAATTTATTTTAGTATTTTCTAGACAAATTAAAATTGGCTGCTTGTTTTCTTGGCAAATGCTAATTAGCTCTCTGAATTATACAAACCATTCAATCAACTAAGCAGTAGAATAAGTCAGCGTTTTTGCAACCGCAATACTCTTCGATCGAACAAACTCGTCCTTTACGTGGTCTGTCGCTCAATATAAATCTTGTAAATAATACAAGAGAATCTCAGCAGCGAAGGCATTGAAGCGAAAAGCTGGCACACAATAAACATTTCCAATTCGGTCCATTTCTAAAACTAGTTTCCGTGCAAAGTTTATCAGAGCTTTTCGGATTGGTCGTATAGCTCTTGGTATTCACGGTTGGGGTTGTTCTCTCGCCACCAAAAACTTTCCAAACTCTTTCCGGACAAAATCGAAATACACTGGCGTATTAGTTCTGTTAAGCGGTTGATCGTGGATCATAAAAGTAATCTGAGGCGCAAACCACGGCATATTTTTAAATGGAAAGTGTTGAAATATATTTAAAAATATTTATTATATTTTATGGATTATATCTTTAAATAATTTATGATGTTTATACATTTTTCATTAAGAAAATAATTAAAATAAATTATTATCAGTTTAATAAATAAAATAAAAGCATTTTTTAACTTTGGAAATGTTTTTAGTTTATTGAATACACATATTAACAAAAATAAGCATTAGTTATAATATTCTGTGCTTTGCATATAAATAGAAATTCTTTTAGGATTCTAGAGGATCATTAAATACAATTTATTAAATATAGGTATCAATTTCTAATATACTTGGGTGTAACAAAACTATAGCCTATACAAAACCCCTATATAAATTACCCCCAAATACCACTATATAAATTGAATAATAAAAGAATCAAATTAAATGCATTCAATAAATTTCAAATTTTGCGGCAGTATTCAGTTGGCTGCATAAGCGACATTGTCGAGTTTCATGTTTTTCTTGTTGATATTTATTGACACGTTTGGAGGTTATCCATTACGATCGAAAGCAGTTTCTTTATGCCCTAATTTCGCGTCTAATTTCACTCATTTTAACGTTTTTGTTAAAAACGGTCGACTAAATATTTCGCAGTAGAATCATTTTAATCCTGAAGTAGGAATTTGTCGGAGCTAATAATTGAAATCGGATACCTAACAGCTAAAATCCTAACACATAATCTAAACACCTAAAATGCATATTTGAATCACTTTGAAAATATACTAATTGTATGTCTTGAATCTAAAAACTGATTCACTTTTTGCTTGGTTACATTTATGTCTCTAAGTAAATGGTTTAAAAATTTAGTTTCATCATGTCGTCAGGTATTTTTGTATGCAAGTAAGTTAATCAGTAGTCTTATTGTTCTAAAATTATTAAAACATCACGAGTTTGCGCACCATGTCGTTTCAGATAATTTTCCGAATTTGAAAAAGAACGGGCTAATAATATGAAAGAAACCAGGTTAGCGTTCTTCTGAAACTCCAGGATGATGAACATTGTTGTTTGCACACTTGTAGACACTTGTGTCATAGCCATGCCAAAATTCCATGAGTTAGGATACGAATTGCTTCCGCATCCACCATATTCGCAAGATTTAGCACTCCGCGATTATTTCCTATTTCCAGAAGAAAATTTGTTGTAATAATGATTATTTGTTGTAATAGTAATTATTGCTTAAATGAACACTTATTTTGAAGGGTTGGTGCAATCGTATTTTTTAGAGGGGATACAAAAGATAGTGTGTCGGACTGAAAGGTGGTTACGTTGAAAAGTAAAATACATTTTTTATATAAAAATGTTTTTTCTGGTCAAGGCCGGGTACTACCGGGTAATATCATACCACCTTTGTATTAAACGACAATATCGTTTAAGTTTGTCTTTTTTATATAACAAAAGAAACCAAATTTATGCTAAAATGTATAGAATGAATATCCTCAAAGATATCACATTTTATTTAAAAAAAAAACCTTACTTATTAATCAATATAAAAAACTCAGTTGGGTTCGAATCGAAATTGGATATCGAAATAAACACGACGATGCGACGTTGTCAATTTTGAAAAAAAAATTGGAAAAATTCTGACCTGTTTTGTGCGGAAATTAATGCATTTTGGACATAGAATTTAAGGAAATTTCTTGTTCAAAATTATATAAAGAATCAGTGGTTAAATTTTCGACAGTTATTGCCATTACACCCTTAATTTAATAACTACGCTTAACGTATTTCTTACTTACTATTTTTCGTATAAAATATAAAAGATTTGATATTTTTATCTTTACACAATTTCGCCATGGTGTACACAAAATTTATAGAATGAAACCTATATAATTTATTTTCCATGGTATTGCCTGGTATTTGAAAAAGATTTGATGCTTACGGTTTGGTTTTAGTAAGTCAAATTATATTTTCTTACTTGTATTTTTTAGGTTTGTAAATTTGGGGCTTTGATAAACGAAAAGTATTATCTAACAAATAACTGCAGGGACTCGAAGTTTATAATGTGGTGTTATGTTTTCCTACTAGTTAAGTATCTTATATATATATATATATATATATATATATATATATATATATATATATATATATATATATATATTTAACATTAAATTCCATATTGTACAGTTAAGCTCGATTACCTGTGCATGGATGTGCCCCATTTTTTCCTGAATCCTTTTCTCAACACCCGTTGACCCTCTTTAACCTGTTTTTCTAATTGTAAAACCAACAAGCCTTTTGTCCTACCCATATTTTGTTCCTTCAAAGTTATCTTGACAATTTGTGTTAACAAATGTATGTGCACAGTGCGTATCAGTATTGGTCCGGGAAAATGTGATTAAAACGAAATACCTTTATATCTTTTATGAATTATTATTCGAAGTATTCTCCTCTCGCTTCGATGCATTTGTTATATCGGTTCAATAGTGTGAATAGCCCCCAAAGCACGCGTCCGAACTGTTTGGATGATCTGAATGTCTTCAAAAAAAAACCCCTTAAAAAAAAATCAAAACACCACAGTGCCGAGCTAGAATTCAGTGAAACCCTATTCCATCTAGAGTGAAACACGTTTTCCTATAGTAATGTATCTGAATTTTGTTTAGTAACCAAGAATATTTCCTTATTATGTCAAAATACCTCTAGAAATTCCAAGTTTTTAGAGTGATATACAACATACAACAATTTAGATATTTCATAGTTTTTTTTTCGATGAATATGGAAAATAAGGTAAAACATTCCACTCATGATTTAACATACTACCTGTGAATTTTCATCTGATTATTAATGGCGTAAGTAGTACCAGGTGGTGCCAGACGCACGTTTGATAGCGACTAAAGAATGGGGCAAATTTTTGCGTGGATTGCGGAGAAAAGATTCCTTTGCAAAATTCACTATGCAACTTTTCATGCATACCTAGTACCTGGAGGATCACGGACGCTATCACACTAGTACTGCTACGAAACATATGATGGCATGAGCAGCATTTAATTATATATATATATATATATATATATATATATATATATATATATATATATATATATATATATATATATATATATAGCTGTACCTTGGTCAGTTCTTTAGTGGCTTTCGAACGTTCAGTTAGAACCCGACTGATGACGTTTTAAAGCCAGAAACCGGTCTCGTGAGAAGCTTGCTGACCCCTGATGGCACTAAAAAAATGCTGACGACTAAAATTTTTTTTTTTGCGCGGAGCACAGGACAATATCATGTTATTGGAATATTTTTAGTGTTTTCATAAGTAAGTTTTAATTTAATTTTGAACTAAAACTCATATGCATCCAAAACCCTATTAGGTATTATTTACGCTTTTACCCAGCCTTAAGTTACTATTGTTTATATTGTAGTGCGCGAATGCATGTTTGGCAAAAAAAGATTTCTCATTTAATTTTCCTATATCAAATATAAGTACTATATTCTTAATATCTGATTTATAAGGATGTTTTAGTTTGCTCAGTATATCTTCGATCACAGTCTTAACAACTAATTACATATATTCCCGGTTTTTTATGTTGGTTTACTTTATTCTTTGGATTATCCAAAATTGGTAAACTATCTTAATATCCACTTTTTGAATATCTTGTCTTGTCTAGCCCTGGTGATGAGGCAACAAACCGTATTACCCTAAATCTGTTTATATTTTTGAAAATTGGAATATTCTTTTAATTAATAATTAATAATTAATCTATTTACAATGTTCTTATTATATTCATTCACTTCGGCTACTTCCCTAATCAATTTTAATTATTTTTATAACAATATTGGTTTCAAAGAAAATTAAATAATCTATTATGATAAAGTTTTATAATTGCCATTTGATTATGCTAAAAAGCACTGTTTGAATGACTATTCTCAAATACCTGATAATGTTGTGGAATGGCCTGTTTTCATGACAATGCTTTCATTCATTTGGCCGTAACTGTTTCAGCGAAAAGTGTTTAAGACAAACATTTTTTAAATGCATTCCAGCAATATAAGTATTTCTAGTAAATGGTTCAATAGCATTACAGCAAAAATATAATAGCATAGTATGCATTTGCATTTTCCGGACTCGTTTGTCGCCTTTCACCAAAATCGTTTTATTTACCCGAAGTAAACACTGATACGGCCCACGCAAATTTTGTACGATACCGACATAACATGGCAAATTCATGACGTTCGTTGCCATTACTGATGCCTTAATGTTGTATATTTTATGTAAGTATTTCGTTTTAAAATCATAAAACCTTTAGAATTACTTTAAAGCAATGGTATTTAACTGATACATTTCCTAAATGTGTTCTTTCCTAACATAGTGATAAAAATTGTCCACCGAGATTCTAAGATTTCACATTATAGGATTACCTTCTTAGTGCAATATAAAAAAAGATTTCAACGAATATTCCCCAGGAATATAGATTCCAGGATATTGGACTACATGGGATTTTTAATTGGTGCAATTAAATACTAATTATGTGAAATTACAACTATAATAATTGTATCGCAAATGTCAAAAAAAGGAACCCATTTGTAGAGTAGGGAGAGGTGAATATGTGTGTCATTTTATCTTCAAAATATAAGCCGCAACTGCAATAAGTGATTAGATTTTCTAGATTTGTCTTTAATTCCGAAGTATCGGACAATTGCTCCGAACAATTGTCCCGGATGAAACCGGTCTTAAGACGTGAGTGAATTTTTTCCTCATAGTAATCGAATGAGACACAGTTCGTTTAGTCAAACTACCTGTATTTAAAAATACATTTAATTATTATATAAATATATAATAGCTCCAATAATATTATATAATTTTATTACAGCAAGCAGAATATTATATGGTGCTTTTAGAAATGATATTTTTAATTTTCAAATGCTAATTCGATTTTCAATTCGTAATTCGCTAACAAAATTAGAGTAATTTTATGACATGATATTTAAATAGGAAGATGCCGTATCAATTCGCACCGCTCAGCTTGGATTCAAAAAGTTTCCGGGGGAAGACACAATTGTTGAAGATAGGGAACATCAAGTCGTTCACCTTGTCTTGATGCCAATATTTTAAGAGCAGCTGATGTGCAGTTCCTAGAAGAGGCACTGTTACCATACACCTGCTGAAGTTTTGTAAAAGTTCCCGTTACATTGTGCCCAAACGGAAAAAAAACTTGATAGTATTCCGCTCGATATTGTTTATTTTTTTTGTTTGGTCATTTTTATTTATTTTTCAAACTTGTAATGAAGACGCATTCAGTGTTGACCTGCCTCCCCTCCAAAAGGGAAGTCAATAGTATTACTAGATCGATTACTATGCCACCACCAGTTCCATTACTTTATTAGTCTCCACTGGCGGAGACTCTTCAGACAGTGATTTCGAGGTCAGCACCGGCAGAAAAAGGCGCTGCACCAAGCGAAATAGGCCGTCCTCCGAGGAAGAGAGGCAGCCTGAACAGGCAATGAAGAAAAGACCCGTCGGAGAGGCGGGCCCTAGCGCAAAACCAACCCCGGTAGCCAAAGAGGCCACCGCCAAGAAAATACCGGCAGCGAAGACTGAAAAAGTCCCGCCGGTGATACTACGCAGCAAAGCGCAGTACATGAAGGTAATGACCTTCATTTTAAAAGAGAAAATCGGCACTGACAAGGCGCTGAATCGCCCTGAAGGGGTCAAAATTCAGCCTAGATCGTCAACCGATTATAGGAAATTGACGGCGTTCTTGGATGGGGAAAAAATTCCCTATCACACGTTCTGCTCAAAAGACGAGAAGCAGCTCCATGTCTTGCTCCGCAACATCGTGGAAACGGTCACGGAGGACGAGGTCAGAGAAGAGCTCGTCGAACTAGGGTTCACTCCATCCAAAGTCCAGAGATGGAGAAATAACAAGGGACCACTAGCCATGGTACACGTCATCCTCCCCAAGACACAAAAGGGGATATATAATCTAAAGTATCTGGTGCACCAGAAAATTAAAGTCGAGAGTGTAAAATCTAACGGTGAGACCTCGCAGTGTTTCAACTGCCAGGTCTATGGGCACACGGCCAAGAAGTGCCACGCCCCACCAAAATGCATGAGGTGCTCGATGAACCACGCCTCAAAAGACTGCAAAAAGCCGAGGAACACTCCGGCTAAATGCGTTAACTGCGGTGGTCCCCACCCAGCAAACGCGAAAACTTGCCCCAGGAAACCCCCGAACAGGTTGGAGGGCAAGAAAACACAGGAAGCCGCTCCGGTCAAAACTCCGCCGAAGATTCCACCCCCTACATTCGTCTGGGGGACTCAAACAAACAGGAAAACCCCGGTCGAGGCGACGGTCGCCCCGACACAGGCCACTCTCCCAAAAATCCAGTTGCCGGACTTCTCCGCAATGATGGAGAACATGATGCGTCAGATGGCTGCCATGGTACAGCAGCAACTGAACGCAGCTTTAGCCATGTATCAAACCGCCAATGAACAATAAAGATTCATTGCGCGTTGTGACTTGGAATTCCAACTCCCTGAGCGGGAAAAAGTTGGAATTAACGGCGTTTCTAGAAGACCACGGCATCGACGTAGCCCTGATTCAGGAAACTTTCCTCAAGCCGAGCCAACGGTTCGGTGTGAGGAACTTTTGCTGCTATAGGGAGGATCGCCTCGGCGGAGCGAAGGGTGGTCTGATGATTCTCGTCAGGAGAGGAATCAGACACAACCTTTTGCCCCCGACGGGCCTTACTTCCTCAGAGGTGATGTCGGTCCAAGTGGCTCTAGAAGGTAGTCCAGTAAACCTATCTTCATGGTACCAGAGAACCTGCAACAACTTCGATTCAGGTGAAGTGAGCAGGTTCCTGACTAACAACACTCCATTCATCATTGGAGGGGACTATAACGCTCATAACCAAGTGTGGGGTTCGAGATGGATAAACAAGAGGGGCGCTGACCTGTTATCTATGGCGGATAGATACGGGCTGAACCTGCTTGTCCCGGACGAACCATCCCGTCTCGACAGCTTCTTAGATTTCTTCATCGTGAGAAATCTAACGAATCATTGCACCGTCCAGGTTGTTCACGAGCTTACGTCGGATCATTACCCGGTCATTCTAACCATAGGTACCAAGGTGGACACCTTCCCACCGCGAAAGGTATCTAACATCAGTTGGAGCAAATTCCAAGAGCATCTGCAAAACAGCGGGCCCAACCCGCGCATTGATAACGTTCAGCAGCTAGAGGATGCGGTCGAGAAACTAACTAAAGATATATTAGAAGCCACGAAAGTGGCGACTAGCCTCAAGACGGACCCTTCTCGGACCACCTTAGACATTCCGTCCGAGGTAAAAGAGAAGATCCGTCTGAAAAACCGACTATACAGACGCTATCGACTGACTGGCGACCCTGAGCTCGGGCGACGTGCAAACGAAGCCAAAAGGGAGTCCCTACGGGCTCTCGAAGAGTTCAGGATCGACAGATGGGACGATTTTCTAGCGTCAATCGACAGGGCCGATCGACCGATTTGGAAAACGGCCAATCTCTTGGTGGGAAAGGCGAGAGCGCCGATTCCTCCCCTGAGGACGGGTGATACTCACGCCGTCACGGGGGCGGAAAAAGCGGAGCTCTTCGCCGTGACCTACCAAAAGCAGATGACCTCTCTTCGGCCTTCAGCCGAAAAGAGGACTAAAGTTGAACAGTTCAGGAAAGAAATTCTATCTTACCAAGGAACTCCTAATCCCGGCTACTTGATCAGCCAAATAGTCTCGCCGAAGATAATACACGATATTATCCGAGGTTTGAAATCTAGAAAAGTTCCTGGTCGCGACCGTATCTCTCCGATGCAGCTGAAACGGCTACCAAACAAGCAGATAGCTCAGTTGGCAAATATTGTCAACGCTTCTTTCAGACTTCAGCACTTTCCAGCTATATGGAAACAGGCCCAAATCATAGTAATCCTGAAAAAAGGAAAAAGCCCAAGAGAGCCAAGTAGCTATAGACCCATTAGCTTGCTTAGCGCACTCGGCAAGGTCGTCGAGAGGGCGATTCTACGCGCTCTCAACTTCGTTCTTGCCGACAAGAACATACTGCCGGACGAACAGCTCGGTTTCCGAAGGGGGCATGCGGCCGTCCACCAGGCGGCACGGCTCGCGACGGAAATCAGGCAGGGTTTCGGTGGTAGGCGCCACACGGGAGCCGTCTTCTTAGACCTCTCGCAAGCCTTCGACAGAGTCTGGCATCTCGGACTCATAGTCAAGATGCTCAGGCTGGGTATACCAACAGACCTAGTCAAGCTATTGGCATCGTTCCTGACTGGACGCACCTTCCAAGTGCTCGTCGATGGTACTTTGTCTTCAGTCCAGCGAATCGAAGCGGGAGTACCGCAAGGATCCCCTCTTGCCCCAGTAATTTTCAACGTCTACATGGCGGACTTTCCCAAAATTCCGCATGTAAAGACTGCATTCTATGCTGACGATACCGCTTTTTATACGACAGCCCCCGGGACCTGGCTGATCACAACCAGGCTCCAAAGGCAGACGTTAAAAGCCCTAAAATGGCTAGCCTATTGGAGGCTAGCAATAAATCGCAGCAAAACCCAGGCTGTCCTCTTCACAAGAAGACAGCCGATAATCAGACAGAATATCCGCATCTACGGAGTCCCCATCAAATGGGCCAGATCGGCACACTACCTGGGCCTTGAGTTCGACAAGGCCCTCACGTGGGTGCCGCACCTAAAGAAGGTAACCGGGAAAGCAAGAGCCATGGCTCGTCTGCTTTACCCCCTAATGAACGGCAAAAGTAAGCTCTCGCTGAACATCCGAATAACCTTGTATAAAATCATGGTCCGATCCGTCCTCACCTACGGATCTCAGGCCTGGTTTCCGTACCTCCCCCCAACGTCGATTGCAATTCTGCAATCGTTCCAGTCACGTGTTCTTCGCACGTTAGTAGGTGCCCCATGGTTTGTAAGGAATGCGCAAATCCATCGGGAAACTGACATACCAGTGATTCAGACATTCCTGTCCAGACTTCTGGACAAATTCCTAGCGACAGCGTCCCTTTCGGACAATCCGCTAATCAGAGCCACGGCAGCTTCATTGCCGGCCGTTGCCCCAGTATGACCATCCTCTTCGGTCATCACCTCCATGCCTAAAGGACGGCAGCTAAAACCCTTCGAACAAGCGACATTGTCGTGACGTTCGAAAAATCAGTGAATACAAGTCAGGGCCTTCGGGTCAACTTAACCTCCAGGACAAGAAGAAGAAGAAGAATTACTTTATTTACACGCCTCGTATTATATATATATATATATATATATATATATATATATATATATATATATATATATATATATATATATATATATATACATATATATATATATATATATATATATATATATATATATATATATATATATATAAGATAATAATAAGAACGCAAATATATGCTTTAAAGCGTGAGGATGGCACAGTGTGCAGGACGCGTAACCAAATGTTAGAGATTGTCAGAAGGTTTTATTCCCAGTTATATGAAGATCAGAGCCAGTCAGGGACAGCAATACCCACGGAAGAACAATATATAATACCAAATATCCTAGTGGAGGAAGTAACAAATGCTATAGAATTGATGAAGAACGGCAAGGCTCCAGGAAAGGATAGTGTAACTGTCGAAATGCTAAAAGCTGGTGGTCGGACGTTACATAAAACACTGGCAAAATTATACTCAAAATGCCTCAAAGAACAAAAAGTACCTGACTTATGGAAAAATGCAGAAGTGATCCTTTTACATAAAAAAGGAGCACAGGAAGATTTAAAGAACTACCGTCCAATAAGCCTCCTATCAGTGATGTACAAAGTTTTCACTAAGATAATTTCTAAAAGAATATTAAAAAAACTGAATGGCGCACAACCAAGAGAACAAGCAGGATTCAGAAGTGGATTCAGTACAATGGATCACATCCAGGTTGTACAGCAGGTCATAGAAAGGCACAACGAATACACCATGCCACTGTGCTTGGCTTTTATCGACTACGAAAAAGCATTTGATTCCATCTCAAAGCATGCGATCATGGATGCACTGCTTAGCCAAGGTGTAGAGAGAGCCTATGTAAACCTATTAGAATCGATATATGATGGAGCTACAGCCACAATTCACCTTGATGATCTTGAAGTGGGAATTAATATAGAACGAGGTGTACGGCAGGGTGACGCAATATCGCCTATTCTTTTCTCGGCTGGCCTTGAAGAAGTATTCCGTAAACTGGATTGGGAACAGGATGGGGTAAAGATCAATGGTGCAAACTTAAACCATCTTAGATTTGCAGATGATATTATTCTCATTTCACAAGACCCAGAGGAGCTGCACAGACGCATACAAGAACTGCAAAGGGCTGGCGAACCATTTGGCTTGAAAATAAACCTGAAAAAGAGTCAGGTTATGTTCAATAACTTCGCTCAGGACAGAAGAATTTCAGTTTTAGGAAGGGATTTAGAGATTGTGGACAGCTTTGTATATCTTGGGCAGAGGATTTCCATGGAGGGGAATACCGCCCGGGAGGTGGAACGGCGTGTTAAATGTGGCTGGCAGGCATTTGGTAGGCTCAACATAGTGTTTAAGAGCAGACTCCCACTTTGCCTGAAAAGAAAAGTATTCGATCAGTGCGTTCTACCCGTTATGACATACGGAAGTGAAACCTGGACACTCACATCGCAATCAATTCAAAAACTTCGGGTGGCACAGAGGGGAATGGAAAGATGTATGCTTGGCATTACAAGACGAGACAGAAAGTCCTGCGCATGGATCAGGGAACAAACAAAAGTCTGTGACATCATTGGAAGAGTAAAACAGTTGAAATGGAGATGGGCAGGCCATATAGCGAGGCGATGGGACGACAGATGGACCAAGGCAATCCTGGAGTGGATACCGCTTGATCGCAAACGTCCGCGAGTAATAACCCCAAACCGACGGTTATCGCTTGCCTAGCGCTGACTAAGGCATTTTTATAGTATATAAGTAAAGAATTGTAATGTTAATATTACTCAATATTATAGTGTCAAAGCTGTATTGCTGTTCATAATATTGTTTCATTAGTTAAGTGCCCTTATTGTAAAATAAAGTTTTTTAAAAGCAAAGTTGTCGGTCTTCACATTTAACTGGCGCTGCGAACAGGATAGTGTCATTCTGCCCTTTATCGGTTTACCGTTGTGCAGAAGTGATTTTCAAGTCTTAAGGCACTATCGAAGAAAGGTGAGAATTCGAGATCAAGCTATCGTCTACCGTGTTGTCAGAGAAGCTGTGGTCCAGTTCCTGCCTACCCCAGAAGACCAACAATTCAGACCGCCATTCAGCCTCGCCTTTATAGGGAACCCTTTGGTTGTGGAACTAAACAGTATAAGCTTTATGGATCCATCCTTGATTATATTGTAAGTTAAAACTGAATTGCCATTTTTACATATTTCTATGTGAATGTCTGAAACTTCTAAACGTTTAACAAAGATTTTATTGAATAATAGGGCAAAATTAGGATTAAGTGAAAGTCAAGTAAATACAGAAACAAGTTCAAACTCAATAAATCAAGAAGATTTATTAAACCTTTTAAGTAATTTAAGTTTAGATTCTAATATTAATTATACTAATCAACCAAACATGGAAAATATCAGATTCCACACGTCACTCTTGCCAACTTTTTCCGGTGCTCAAAGTCATTTGGAGAGTTTCTTAATTTCTATAGACGAATTTCATTATCTTTATTCTAGTAACGAGAATGAAAATCTAAATAAAGTAATTTTGGCCGCGATAAAATCAAAATTAGTAGATAATGCTAGAGAATTTCTTCTCTCAAGACCAGATCTGCATAATTGGCTCGAAATAAAAACAGCTTTAAGAGAAAAATTTGGTGATCCAATTACTTACCAAATTTTAATGCAGCAATTGCAATACATCAAAATAAATAAGAATGAAAACATCCTTAACTTCGTAGATCGACTTAAAGCATTTGTTCAAAGAATATTTTCAAAAATACAGTGCGAAGTTCAAGATCAAAATTCAAAATTAATTTTATTTAGTCAAATACAGAAAACTGCCGTTTTAATTTTAACTGCAAATTCGCCACAAACCTTGAAAACAATGCTTATGCTACAAAATCCAGATACACTTGATAACGCTTATACGCACGTTGTAAACTTTAATATGATAGAATCGCAAGTCAACTTTGCAAGTAATTCAAGTATATTCCATCAAGATATGAAAACACCATCTCAAAAACCATTCAACTCCTTTCAACATTCAATTAATTTTCCGCAAATGCAACAATCGAGATTTCCTAGCCAACCAATTCACATTCAACCTCGACCAGTTCAGAGGCATTATCCGACAAACGCTCAAGTGTTTGGCAAACCCAGGAATAGTTTTGCACTACAAAATAATAAACCCATTAAACTAGATGCCCCTACACCTATGTCCATTTCCACTGGAGGTCCTTCGAGAATATTCCAGAATCGACCACCTCATAGGTATCCCAACGCTTTCCAACCAACAAGTCCAAGAAAATTTGTCTCTCAAGAACTAACAAACGTGGAGACGTATACTGAACCTTATAACGAAGAATATTTCATAGAGGAACCTTCTGAACCCCCTCAAGGATATGACTATTCACAATATCATTTCCAACAACAAGATTTCCCTTCAGAAATGTCTCACACCGAATTATGTCAACCATCCCCTACTGGAGAACAAAACGCTGAAGATAATCCAGATAATATATCTGAAAATTTTCACAAGATAGGCCCTTATCTGCCATCAACCTAAACAACATAGCCCAAAGGATCGAGTTACCATATTTCTATCTTCCCCAAATGCAAATATCTGTCCTTATAGATTCCGGTGCTACTGATTCTATAATAACACCGAAAATAGCTAATTTATTTCCAGAAAACCTCTTTTTCGAACCCTTTGAAGTTACAGCTTGTAAAACTAGATATAAAGAAGATACAAATTTAATAATACCTTTACTAAAAGAATTAGGACTTAATTACAATATTAGAATGAGAGTGTTAAATTGGCATAACGATTTCGATGCACTGATAGGAACAAAGGATCTGAGAAACTTACACGCACTAATAGACTACGAAAAGAAAATTCTAACACTTCAAAATATAAAAATTCCATTTTCTCTCGCTTATAACAAACCTTTAGTTCGACCAATCCACAATTTTCATAACAATTATCTCGTTATTCCGGTAAATCACGAAAACGGCGTTGCTATCTTACCTTCTCTTACAATTGGAGATCATATTATACCTGATAGTTTAATCAATGTAAAGAATGGATATTGTAAAATTCCGAATCCTACTCCTGAAGTTAGTATTAATTTCCATCAAAGACTAAAAGTTATTCCCCAAGATCAATTCGATTTAATAGACCCTCCTCGCGAATATAACAGACAAAAATTCGACCCGACAAAACAACTAAGGTTAGATCACTTAACACCTGTAGAGAAATCAAAAATCATACCTCTTCTTCACGATTTCAAAGATATTATGTATCACGAAGGATGCGATCTCTCTTTTACCAGCCAGACGAAACACGTTATCCGTACAACAAATGATCGTCCTGTCTATGTAAAATCTTATAGACATCCACCTTCCATGAATCAGGAAATACAAGCTCAAATTCAGAAACTATTAGACAATAAAATAATTCGACCTTCGATATCACCTTATTCCGCCCCAGTATGGATCGTTCCAAAAAAGGTAGATGCTTCTGGTAAAAAGAAGTTTAGACTAGTGATCGATTACCGCCAACTTAACGATGTGACAGTTGAAGAGAAATGGCCACTCCCACGCATAGACGACATTCTCGATAATCTGGGAAAATGCACTTATTTCACCACTCTTGATTTAGCTCAAGGTTTCCACCAGATTGAAATGAGCCCAGAATCCATTGAAAAAACGGCATTTACTGTAAATAATGGTCATTTTGAGTACCTCAGAATGCCATTCGGCCTCAAAAACGCCCCTGTCACGTTTCAACGAATGATGGACGAAATATTAAGAGAATACATCTACAAATTCTGCTTCGTTTATATGGATGATGTTGTTATCTTTTCTAAATCTCTTTCAGAACACATCGATCATATTCGAATTATACTGAAAAAATTGAAAGAAGTAAACTTGAAAGTACAGTCCGACAAATCCGAATTCCTTTGCAAAGAAGTTGCCTTCTTAGGGCATGTTATCACTTCAGAAGGGATAAAACCAAATCCAACAAAGGTTGAAGCCATCCAACGTTATCCCATCCCAAAAAGCCAAAAGGAAATAATAGCGTTCTTGGGATTGGTAGGCTATTACAGAAGATTTATAAAGAATTTCTCACGAATCACCTTTCCATTAACCAAATGCCTCCGAAAGGGTAGTTCTGTCGATACCGAAAATTCTGAATACAAAAACGCCTTCCAAAAATGCAAAGAGCTAATCTCGAACTGTCCTATTCTACAGTACCCCGACTATAGTAAACCATTCAAATTAACCACAGATGCTTCAAACATAGCAATAGGAAGCGTCCTTTCTCAAAACGAACATCCCATTGCGTTCTATTCCAGAACCCTCAATACAGCTGAAAGAAATTACTCTACTATTGAGAGAGAACTTTTATCTATAGTTGAATCCACTAAACACTTTCGCCCGTATTTATATGGACAAAGGTTCATTATTGAAACAGACCATAATCCTTTAGTTTGGCTCTCCAAGATAAAAGAACCCAACTCCCGTTTAATTAGATGGAGACTCAAATTGGAAGAATTCAATTTTGAAATTAAATACAAAAAGGGTAAAGAAAATGTCGTTGCCGATGCTCTCTCCCGTATCGAACTTAATATTCATGAATCCAACGACGCACATTCAAGTGTCCCCAATGTTGACGATACAGTTGCCAATCTCGCCGAATTCGATCTTGCAGACTTTGTCCATAGCGAAAAATATAACGAAATTATTTCAAACCAAGTAAAAGATATTAACAAAAACGTAGACAAAGAAAATACTGCCGAAAATACAAGAGACGAAGATGTCACCTCCGACATTACTGTACATTCCAACAATGACACCCGAGGAAAATATCTCCCGATATCTGAATTACCTGTTAACTATGCCACGAATCGCCTAATCATTAATTACGGTCAAAAATTCAAACACTCATATTCAAAACCTTTTAAGAAAAATCACCATTTTATTGAAATCTCCAAGACGGAACGTCAAGAGGATATAATCAAAATATTGAAAGAAGTAATTAGACCTGACACGTCTTTCACAATTTATATTCCAGATCAAGAACTGAGAATAGAATTCCAAAGAATCATCAATGCAAACTTGAACCCATCCGCAAAGCTAATCTTTTCTAACATATATTTGACTGACATCACTGACACTAACCAACAAAAAGAAATTATTTCCAACTATCATCAAACCAATCATAACGGCATAACAGAAACGTACAATCATCTTAAGCAAAAATATTATTGGCCCAAATTAAGAGATTCTATCACTAACATCGTGAATATGTGTGAAATCTGTTTGCAAAGCAAATACGAAAGGCATCCCTACAAAATAGCTTATGAAGGCCCTCTTTTAGCAGAAAAACCTTTTAAGACTCTACATCTCGATATATTTCAATTCCTAAACTGCCAATTTTTAACTATCATCGATTCATTTTCAAAATATGCTCAAGCTTATTTCGTAACTGACAAAAATGCAGTTACCATCGTTGGAAAATTAAGGCACTATTTCTCCCATCATAATTCTCCCTCGAAAATTGTCGTTGACAATGGTGCAGAATTTAAAAATAACCTTTTCAAAGAATTCTGTCAGTTATTTTGTATAGAAGTCCACTTCACGACATCTGGAAATTCATCTTCCAACAGTCCAATAGAAAGACTACATTCCACATTATTAGAAAAATTACGAGTTCTGAAATTGCAAAATCCTGATGAAACGCCAAAAACTTTAATGACTTCCGCTATATTAATATACAATCAAAGTATTCATTCGACCACGGGTCACTCTCCATTTTCAATACTATACGGCCCCTACCTTAATGAACCTAATATAAATAACGACCTTACTATTTACGAACAATACAATCAAAGACGAAAAAGTGAACTAATACCTTTTCATGAAAATATTTACAAAAACACTTACAGAAAGCAATCCGAAAACACACAAAAACAAAATAATAATACAGAACAACCCCCTGAAATAATTCCCGATCAGACTATCTATAGGAAAAATACCCTACGCAATAAAATGAACCCGCAGTACATACCGACTAAAGTTACTGAAACAAACAAAAATAAGATAACAGGCATTTCAAAGAAAAAACCCATAACCACACACGTAAGAAAAATCAAGAGACTTAGAAAGACTCTTACTCCCTTTCAGCCTCCTGCTCCTGACAGTGCAGAATCCATCGAACCAATGCCAAGCACTTCAGGTACACAAGCTATCAAATAATGGCTATTTCACTGAAGACATATCCCCTTCTTTAGTTGTAAGTCATTATCATACAACATATATTCCTTTTAATATGACAAAATTAAAATTTACGTTAACTAGTTTATTCAACAATGTTCTTATTATAAATCATATGGTAAATAAGCAAAACAATAATTTAACGTCGACCCAATTTCAATATATCTCTGAAGCATTCAATAATACATACGACACATATGCAAAATTGACTAACTACGATTCAAGTCGCAGGAAACGTGGGTTAATAAACTTCCTTGGAAGCGGTATCAAGTTCATTACAGGAAACTTAGACAACAATGACCTAGAGACAATAACGCAAAATCTACAGATTTTAAAGCATAATCAGTTAAATACCATGCATAAGATAAATGACCTCAGTTCATTCGCCGGTAACATTATCAGCAAAATGGAAAATAATATGAAACTCGCAGACGAAAATACCAAAACTATTCGCTATGTAATCTTGAAGTCTAGTGACGAGGTGAATCTAATGCTTACAATGCAAAACCAGTATTTACAAATTAGTCGATTAAATAATTTTTTAGAAAAACTATTACGCATCATATCCTTTGCGCATTTAAAGACGTTAGACCTCGAAATATTAAATGTAAATGATATTAAAGACATGTGGAAATATCTAGAAATACACTATCCCAAAAATGCTCTATGGCCAATAAAACATTTGTCAGAACTTACATTAATTTGCAAAACCGGTCTTATGATATTAACTGAAATGGCAATTCTAGTTAATAGGATACCGATCTTTGAAAGAAATGTATGTAATTTAAAATTTGTGTACCCTATACCTAGGAATGATTGTAAAATGATGATAACACCTAGTAAATATTATTGTAACAATTTATGGTACGAACAATGCGAAGAAGTTAACACAAATTGGATCTGTTCTAACCCTATTGCCAATGGATGCTCTTTTCCAAAAGACTGTCTATATGCTCTTATTCAAAATAACTATAAAGTACATACACTAACTTATCATAAATCACTTTTGCTATGTACGAAAACTGTAGAAATAATATATGAAAATTGTTTCCAATTTCAAAAAACTGATCTCCAGCATTGTAACCTTATTCAGAGCTAATGCGATGTGATCATCGGCCAACATAAATATTCATTAGAAATTAACAATATTTCCTTACAAATTCCGATCAGTGACAACATCCAGGACTCTAATTTAACATTAGATTTACAAATCAAACACTTAGAGAATCCCTGGAAAGTCAAAGAAGATTTGATGGAGCCACTGAAAATGCAAGATGTTATTCCTCAACAACAGGCTCATTATATATTTATAATCATATGTATTATGTTATTCTTTGTTGTAGCTTTAGTAATATATCTATGGCAAAAACAGAAAAGAGACAAATCTGTTCCGATAAAACTATTACAAAAACTTGTCGACGAGGACGTCGAAAAAACTAAGGGTGGAGGAGTAATAACCCCAAACCGACGGTTATCGCTTGCCTAGCGCTGACTAAGGCATTTTTATAGTATATAAGTAAAGAATTGTAATGTTAATATTACTCAATATTATAGTGTCAAAGCTGTATTGCTGTTCATAATATTGTTTCATTAGTTAAGTGCCCTTATTGTAAAATAAAGTTTTTTAAAAGCAAAGTTGTCGGTCTTCACATTTAACTCGCGAAGAAGACCGAAAGCACGATGGACTGATGACATCGTTAAGTATATTGGACCCGAGTGGCAGAGGAAAGCCCAGGACCGTGAAGGTTGGAAGCATGCTGAAGAGGCCTTCATCCTGCAGTGGATCGATACGGGCTGATGATGATGATATATATATATATATATATATATATATATATATATATATATATATATATATATATATATATATATATATATATATATATATATATATATATGGATCAAACCTTAGCGCAGTAAAGGGGCTTCAGTCACTGAAGCTTTGATCTATGCGGTCTGGAGCGTATGCTCTTTTGAAGGGTAACCCATGGTGGACAGGTCAAAGCAGAGGCCTCAGACTAACATGATCCAAAATCTGCCAACCCACACTGGACCAGCGTGACAGATTACGATCCCATCCTCAACATGGCTTCACAATTTCATAAAGGTCCTCATTCTCCGGAGGCCAAGGGCCAACTACCTATGGCACCGGGAAGACCTGCCCCAAGGCAGAGTGTGCTAAGAATCACCAGGTTAAATCGGGTTGTAATTGGACTTTCGACACTGCAACTTTTAATATTCGGACAATGAAAATGGATGAACGACTGCAAGAACTGTTGAACATAGGGCAATTTGAAAGACGAAGAAAGGGCGAAGAGCAAATTAAACTGGAAAAAACTTGTCATATACTTTATACTCGGGGTACGAAAAATGGACGATGTGGTGGAATTGGAATCCTCATTAACCGAAAGCTGAAAGCGAGGGTCATAAAATTTGAAGGTATATCTGACCGTCTAGCCCAATGCGTCATTCAGCTAAATAAAAAGTTTAAACTTTAAATCGTCCAAGCTTATGCGCCAACTATATGCTATGGTGATGAAGAAATGGAAGTATCTTATGATGATGTGAAGCAGTTTCTAGACAACGAGAAGTGTAGGTACAAAATCCTGATGAGTGATTTTAATGTTAAAATTGGAAAACCAAGAACTGGTGAAAATGCAATTAGCCCATACCGAAGTGATGAGCGGGACAATAGAGATGACAGATTGGTTGATTTTGCGAAAGAGCAAGAACTGTATATCACGAACTAATTTTATAAGAAAAAATCTGCCGAAAATGTACATGGAAAATTCCATCTTGTTTCATAAGTCAAATTGACTACATCATGTTAAACGATAAAACAATATATTGGCCAATTGTATTGTCCTCGACCGTTTTAATATTGGAAGTGACCACAGAATGGTAGGATTAAAGGTTAGGATAAATTATCGAAGATAACGTATAAGCTGCTTCAGAGGGCTGGCGATTTTAAGAATGATTTATCAAACCGCTCTATGTTTTTTGTCGTTTTGTCTCTTTGTTGAACCGTTTTGTCGATGCAGCATAATCAGCATAATCGGCAATGCGCTTGCAATAGCATAAGCAGAAAAAAGTTTCAAACAATCAAAAATCTTTAATAAGACCACTGATTTAATTAAAAAAAACGGCGTACATTGAGGAATGCAGGGAACATTGTTGATAGAGTCGAATACGTACGAGCTTTGCAAAACTATAAGAAAACGTACTCGATAGGAAACGTGTCGGTTCAATATGTAGCTAGTGCAAAAAACACTAGGAGAAAACAAGGAAATAAACAAAGCTAAACACAAGTTGAGAAATAAAAGGATAAAAATGTTTGCCTTAGTGCATGAGGATGGCACAGTGTGCATGGAACGTACGAAAATATTAGAGGTTATCAGAAGATTTTAGTCAAAGTTATATGAAGATCAGAACCAGTCAAAGAAAACAATGCCCACGGAGGAGCAAATTTCAGATATTCTGTTGGATGAAGTGATAAATGTTGTAGAAGCGATGAAGAATGGAAAACCTTCAGGAAAAGGCAGTGTAACGGTTGAAATGTTAAAAGTTGGTGGTTGAACTTTATATAAAATACTGGCAAAATTTTACTCAAAATGCCAAAGATCAAAAAATACCCAACTTGAACAAAAAACAACAAAGAAAATGCTGAAATGATTCTTCTTCATAAGAAAAGACCACAGGGAGATTTAAAAAACTACCGCTCAATAAGCCTCCTATCAGTAATGTACAAAGTTTTTCTCAATGATAGTATATAAAAAAATATTAAGAATACTCAATGACGCACAACCAAGAGAGCAAGCAGGATTCAGAAGTGAATTCAGTACAATGGATCATATATAGGTTGTCCAACAGGTTATAGAAAGCCACAACGACTACACTATGCCACTGTGCTTGGCTTTTATTGACTATGAAAATACATTTGACTGAATATCAAAGCAGGCCATAATGTAATGCAAACCTACTGGGATCCATGTATGATCAAGCTATAGCGACAGCTCACATAGATGAACTTGATGTTAAAATCAATATAGAACGGCAGGGGTGTACGGCAGAGTCACTCAATATCGTCTGTTCTTTTCTCAGCCTGCCGTGAAGAGGTATTTCGTAATCTGTCACAAGACCCAGATGAACTACAAAAACACATGCAAGAGCTGCAAAAGGCGGGATAACAATAATTGAAAATAAACCTGAAAAAGAGTCAGGTTTTGTTCAACATATTTACTGAAAACAGAAGAATATCTATTTTAGGAAGCGATTTAGAGGTGGTGGGCCAGTAGCCATATATCTTGAGCAAAGGATTTCAATGGAGGCTGATACTGCCCGGAAAGTAGAACGGCGTATTAAGTGTGGCTGGCAGGCATTTGGCAAGCTCAACATAGTGTTTAAGAACCAATTCCCACTCTGTCTAAAGAGAAAAGTTTTGAATCGATGCGTACTGCCTATTTTGACATACGAAAGTGAAACATGGGCACTCACATCATAATCAGTTCAAAAAGTTCGGGTAGCAAGGAGGGGGATGGAGGTGTATGCTTGACATACAATGCGGGACAGTAAGACCTGCACATGAAATTATGAACAGATAAAACTTTGTGTAAATATGGTAGGCATAAATATGTAGTGGAGTTAAAACTCGAATATTAAATATTAATCGCAGGGCATTTTTAACACCTTGCGGGTATCATAGTTAGAATACACTGTTGGTAGGCGCAAAAACATGTTTTGGTTTTATTCAGAAAATTAATTTGCGATTTTCAAGATCCAGCAAACGCTGGGAAATAATCAAAAGCAAATTAAAGCTTAAAGGGCGTTTATCTCAGTAAACAATTTTACGGGGCAAAACACCATATATTTTATTGCCGTTCAGTTTTTTTCCTTTCCAGTATAGGGCTTCAATAGCACGAAAAGTAAAAAGGAGGAAGGGGAAAGCAAAAAAAAATCTTTAGCAGCACTATTTTCTTCTACATCCTCTTACTTTAAAAACCGAAGAGCCGCCACTGCTATAAAGCCTTTATCAGACAGAAGGTGGGAAAGCAGAATCGAGGCAGTGAAGGCCATATTATTGCAATTTGATGATGACATTTAATGCATTAAAAACTTAACAAACCACACGGAAGGATCAGACAGACTCAGTGATTGTGATTCGGTTTTGAACGAAATATTCAGCTTAGAATTTATCATATCATTACTTATTTATATATCATTTATGGTATGAGATATTATCGCGTGTTAATATCATAAGCAAATTATGACAATCTCAAGTCCATTTAAACATTGTTTTTGAACATTTGCGTACATTTTGTAACTGGATCAAAGAATATCGACAAACTTGGTTCCAACAATGCTTGTTTGGCACTCGTCAAGAGCAGTTATAATCTGCCAAAAGACTATAAAAATAAAAGAGTAGCTAAAAAGAAAAGGACGTTCAATTATGAAAGCAGCGATGAACCTGTACAGTCTCCCAAAAGCCGGTACGAAACTCATTGTTTTAACACCATGCTTGATTCCATAGTGAGCAATATGGATTCAAGAGTTATATATTTAAATCAACATTTTAAAAATTTTAGTTTTCTCTATGATCCAAGTAAGTTAAAAAATATATCAAAAAAGCATATATTAGAAACTATCAAAATTTACACGCAGTCCTGCGAGTGGGTGAGAGCAGTAACTTCCAACCTTATAAATTATATGAAGAATTACAAAGAATGATCCCAAATTTACCCTATTTCATTATAGATGTGACATTTGCTCCAATATATAACAGAAATTAATTTAAAAGAAATTTACCCAAATATTTATATTGTCTTTGAAATTTTGTGAACTGTATCTGTAGCCTTCGCTGAAAGGAAGTAAGATACAGCCTCTGCTTTTCAATTAAAACTAATAAAAAATTATTTAAGCACTACAATGGATCAGCAAAGACTTTCAGCTTTGGCAATTTTATCTATTGAAGAAGGCACAGCATTTAAGCTGGATTACGATACAGTTATTAAGGACTTGTAAGACTAAAAGCAGGACATCTCTCTGTTTCATTTCATTCTGTTTCTTTAATTCTATAGTATTAGTTCAAATAAAGATATTTGCATGTTTATGAATAAAAACTTGATAGTGTGAAAATTTTTTTCTCTCTATATAAAATCCGTTCTCTTGGGCTACCAGAGGGCTTCGCAAAATTTATCTTGCCCACATCAAATTTAGGTCTTGCCCCGCCGCTGGTCATACATGTCACAAAACCGCTAGTCATACATGTCGAAATATTTTGTTGTGATTTAAATTTCTTCAACGTAAAATTTCACTAAATGGAACTTTTAGTCAGTCATGTTTGCCAGGTTGGCATAACCATTTCATGAAATAATGCGCACGGGACACATCCCCTTGCAATAAATTGTTTGCCAAATTGTCTGTTTGAGAAATAGCACGGTCTTATTGAAAGAATACATTCATTATATCCACATTTATAAGTTCAGGTCAAAGATATTCTGTTAGCATATTCCTATAGTGTTCAATACTAACAGTAACATGATTTCTATTATCGTTTTCAAACATATAAGGTCTTATCTCTCCTTTAGCCTAAAAATCGGACCAAACAGTGACTTTGTGAGGATGAATAGGTAAGTCTTGAATCACTTGAATATTTTCATCTGCCCAAATCCTGCAGTTATGTTTGTTCACAAATCCATTAAACCAGAAATACGCTTAACCCATTTTTGGCCAATGGTGTGTGTACGCACCAACCTACTAAATATATTTTTAAGGTTATGTGTCGCAATATTTTCTATATTCCGAATTTTCCGTCGAAAAAATAAAGTTTACCAACTATGTTTTTCATTACCATGAATTATTTTTTTTAAATATGTTTTTTAAAACATAACAAGTTATGATAACTTTTACTCAGCAATGAGGAATAAAAATATTTATTGCTTACATATGTTGTGTTTATATGTCTGCAATTTTTACTAAAGTACTTTAAGTAATGTGGCATACGTGAAATATCTCAGATATTTTCTCATAACAATAACTTTGCACGCACCATTGGCGTAATATTCGAACAAAAAGTAAACATAGGAAGGGCGTAAGTCCATCATATTTATCAGTCAATTACTACTATTGCGCACCAATACTTTCCTTAGACTCTCGCTCTTCGCTCTTCGCTTCGCTCCTTTACTCAGTTCTACTTTAGTTGCTAGATAGAACAGTTGGAATTTATAGTGTTTAGTGCAAACGATAGATGTTTAGTGAAATGGCGGGAAGAAAGTTTTTAACGCAAAGAAAATTGGAAGAGGCAATGGAGGAAATTATGGATGAACTGAAAGATCATGATAAGTGATCTACTTTTATTTTATGAGTGTGGTAGAGTTTTGGGTTGTTTTTTTTTCAGAAATAGGTGTATTGAACGCTGTGTACATCCCGCCAAAGGTTGATGAATTGACTGATGAAGAGAATATTAATGAAAACGAACTATTGAATGAAATACCACTAGACAGGAAAGTCGTCGGTACATTTGAAATAGATGTTGGAATTGACGATTGGAACGTTGGAATTGATTGAAGAGCTTTTTTTCAGAAAAAAGAACAAAGCTTGTATAAATGTGAGTACAAAAATCAAAACATCCTAAGTGGAAGAAAATTTAAATAACACATTCGGTTTTTTGTGTCAAATGAAGGTGAAACCTTACAAAATCTAAAAGGCTCGTTGGAGGAAAAACACCATTGGAAATATTTTTTTAACAAACAAATTCTATCTATGATAGTGGATTTTTCTTCAGATATTCTCGAGATAATAATAGGTTAGATTTTAGTTTCAACAAAAATAATCTGAAAAATTTTCTTGGTATTCTAATCCTTTCTGGTTATCATATTTTACCACAAACTGATCTCTACTGGAGTAAAGACGAAGACAAAAGTGTTGATTTTATACGAAAATGTATGAGTAGAAACAATTTGGAAGTATCAAAAGAAACTTGCATTTGTCAGACAACGCAAGTCTAGAAAAAACTAATAAATTTGCCAAACTGAGTACATTTTTTGATGCTATGAAGGTTCGTAACAAGCAATTTTAAATATTTCCTCACAACCTTGCTATTGACGAACAAATGGTACAACATTTTCGTAGGAATGCCTGTAAAATGTTTATAAAAGGAAAACAAGTGCGAGGACAAGTAGTTCTAGATCTTTTGATAGCATTAGGAAACCCACTGCACCACAGGATTTTTTTGCCAACTGTTTCTGATTATATACATTATTCGATAAATTACATGAAATACTTATATAATATTTTACAATTAATATATACAAGAATATTTTACAATTGGTACCATATAAGAGGTAACAGGACAAATAAGTTCCATTTAGAAAATGCAAAGTCTCTCGGAAAAAAAGAAAGGGCTGACTATAATTTTGTAGTTGAAGAAAACATACAGCTAGGTTTATTATTGTTATTGTCGCTAGTAATATTTTTTTCTGTGCTACCTACCTAAAAGATAGAACCGACAAGAGTGCACAGAACTTCAAATTTCACAACCTAATATGATAAAGTAATACAATATCTTAATGATAATGCTATTGCAAATTATAGGCCAAGTACTAGAGGCAAAAAATTGTGACGGCCTTTATTTATAAACAACTGAGAGAGCACTATAGCTAACTGCTGGAAGCTCTACAGAAAAGGAAATAACTCCAACATGACACAGTTGGAGTTATTGGACTCCAATTCAAATCTTATTTAGCAGTATGTCTTTTGAAAAGCGATCATGCCGCTGCAGACAAATCTACTATCAGAAGACCTCCAAAAGAACTGTTGTGAATAAAGTGCGGCTTGACAGAGTAGGACATGTGACAGTAAAGGATCCTGAATAGGCAAAACAGAGATGTAAACAGTGAAAAATCATACTATTTACCTTTGTGATAAATGCAAAGTTCATCTGCAGATTCATTGTTTTGAAATATTTCATAAAATGTAGTAACAAATAAGAATTGGTGCGTATACTCACCATGTCATCTATATATATATATATATATATATATATATATATATATATATATATATATATATATATATATATATATATATATATATATATATATATATATATATACAAATTTTTAATAATAAAATATTTTGACCCCAAAAACTATGTCAAAATATTATTTTTAAAATAAAAATGCAAACAAACGTTGTTTTTTATTCTCTTTTCATAACTTGGCCGTAAATGGGTTAATCGGAATATATTGGTTTTTCGCCAAAATTGGGTCTCCAGAATATTCGACTAGATGAAGTCGAGGGGAACGACATTATTTTCCAAACAAAATGCCTTAAAAAAGTACTTCTTCAAGAGAAAATAAATATTATCGGATTTTCACTTGTATTTATCATTTTGCCTCATTTTAAAGTTTTAACACTCTTACTGAATAACCTTTTATAAATGTAAAGGATCGTATTTTCAATCACAACTAGTCCAATAATCAATCGTACAAAGACTATCATGTATTCTAACTGAAACTTTTTTTCTTAATTTATTTTTTAAATATGTGGTATTAAGGACAAAATATTTCGCCCCAAACCGCATATAACAATATACGTGAAAGCTAATTCAACTTGCCTTTTAAAAGATTGTCCTTCGATGCCCATTAGTCGTTTTGGAAGGCTTATTTATCAACGATCCCGTCCTACCTCCAACATTTTTCTCTCGACATATCGCAAACCCAATGTCCCCTTGTGGTCCAATATTTTCCATTCTGACGTTTTTCCTAGCCCCGAGTCCAGGCTGGTATTTTATAGAGGGTAGTTAGTCGGTTTGCCAGGAATTAAATTCGGTCTCGGTTTCATAACTCAGGGGGTTTATTTAATCAGGTGGATTTGTTCCCAAACGCCTGAAAAAATAAGAAAAAAGACTGTTGTGAATAGCAGCATGAAAACTCAGAAGTTACATATTGCTCGTTCAAATGGCACGACAATATTTAAGATCTTTGTGGCACCACATGAGCTTGAAATTGAACGGCTTTGATTAGTTTCATTTAAAAATTATATTAATTTTGCTGATATAATATATTTTAAATTAACTACACAGTATAAAATATATATGAGCATGGTATAATTTAATTTATCTAATAGTTTTAAAACTATTTGTATTATCCTTGTGTAATATTTCGATTTTTTTCAACAATATTCCACAACGGACAGAATAATTTTTCATGAGTATATGACGAAGTAACTTTTTTGAGTAAGATTACAGTAAGAGAAAACATTTGATAGAACTAGTTATACAAGAAAGTCAATTAACACTTTGGTCACCCCAGTTTCACAAATAAAACACACTTTTTTCCAAATTCCTACTTTATCCATCAATATCTGCTCTCTCCTGCTTGCTCTCCTTGAAGAGCAATACAATTATTCCAACGCTTTTCTGACATTTCTACATTTTTATATATACCGTCAAATAAGGTGAATTTGTGACAGCAGCGGTTAGATTGTGTCAAATCGTATTACTGAATGTCCCGTCTTAACTATAAAAGATTGGATGCTGTAAAAGAACAGATGGAAGGTTTGAAATGTGCTGCACTCTACTGTATCTTTCGCGTAACTTAATTTAACCTTTTTGTTCTGTGAGAGCGCTTCATTTAGTATTGTATTGTTATCAAATTTGATGTTATATGTGTAACTTTTATCTATACACAGGAAACGATTCAATATAATGTAAATCAGGCCAGTATTATTTATCACATATTCAGTTATGATTATTTTGATATAAAACTTAATACTCTTGAATAAGTTTATGATGTGTTATTACTCTTTAATCTTTTGACCGTACATTCACGGGGTGACTTTATGCCAATTTCTTCTGGCACAATCTCACCCCGTGATTTATATTGTAAGATTTTATCATCTAAAATTCAGTAATTTTTTCAACTGGCGTTTTACTAAGAAATAAGTGATGTAAATTACCTTATAATATACGGTTACATCACTTAACATTCTTAAAACTTACCAGCTGTTTGCGAATGGTACCAATTTAAATTTTTGGGCTAAGTTAGTTTTAGATTAAAAGAGGAATATTACCTATTTCAATAATGGTGAGGGATCGGAAAGAAGCCGACTTTATATGAATTACATTAATGAAACCTTGGAGAAGGTCTTAAATGAGATCCTAGAAAAAAAAGATTTCAGTTCGTGGAGTTGTTGAAGAGTATGTAACATTCCTATTAAAAAATATTGTTTTTACCTAAATCGAAAGCAGCTATTCAACAAAGATATTACTGTGCTCGAAGATTCGGAATCTGTATCCAAACCTAACAGGAGGTCAAACGATAGTTCCGTTTGAAGAGGAAAAGTTATTTGTCAATCATATTATTGCCTTGTGTACCTTCGATTTTCTAATGACCTCATTTGATCTGAGATAATCAGTAAAATATAATCTTTTTAAGTGTGGGAAGACAGTTTTAAGATTTAGAGAAAATATACCAAGTCCAGATTTGGTGTAGTCATTCATAAATCGCCATAAAAGTGATTTAAGTAAAATATTTGGGTGTAATATTACGCATGCTACAGCTAGTGTTAATGAAAATGTGATATATACATTTTTTAATCATCATGAAAAGGAATTTGATTGAGTTCCACAACAAAACTTGTGGATGATCCAGGATCAAAAAATGTTCTAGTTAAGATAGACGTAAAGTACCTTGAAAAAATTCGTAATGCCACAAAAGCATGCACGTTAATTATGGTGTGCGGAAATGCTGAAGGCGGCTTGCTCCTATTTATGCTAATTACAAATCCGGCAACCTTTGGCAAACATGGGCAGAGAGTGGCCCACCTCACACTCGATACAATCGTACTAAATCTGGATGGTTTGACAACCAGTGTTTTGATGATTTGTTTGTTAAACTTTTGCTTTCAATTAAAAAGAAAGAGGCTGGTAAGAAAATTTCACTCGGTGATAATTTAAGTTCTTATATGAACATTGAGGTTGTGAGAATTTGTAATGAAAATAAGATAGCATTTGTGGTATAGAACTGTTACAGAGAAAGATAGTTTTGGGGAAACATTGTGATAGTGTGGTAAAGAACATTTTCACTGATGACAATAATAGCAGTACAATCAATGAAGGTAGTAGTTGCACAACTGGTAGTGTGGTTTCACTAAATATTACTAACAGTTTATTGGCGAAACTTAGAAAGAAGAGAAATAATGAAGTGGCATCTCGAGGAAAGAAGAGGACAAAGATAAATGTTGTATCAGCTAAAAATGTGTCTGCAGAGGATCTTCGGGTTAATGCGAATAATAGTGAAACAGAAGGTGAAGAGGTAGTTTTTAATGAAAGTGATGATAGCTTGGGAGGGTTAATTGATTCAGATAGTGCTGAATCAAATTTTATGGGCAGTACTAATAGTGAACAAGCAGCAAGATGCACCCCGGATATTAACATAATTGTTGGGAACTTGGTTGCATTTTTTTATGAAGGTAAAATATATCCTGCACAGATCACTGCTATTGATGAAAGTGAGATACAAATTAATTCGATGGCGAGATCAGGCAAATACTGGAAATGACCAGCAAGGAAAGATGAAATATGGTATTCTAAAAAAGCAGTTTTAAGAAAGATTGCGAATCCTGTACAACTGCTTAGAAGAGACATAGACAAATTATTTTATTTGTAATTGATTTTATTTCTTAATTTGTAATTAAGTTGTTATTTTGTAGATATAGGTACCTACCTTGTTCAGTAGGCAGATTTTAAGTTGTATATTACAGTTAGGTATTTAGATTAATTTCTATATCTATTTTTGACTTTTTATATTATTATATTTTTATTATTTTTGACTTGTAACGGTTTTAGATCTAGTGAAGTAGGCTTACTATCTAGTTTTAAATGGCTAAAAATCAATTCAATACAATATATCCTAAGTTTATGTAAATTTCTTATTTTTTGTCTTTAACAATATATTTTTATATTTCTATGGTCTTCATTAATATCAAATCAACCCCTTGTTGAGGTGAGATTGTTTCACATTGATTTTAATATAAGATATCATAGGAAAAATATGCTGGCACAAACTAGCCCCGTCTAGCGGGGTTTAATTTGTTCCACGAATTTTTAAATTTTTTGATTAACTGGCTTAATATAACTTCTGGTTGTTGTTTTAGGAAACAATAGTTACCAAAACAATATTTTGTATACACATCAAAATGCATAGAAAAGTACACTAAAAGTGGCACAAACTCACTCCATTTGACGGTAACGATTTCTCATTGCCATCAAAATATCCTTCTGTTCCAGCAATTACCTCTTTATCGTAAAGAAATTTTTTTCTAGCGAGCATTTTTGAGAGCTTTGGACAGGAAATAGTTACTGGGGGCCAGATCTGGAGAATATGGTGGATGAAGAAACAATTCGAAGTGTAATTCATGCAATTTAGCCATCGTTGCCAACAATTTGTGACACAGTGTATTGTACAATACGTTAATGTTTTTGATCCGCTGTGAGCAAGCGCGGTACCCATTTCGATAGCAATTTACGCATTCCCAAATGTTCGTGCAAAATGGTGTAAACACGATATCTTCATGATCCTTTCGATATCTTCATGATATCAGCTATCTCCTGTAGCTGTACTTTACGGTTTTGCGAAATAATGTGAATGTTTCCGATGTTGAGTGTATCCACCTCATTTGAACGTCCAGAGCATTCAGCCTCGTAGGTGCTTGTACGGCAACGTTTGAATTCAGCATACTAATAAATTATAGTTGATTATCCTGAGACTGAGTCCGGGTAATGTTTATCAACCCATTGTTTTATTTGAACGGTATTTTTCTTCATTAAAAAACAATGCTTAATCAACACACGGATTTCTCTTTTTTTTTTCATGGTTTTCATCATAACAACTCAGAAACTGGTAGACAGATTGTCATGAAATTTTGACACATGGCGTTGAAGGTTGACACAATCGACCGCTGGTAAGGTTTTTTCGTAAGTGACGCCATCTATATGTCAAACAGGGGACTAATATATTGGCCGATGTGTTATTATTCTCGTCTTTTTGATAACTTTAATCAATCGTCTCATATTGAATAATTCCTGAAGGTAAACACGAAAGGTGCATAAAAGTAAACATGAAAGGTGCATACAATTTTTTCAAATAATACAATATTGCTGCATCAAATAGTTTTTAATTCTTCTTAATAACAATAAAAAATAAAAATTATAATAAAGTATATAGAGAAATCTTTTTCCTCTATTCTTCTAAAAAAGGAGTAATAAGTAAAAATATGTGATGTTTATACAATTTTCTTCCTGTAACCTGTGTTTTTTAAATATGGAATATTTTTACCAAGATTTAAAACTTCTTCAAGTTATAGCTAAAAAACTTTATAAAAATAAGCTAAAATTCTTTAGGCATACATCAAATTTAATTCGTGTCGTTTGTACAGAGCCTTCGTTTAATCCCGAAACCCATGTGACCTATAAACGTAGATAACCAATCCGACAAATTAGTAATGATTAACACGAAATCACTAATTTTCTTAAACTATGAAATACTTATATTGTTTTTTTTTCAGTTTTTATAATTTTTTTTCAAGTATATACACAGTGTAGAACTAACAACGAAGATAAACATAACATTTGACCAGTCCTACATTATTTTGAATCTAAAGTAAAAACAGGATGTTAAAATAAGTTTATCGGAGCAGATGCCAAGGAAGGCAAAAAGAAGAATAGAACCGCATTTCGTAGATATTTTTATGAAAAATATTGTTGATTAAATCCAAACAACAAAAATTACTTCTTTTAAATAATCAAATGTGTTTAAGAGATGTTTTTAAATTATATAGGAAACTAATAAATTGAAAACATGCAACGGACAAATCTCGATGACATATCTACGGGAAATTTTAATCATATTTTTTTATGATAAATGATACCACCTTTAAATAAATGCACATATAAAATGAAAGTTCCCAAATTTAAATAAATCACTAGTGACGTGGAATACAGGATGATATAAAGGGTCTGTTTAATTCTACAATTGCTTTTTTTCAGTCATTCATTACTAAATCGCCGACATTGGTCATTAAAATATAGCACTTTAACATTAAAGATCTTCTAAAGAGATCATTATTGTCGATTTGATTTATTTGAACTGAGGAATCCATTCGAAAATGTATGGCTTTGTTTTATACAATAAAATTTTAAAAATACATGTAGGATATAAAGGATGTTATAATAAGAGCGCAATATTTGAATAGCGCGCTATTTGGGCCATCACAATTCTTGACCTATATTCGATAGGTCTTGACCTATTGAATATAGGTCAAGAATTGTGACAGGTCGATAAGAGAGAGATAGAAGTTAATAAACATGAAGCGCTACATAATACAGCAACGCGTCCTTATTGTTAAACATTACTATCAAAATGGTAAAAGTTTGGTTGCTACGATTCGTAAAGTGCGTCCGATTTTCGGTAGAAATAATGTCAGATTTATCAACTGTGAAAAGAATAATCGAAAAATTCGAAACTACTGGTTCAGTTATCGATGTGAAACACACAACACGAGCTGGTAGTGGTCGAGAGTCAAAGGTCCTCGATTTGCCATCATGCAGAAGAACTGGACATTTCAACAGCCACTCTTCACCGTATTCTCACTAAAGTTTTGCATCTTCATGTTTATAAAGTCAAATCAAAATCAAAAGTCAAAAAGCCTCAACAACTTCTGCCAACAGTCCATGCACAGCGAAGAGAGTTCACCAATTCGATAACAAGAAATGAATGCCGATTTTGTGGACAAAATCGTCTTCAGCGACGAGGCCCATTTTTACCTCGGTGTCTTCGTTAACAGGCACAATTGATGTATTTGGGGTTCAGGAAATCAACGAATCATTCAATAAAAACAAATGCGTGTCAACTAACGTATCACTGTTTGGTGTGCATTGTGGTCTGGAAGAATCATTGGACCATTTTTATTTGAAAATAAGACAGGTATTGCATAAATGGTAAATGGCTAACGTTATCGTGACATGATAACCCGGTTCTTTGTCCGTCAATTGGAAGATATTGCTCTTAGAGGCACGTGGTTTCAGCAGGACGGTGCCACTTGCCATACGGCCTGTGAAACATTGATGGTCTAGCACGAGTCTTTTCCTGGTCGTGTCATCTCCCGTTTTGGTTACCACAATTAACCGCAACGATCTTACGATTTACGACCTATGAACTTTTTTGTGGAGTTTCTGAAGCGTCAGATTTACGCCAACAAGCCCATGACCACCTATGCATTGAAGCCCGAAATTAAATGTTGTATCAAGAAAATATCACCACATTTATATAAAACCATTATTGAAAATTTCACCAGAGGATCATGCGTGTGTCACCGATGCCCTGGCGGTCATTTACTGCATGTGTTGTTTCGTATAAAATTTCCAAATATCTATATTATAAATCAATACATATTTCAATACTTTGCTACAGAAAACCATGTTTTATTTAAAATTCACATCTTGCGCTCCAAAACGAATCAGTTACTAAATAAATCAGGTTACATTTTTTATCTTGAAATGATAGTGTTTTTATAACGTTTTCAGTTTAACAATGAAAAACTTGGTTTCAATTTTCAAAGCAACTTATATTTTTCAATTAAGTTCCCTAAAAGTTCAATATGCTAGCGAGTCCACTTTTCGTCACAGGTCACAATCTTATCCAGGAAATTACTTTTCTTCAATCTGAAAAACAATGAACCACCAACACCAAAGCGTGTACACTGATTCTCAGCTGTGAGTTCATAGCTGTACAACAAACATTTTCTTCCAGCAGTAATTCCAATAGATCATTCTCCACTTTTTTTGGGTTATACCGGATGTTCTGTATCACTAAGCTCAAATTTCGAGTTCGGAATTGTTGGACTCACTTCTTGCAAGTAGTTTACGAAACTGCATTTAAAGCCTCTCTCTCTATGAGATTTACTTTTTTAGATTTATTTTCATTATGTAATAGTTTTTTTTCAGAAATTAAGTGGTTACCATTATGGGAATTATTTCGTTCCTTAATATAATTTATTTTATGTTCAGTGAGCCTAGTTCAAAAGAACCTTCTTGTTTATTCAACATAGGCTTTTGGATACGAATCGCACTTAAATAAATAAACTCCTCATTTATAAAGTTTATTCATTTGACTTTTATTGTTTCTAATAAGACGTTCTAAATTATTATTTATTTTGAAATACATTTTTGTATGTATTGTTTTTAATAAATTATTAGAAACTAATTTCGTTAGTTTTCATGTATATGCAGTTATTTTGTACTCCTAATTTTTTATTTGATATTATTGACCGGATATAAAAAATTAATTGTTTTTTATTAATTATTTTATTTATAATATTTGGGGCTTATCCGTTTTTACTGCGATCTGTTGGATTCTAATTTAGCCAGTTGGTTTGCTTTAAAATATATCTGATTTAAATGTATTATTTTATATTTGAATTTGGTATTTTTCATATTATATATGAATTTAGTATTATTAATATGAGCAGACTTAAATATTTTTCATATTTGTATATATTTGTAAATATTTTTTATATTTGTATATATTTGTAAATATTTTTTATATTTGTATATATGCGCATTAACCGCTACCTTTAGTAGCGCCCTCAAGGAAAATACATGAACATATTAGTACATCGTTTATCAACCCTGGGGTCATGACCCCTAAGGGGGTCACACTTCTAAGGGGGTCAAGTTTTAAAGTTTTAAGTGTTAAAATTAAATTTAAATAACATCAGTTAATAACAGCATAATAAAATAAACCTAAATAAAAGTTAGTTTTATAGTTTTAGTTTTTCACTTAAAAGTTTTTCTATACGTGCATCATCATTGCAAACACACATAAGTAAATTATTTTCCAGGAATAATAGACGATTTCAATATTTAGTTTTTAAAGCCACCATTGACGAGAAGCTTTTCCCGTATAAGTAAGAAGTAGCGAAGGGAATCAATATTTTCAAAGGCTCGCTTACTTTCCCTCTTCCCAAAATCTTAATATTGAATTAAAAATTTTAGCTGTAGAGTTTGTCGGTCGATATTTCAATAAATTGGTTGTGAATCCCAATAGGAAGATCAGCAGCTGCAACATCTTCATCATAAGGATTGAGAACCCATCTTTTCGACAAATCATCGTTGTTATCTAGAAAATATTCCAGTAACTAAATTTCCAGTTCTGTCCAACACGCGATCAATAAATAGAATTTTTTAAATTCATAATTTTGGTAATATAATCTAAAGTTAAAGTGAATGCAACAAAATTTCTTTTTCAAGGCGTATAATCCAAATACTTTGTCAGTCATTAGTAAAATGTTTTTGTTACGGCCTTGTAAACTCTTATTCAAGTCATTCAAATGTGAAAATATATCACTTAAGTAAGTTAACAGTAATAAAATTTCTCCATCTTGTAAAATCTCTGAAAATGAGCTATTTTTATCTGTAAAAAAGATTTTCAATTCATTTTACAATTCAAAAAGCCCCCTTAGAACGTTTCCTCGCGATAATCACCTGACTTCAGTATGGAAGAGCAGTGAGTCGTATTTGGCACCCATTTCTTCGTACAATGTGGAAAGCAATATGGTCTGCAGTGGCCGACTTTGAATAAAATTAACAATTTTAACTTTTAGGGCTTCTGACAGAACATTTTTTTGTATCAAAAGCATTTCTCTAAAGAAAGCAGTACGTCCATTCCATGTATGGCATAATGTCTTAATTTTACTATTTCACCACTGTTCTTCCCCATTATCGATTTCCCGTCATCAGTACATACCGAAATAGTTTTATTAAAGTCCAAGTTTTCATTCTATACTGCATGAATAAAAACTTTAAAGGGTCCTTCGCTAGTTGCACCAGGGATTAATTTGCAAACTAGCATATTTTCTTTAATTGACCCCTCGCACTCGTATCGGACAAAACACAAAAATTCAGCCAAGTGAATAGCAAAAAATGCACTTCATTTAACTTTCAATTATTTGATCGTGAACATCATTGGTATTTTATTAATAATAATATTAATATTGTGTCATTTTAAAGTGGTATTCGTTTTTAACTGTTCTGCTTCTTCCGGACTTGTTATATTGACCCTATCAATGGCAGCGGGTAAAATGAGCTATTCCGTAATCATGTGGGGCTTAGACTTCCTGGCCACCTATAATGCTACTGAATAGGTTGCACTTGAAGTACTGTGGTCACATTACGGTTTGTTTTATTAATACAATAGCAATTTGTTAATTTTTCAAAACGAGTGATTAACGCTCGAAAAATTCTAATCGTTTGTTTTGTAAAGAAGGGTGTTTTGTTTCCAGATGCCGGACTAATTTTGAAGACTTTATGCTTTCCGTGGACAGAACCTGATAACAACCAACACTTTGCGGCTTGTCATCCAAGGCAATGAATCCATTTTTTAGATATGGTTCACTATACAATCTGGTCTATTTCTTTAGTGTTTCACCAGGTATTTTATGTTTTTTTTTATTTGTCCTAATGTTAATGTGTTGTTTCTGATACGTTCTAAAATCATTAGTACCTACTTTTATTGATATTGATCTAGTAATGCTTGTAAAGGCTTGTAGCAAGAAGATTGACCTCATTCGATTGAAGTTCTCATTCCCATTTATTCGGATTTGAAATGGAACCCAAAATGAAGCTGACCATTTTTTCAGATAGATATATTTCGCAAATAAAGTCTTTATATGATATAAGAGTGTAATATTTCAATGTTATTTACAGACATCAGTGAATCTGTAACTTAAATTATTTATTTTTATTGCATTTACAAATTGAAATACTACAAAAAATGAAAAAAAAGAGTATTACAAAAATAAAATACCTTTTCCAGTAGGTTTATCATATAATATTAATGTAATTCGTTGCATAAAAACTTTTTTAAATTATGCCAGAATTAATAAACGAATTATGCCAGTGTTAATAGTTCTTTAACAATTTTAAACAAAGTTTAATTCAATCTGCATAACTCAACTTTATAGTTCGTGTTCTGTCAAATAAGCGCAGCGCTGGAAAATTTCATCTCCGCAAACTTGCCAAATTGCTAAGTTGAAATTGCTGTTTTCTTAGGCGTAATAGGAAGTAATATATCGTCGAATGAATCAATGGGAATACTTCAATATTTTATTAAGGAGTTCAGTGGTATTTATGTGCTGATTCACAGATAATAGTCGCTGTAGTAAAATTGAACAAGCATGAATTATAAAGATAGGATAAGAAGTAATGTTTTTATCTGAAAATAAATATAAATTTTAAGTTAGTCAAACTGTTTATAAGTTTAAACCTAATACTCACTATATAATTTAAGCATTAGATTTAGATTTTCATAATTCGAAAATTTACTATAATGATAGTTTCAACAACCATACACTAAATACTACACACAAACCGTACACCAAATTCTTCACAAATATATCCGTTACTTCTCTTTCATCGACAAAGTAAAACTACTAAATGCAGTAACTATTCAAAAAAAAAATCTTTTGAAGCACTCTATAAAAATATGATAAATATAAACAAAATAATAGCAGTGCTGAATATCATTCAGACAAATATTGTCTATTGGAACCTTCGATGTGAAACACTGAACTCGAAGTAATTTACCAGTAAACACAAAATTCGTTTTTTTAACTTCTTGATACGCGTTTTGCTAACCATGTTAACATTATCATCATTATCATCATGCAAATAATATCTGCTTGCTGATAATACTAATATGGTTAGCATGGCGCACTTGATGTGATGAAGTGATGAATCTCTTCAAGTTTACTGACTGGGTAAAGATAATTGAAAAATAAAGAGGTTGTTAATTATTGATGTTAATGAACACAAAGTTCTAAGCATGATTCTTTCATTGGAATAAAAATTGTTAATTTCTATATAATTCACAGTAATTGCGTTTTTCTTTAAAGTGATAAAATTGAAATATAAAAGCAGGTAGAGTGCGTAAAATGTTAACCTCTGATCAAAATTGTTTCACGCAAAATATCGTTGAGACAAATTTGACATTAATTAACTTAACGCTGATAAAAGCTGGATCTGTCACTTTAACCCAAAGTCAAAAATACATAGTGTATTCAATTGCTATAAACCTTTATACCAATAAGATCATAACGACTTTTTTTGGAAGTTTGAATGAATATTTTTCTGATATTTTATTTATTTTGATTTTATCTGATAATTTACCAAATGCACACCATCATAAACCAATATTTCGCTTATTTTATTTTCCAAGGTCTTACAATAATAGAAGAAAAATGTTGTAAAAAGTAGGCCTAATCTTCGAAACGCTGTATTATATTATCTGTATTACAATTTCTGAAAACTTGCTATTGGAATTTCAAATGAAGCGAACTAAGAATAGTTGAAATCAGCTATATGTAACATAGGCTGAATGCTTTAGTTCAGATATAAAAATATAAAAGGTGTTTTAATTTCACCCATAAAAACAGTAATGTTGTTTGCGAATCAGGGAAAACAGTTATATTAGAACATATCAGCGTTCTTCAACTGGTTTATCCTCTTGTCTCATTTGTAGCACTATATAATTTAAGACGTAGCCTTTACTTACCTTACTAGCCTTTACTTAAGGTGATAATAATGCAAGATGCTATTTTCACTCAAAAATAAAACTAATTGAAAATGCCTTTCTCTGTTTTATCTCTAATTTGATTGATCTGGAAGAGGTTGGAATGGTTTGTTTTTAGTATGCATCATTATTCACCAGATAGCTGTCAAAGTCTCAGTTATATTTAGCATATGGTTTCATTTTTATTGTCGATTGAAGCAAGAAACCTTTGTTTATTTAGAAAAACAGAAAAAAGTGAGTTTCGCGTTGTAATTAAACACTTATATTTAAAAGCTTAATAGGCACGTCTGCTCCTGTGTTTGTAACTGTTTATAATTGGGTAAATAAGTTTAAACTCCACAAAAGATGAACATCATTCTGGACGTCTAGAGGAAGTTCCACTCCCGAAATGATTGACAAAATCTACGTCATGGCTTTAAGTCATTGACGAATCAAAGGGCGTGAAATAGTTGATTCCACTGGCTACTCTACCTTGCGATTGCAAGGTAGAGTATTTTCAATTTTGCAAGAAAAATTGGGTGTGAAAAAATTTCGGGAAGATTTTTGCTCACAGTGGAGAATAAACGCAATCATGTGGTCGACTCTAAGGCTATTTTGGCGCTTTTTCGTCGCAATCTTGATGAGTTTCTGCATCGATACATAACTGTGGACGAAACAGGCATACACTACTGTATAGTAGTGTATACCATATATGTGGTGTATACCATTGACAAAGGAATAGTAGTAAGAGTAGGTTTTTGAAGGCGAACGGGTTCCGAAGAAGGCGAAAACGATGAAATCGGCCGGCAAGGTTATGGTCACTATTTTTTTTCAATGCACGCGGAATAATCTACATCAATTACTTGGAAAAAGGAAAAACAATAACTGGAAAGTATTATACGTCGTTATTTCACCGGTTGAGCGAAGAAATTAAGAAAAATCATCCTCATTTAATAATGAAAAAATTATTCGCTTTCATCCTCTTCCATCCAGAAAATGCTCGAGTGCACACCTGTACAGTTTCAATGACGAAAATCATAAAATTAAAGTTCAATTTATTACAACATCCACAATATTCATCGAATTTTGCGCCCAGTGACCTTCTTTAATTTCCGAATTTAAAGAAATAGCTCAGCTGACAATGGTTCACATCGAACGAGGAGGTGATCGCTCAGGCAGATGCTTAGTTTGAGGACATTCCGAAATCTTACTTTTTAGACGGCTTAAAAAAGTTGGAGAAACGCTTGGAAAAGTGTATAGAGCCAAAAGGAGATTATGTTGAAAAATGAAACAAATCTACTTAAGATAATTTGTTTTCTGTCTTTTTCTAAGGACTTATTGAACTACCCTGGTATTTTTCCTAATCTCAGAATAATGAGTTCAAAATGCAGCATAATATTTTGTAGTTACTACTTGAATTGCTGTTCATTGGAGCGAGAACATTTAGCATACCTCCTATATTTCATTACGCTAGATAGTAAAATTCAATCAAAAATTGCTTTTTTATTAGGCTAGTGGGTAGGTCGGGGTATATAAGGCTGAATGCCTTTTAAGAAGTTTATTAGGATGATTCGCCACTCTTCATCATGTAGTCTGCTTCAAAGAAGAATTTGATTAATCCGTTGACCATAGTTCAAAGCCATCTCAGTTACCCTATTATATGAATGTTTTAGTCAGTATATACATAAAACCAAAAAAATTATAAAACATGAAAAAAATATGTTAAAAGAAGGTGTTCCTACTGGATGACCTCTGAAAGTGGGCGATACTCATTGTTCTTTTCGTGTTGTAATTTTAGGGCATCCTATTAATCAAATAATTCAGAAATTTAATAAAATTAAATAAATATAGCAAATATCATAATGGACATTTCCTTTCTTGAATTAGGATTTTATTAAATTATATTTTCGAATTAAATATTGAAAGAACCTATTTCTGCTTAGGTTTCAAATGTGAACGAAATAACTCAATCACTAAAGAGTGGTTTTTTAAAATTTGCCTACATATGGCAAAACACTTTTTTAATGGTGCAACAAAACTAGCGATTTTTCGGGCATTAATAATATTATTTATATTTCTGCAAAATTTATATATTGAACATTACGGAGGTATTAAATTAGGCCTCTTGGATGCATTTAAAGTAAATCGTAATTGAATTGAAGATATATTTTTTGTAATTTTTTGTTGTCATGACTAAACCGAATTAATTAATTATTACTTTATTGCTAAGGGGAAAAAGAAAATTAATATTATCAAGGGACGTTAATAATATGGTACGTGATTATCCAGATAATTTAGAATTTCTAGGATGACGGTTTGAGCAACACAATTTATTATCTCTAGAAAATCGATTTCGAAAATATTTAATGGAATTTACATTAGAGGGTGATTATTTACTGTCATTTTCTTAATGAAAAAATAGAGATGATTTATAATAGTGAAGGTAACAGGTCTAAACTTCAATAAGCAGAGTAGAGCTTTTTATATAAAATATAAGAACTCAGAGCATCTGCAAGGTATATTGTTTATAAGGAAAAACACGCTCTATGTACAAGGTGAAAGGAAAAGTACTTTTGTAAATTTAACCAACGATTCCTCACATAATTTAAAAAAAAGTTCATTACACAATGGTTGTAAAAACCTAAGGGTTCTTGACAAAAAAAAAATGCAAAATTTTAAATCACAAATCAAATCAGCCAAATCAAATTTGGCAAATATTAATTTGTTATATTTAACGAATAAGCTATAAATAAATTAATGCTAAAACATCTTTTTAATTAAGAATCACGCCTTACAACAGCCCTGAAGGACGTGACAAAGTCGCAATATCGCCACAATAAAGACTGTCATTTCAAAATTGGGACACAAATTATTTCAGCGTATCAGTGCGTGCATTTTAGTTCGATTTTTCTTTGGGAATCTCTAGCAAATTTTGAAGGAGTTTTGCGAATTTACGGGCAACGATACCCCGAAAGACTGCTTCCAGATTGGCAAACATTTGTCCACGTTTCTCAAAGACTTTTGGATACGAACAAATGGGTAGCGACTTTTGGATACGGACTAACAATTATTACATCTTGTTGAAGAGGATTCTATTAAAATACTCGAAGTATTGCGCGACGAAGTTGGAGTTTTCCATTGTATTGTACATAGAACACTAAAAGAGCAATTACTCTACCCTTTTCATATATAAAAGGTACAAACACACTTACATACTGATTTTTGCCCAAAGGTAAAAATATTGTGGATGGTTTATTGGCCAAAGCCAAAGAAACCCAATATTTTGTCCAATACTTTATCTACCGACAATTATATACAATTATATACAGACAATTTATATGCCATATATATGGAATTTGGATACATGTTATAAGGAAACTTATAAAAAAAATATATAGAATTGTTGCTTAAGTTCACGAAAGTACTTTTCCGTATACCATATATTGCAAGAGAATGTGTAACAAACAAAAAATAAATAAAATACTTACTGAAAGTGAAGTTAAGCAATTCAGTTCAATAAATTTACGAAAGTACTTTTCCGTATACCATATATTGCAAGAGAAAGTGTAACAAACAAAAAATAAATAAAATTCTTACTGAAAGTGAAATTAAGCAATTCAGTTCTATAAGTTCACTTAATATACCAACCAGGTACAAGCGATTTTTGAAATATTTATAGCATTGCTAATGAGAGATATTATTAATATCTAATAATGATAATTTGTAATGTTATTAATATGTTTTACGAAACGCGTGTAGAAGATTATCAACTGTTAATAAAGAAAACAACTCATTATTAAGGAAAAAGTTTATGTGTCGTGCAGATGTTTTGTTGGTTTCGGTTGGGAACAATTATTCATCCATCTATTGATACTAATACTACAGATTCGATTTCTGTTTGAGGCGTAGATGTTTACATGTGTTTAATTTGTTCTCGTCAAACATGTAAGCCTCTCGAACGTGCAGCCAACAAAGCCTAGTGATACTATATGGCTTAAAAGATATGTTAGTATTAACTACAAAATAGATTGGGAGCTGTAAATGGTGTTGACATGGTTACAGATAACCAATCCATAATTTAAAGCACATTTTTTTATTAAGCAACACACCTTTTTTATTTACACATTAAAGTCACATTAAAATAAGTAAAACATATTTATGATTGATAATAATGAATAACGGTTGATAAAATATTTTTATTGATATAACGGAACAAATGATTTCCCATCAGAAAGTTAATGTAAACTACCCAAATTCAACTTATTTTTATTACTAACTTTCAGTAGAAAGGTGATAATTGTTCTAAATTTTATCGTAAAGCTAATGTAATTATAAAGTTTATGGATTGCTCAGTTGATTCCTTGTAAAACATTTTGGAAATACTAGGATTTTATATGATATACTTGTTTCCATAAACAAAAAAATGTCAGAAACAAAAATATTCCATTCTCTATGGAGATTGGACTTAGTGATGAAATTAACTTCTTAGACATAAATATAAAGAAAATATTTAATAAATTATAATTTGATATTTACAGAAAACCGACTACAACAGATACGATTATACACTTTAGTTCTAAATAAATTGGCAAGTCAAACTATCTGATTTTCATAGTATAATACATAAGTTAATTATTTTTTCCACTAAACACAGATAATTTTAATAAGGATCTCTATACCCTTAAACAGATAGCAAAACCCAACGCCTACAAAGAAGGATTAATTGACAACATGTTACAACATTAAAAAGCAAAAAGACAAATCGTTTAAATTTATTAATTACTCTTCGAAACTTAGTAATACGGTGTGCAAGAGATTAAATAAACTAGCTTGTAAGACTATTTGTGCAAATAAACTTAATGTAGGTAGAAAGTTAGTTAGTAATAAGGATAAAACGGATTCTTTAGAAAAATCGGTTATATATAAAATAAAATGTATGGATTGTGAACCGGTATATATCGGTCAAGGTGGTAGAAGTATAGGTTGTAGCATAAAAAAATACAAAAATGATATTTTGAATAATATAAAAATCGCCGGCAAAAGTAAAGCGTTCAAAGATTGGAATAGTCAACAAACAGCAATAAATTATAACATTTTTTTGAAAGTAAGAAAAGAAACATCAAAGTTAATTAGACAAACTAAAAGAAAATATAAAAACAATCAACTTAATAAAATAGAAAAAGATTTCCAAAAAATAACACTTGAAACTTTTACAAAACATTTAAAACTAAATTAACAGACTATCAACCCCAAAGCCTTTGCTTCCAAAAGAAAAACGGACAATTAGCTCTAAATAACCAAGACAATTGCAAAGAACTTACGAAATATTTTGAACAATTACTAAACTGTCTTGAGCCCTTAAACAAATTACCAACACTAAACCCTAAACAAACAAACACAGATTCATTACCACCGAATGAAGATGAAATAATTAGGCAAATCAAGCGACTTAAAAATAATAAAGCTTCTGGTGAAGATGGAATCACTGCTGAGCTTTTGAAATCCGTTGGTCCAGGTGAAATCAAGGAACTAACCAAAATTCTACAAGAAGTTTGGCGAATCGAACGGATTCCAGAAGATTGGAAAGATTTTCTAATCCATCCACTACACAAGAAAGGAGATAGAAGGGATGTAAACAACTACAGAGATATATCTCTTCTCCCAGTTTGTTACAAGATTCTATTTCAATGTCTACTAGATAAAGCACAGGAACAGTTAGAACCTCAAATTGGTGAATATCAAGCAGGTGTTCGAGACATCAAAAGACATCAAAAACAGTACAATAAAAATCTCGTCTGTACATTTGTGGATTTCAAAAAAGCATATGATTCTATTGACCGCGAATCTTTATTCCAAATCTTGAAAGAACAAGGACAAAATCTGAAAATGCTGGCAATTATTAAAGCAACATTAACTAACACAAGATCAAAAGTTAAATTCATGGGTTACATCTCAGAGCCCTACGAAATTAAAACTGAAGTGAGACAAGGGGATGGACTCTCACCACTCCTATTTAACTGTGTTCTAGAAAAAGTAATACAGAAGTGGCATAAAAAAAGTCGGCCCTAAGCATTGACCAGCTCATTAAACTGGCGAGAACCAACAACAAAATTGATTGTCTGGCATTTGCTGATGATCTAGCAATTTTGGCTCAAGATACATTAACGGCACAAAACAGATTAAAATCCTAAAATAAACAGCAGAAACGGTAGGACTCCAAATTTTCTTTGAAAAGACACAATACATGACCTGCAACATGCTAAGAACACCATTTCTAAAAACAAAATATGGTAACATCAGACGAGTCTCTCAATTCAAATATGTGGGTGAAATAATCATAGAAAATGGGTTGGAAAAATCGGCCAATAAGGGTAGATGTCAAAAAATGGAAACCGCACTGAGACTTACACAAAATATTAACAACAAAAACTGCATATCTAAAAACACAAAACTGAGACATTAAAACAGTACTTAGGCCAGAATGTCTATATGGCGCAGAAACGCTCATTTTGAATAGAAAGAGAAACATCGAGGACATTGAAAAGAAGAAAAGAGAAATCATAAGAAAAATCTTAGGCCCCAAACAAATAAATCGAGAAAACCAAGAAATCAAACAATGCACAGATATACATAGCGATATGAGAAAAAGAAGACTTAAGTTTTACGGACACACAAAACGGATGAATCCCAGTAGGCTAACTAGACAAATAGTTGAATTTTATGAAAATAGGAGTAGAGCTAAGGTGGAAATAATTAAATGGAGTTCTGCAATTAAAGGGGACCTAAGATCAGAAAATATTATACAAAGTGAAATTCAGGATAGAGGCTGTTTCACATATAAGGTTAACGTTTGGAAGGTTGGGCAGAGAGAAAAATTTAGGAAGACTGGAACAACTTGGTCTGACGAAAGGAAAAAGCTCATAGCGAAAGAATGAAATTAGTATGGGCGCAAAGGAAGGCTAACAACAACAAACGCCTCCAACTGTACTTCGCGTGGCACACCAGGGCCCATACATGAATAATAATAATAAAACGCACTGGATTGTCTACATTGTATTGAAAGCAATAATTTTATAGATATAAACAATGTTAAATTATAACACTCAGAAAAGAAAAGTAAAAAATTAAACCTACTAGAAATATTGGAAAAAAAAATCTTTAAAAAAATAGCTATATAATAACCACAAATGACCAGCTAAATTTCCAAAACATCCCCGTAATAGATAAGATCATATTGTAGTTGAATAGCCCGGTTTTTACCAGTCCATATTTAGGATAATTAGACTAGACGTTAAAAGAAACCAAGAAATAAAAAGAAATCATTTTACCTGCATTATCAAGTTTTCTATTGGAATCTTCGGTGTGAAACATTAAACTCAAAGAGATTCGAATCATAGCTTCTAAAATAAGATGGCTAGTTTAAATTTTATGGTAAATAGATTAATCAATATTCCTTTAAACAAATATAATTATAACAAAGAATTAAAATTAATTAGGGAGGTATCCGAAGTGAACGGTTATAATAAGAACATTGAAGATAAATTAATTAGAAAACATAAGTTTAGAAAATTATTGAAAAAATCTTCGACTTTTCTAAAGGATCAGAACAAAAATAAATTCATGGTAATACCGTTTGATGCCAAATTAACACGAGGGCTAGACAACATTTTGAAAAAAGAGGACATTAAGTTTGTGTACAAACCATATGATAAATTAAAAAAAGTCTTGGGTAATCCAAATAATAATCTAGATCAACATGAAAAGTCGGAGATTTGCGAAATTAGCTGTCAAGATTGTGATCGATGGTATATTGGCCAAACGAAAAGATCCATATTAACGAGATATAAAGAACACATTACCCACATTAGATATGGGAGTAAAAAAAATTGTGTTGCCCAGCATGCAATCGAACATGACAATATAGACATAGTAATAAGTTAAGACTTGTTAAATGTGTAAATAACAATAGGGCGTTGGATGGATATGAAAGCGTTCAAATAGAAAAATACAAGAAAATCATGAACCTGGATAAAGAACATATTCCGTTCAGTCAACTTTTTCAATTATTAATTTAAGGGTAAGTAAACTTCACCATTCATTTTATCTTTCTTTTGTTCTCTTTTTTCCCCTTTTTTCTCTTTTTTTTCTCGTTTCTTATATCAGTTTTTTTACACGCTTCATTACATAGGTAGTACGCTTCCTAGGTAGAAGGTTAGAAATTCGGATTTTCATATAAATAGAACATAGTTTAGTTTTAGAATTAGATTAAACCATCTCTTGCGTCCAGAAGTTAAAAAAAAAGTGAGTCGGTGTTTAGTGGTAAATCTCTTTGAGTTTAGCATTAGTATTAGTTAAAGCTACTTTTGAGAAAACCCTAACAAGGCGAAACATATGTGGGACAAAATCTATAATAAAGGTTTGAAACATTAAAAAGCTACAAGTGTATCATTTAAAATCCTAGTATAATGTAATTAATTCAAACATTATAAGATATTCTAGGGTAATAGAGCCCAATATTATTCATCCAGTTATGAAATATATTAATAAGCGCATAACACTTATACAGGGTGTAATTTTTCGTTAAATTTACTTTCGAAAATTTAGTCAAAGATTCTTTGCATTATTTTGAACCAGTTTGCTTAAAACTTGTCTACAAAATGAAACCATTTACATGGAAACGTCTCTGTTTATTTCAATCAAAGGAATTCAATTTTTATTTCATTGGCCTCTTAAGGTATTAATTGAAAATAAAATGAAATATTTTTATAGCCATTTATTCCATATGTTTCGTTATAAATTTGGTTTATTTTATTACAATAAAATTGTCGTTTAATGTCAAAGTTAAAATTATTGCCACTAATTCACATCACAATATGTTTAGGATTTACGTCACATTGTGAAACACATTATTAATTGTTTTATTAAATTAACTATCCAAAGACATTTTCCCATTCTCCATGAAAGAAGCCATCGGTTGATAAAATATTGAACAACAAATTGGAATTCCTTTGGTTTTGGCTAATAAACCATTCATAATACTTCTGTTTATGTGAAAAATCAGGGGACATGAGTGTTTGTATTGTTTGTACATAATAAGGGTAAAGAAATTCCCCTTTTAGTGTTCTATATATAATCCAACGGGAAGCTCCAATTTGTCGCGCAACCTCTCCTTTCCTCTCGATTCCGTCTCCCTTTCGATACCACTTCTGGGAGAATTCTCTCCAACAAGATGTGAAATTTATTCTTCTACTTCAACCCGGTTTCTTGCGGTCCCCCCACATTCCTGAAATTTTGGAATAATACTACTGGTATCCAAAAGTTTTTGAGAAACTTTTTTTTGAGCTGGAAGTGGTTTGCTGAGCGGGAAGTAGCCTTTCTGGGTATCATTACTCGTAAATACGCCTAGCCTCTTCGACATTTTAGATAGCTTATCCGTAAATGAGAAGCATATCGTGATATTCGTGTTTAGAATACATTATTGCTTGAATAAAAAAAAAGATAATTGGAAATCAAAACATTGGAATGGAGTAGAAAACCAAAACATTGACCCAAAGAACCAGATGGCGAGCAACGGTAATATGGAATAATATGATGGAACTGATATTGTTGGGAGAATGGATGCTGGATGTTTAAGTATATTTTGAGTCATAAAATCTCTGGAGATCTTATTCGGCATACTCAAGTATATTATCAGCTTGGAAATTTCATCAGAAATCATACGAATAATCTCATTAGGAATTTAAAAAGATTTTAAGTTGTATAAAATTGCTGTGTAGTACATTTGATTCTAATAAGGCATTTTTACTGAGTATTGCAAAGAAAATGATTATATAAAAATTAAATCCAAACGTCTTTTAAAGAAATTCCTATGATATAATTTTTCTGGAAGGACTAATTAATTGTATCAAGATGGAATACTCCAGCAATATTCATCTTGCAGTATCCGACACTTGTTTACAGTTAGTGCAATACTTGTTCTCCTGATAATATTGTATTTCCATAGATGGCTGCTTGCTATTCTAGATAATAAATCCATATATTATCCTGGTTCTGAGTAATCTATGTAAAGGGTTATCCGATAAGAACTTTAAAATGAGACATAATTATAACTATAAGTGATAGCTCGCTAGTTTAAATTTTATCTTGAAGGACCAATAATGACATTATCTTTTAAAAATAATGTTGTTCAAATGTCCTCCTCAGTTTTGACTGATGAAATGCATTCGGGAAACCCAATTTTCGATTAGTCTTTCATACATATCGCATGATATACTTTAAGGGAGGCCTGAATGTTTCGTTTATGGTTAATAATTGTTTGGGGTTTATTTCTATAATCCAGAGTTTACCATAACTCTACAAAAAATAATCGAAGGGAATGAGATTACATGATCTTGGAGACCCGTTGGCATTACCATTTGAAGAAATTGTCTTTGTGGGCGAGATGTGCTATTGGCCGCACCATGTTGTTGAAGGGAAACATTTTCCATATCCACATTTATCAGTTCAGGCTAGAGGTATTCTGTTAGAATAGTTCTATAGCATTCGCCATTGAGAGTAACATGATTTCCACTATCGTTTTCAAAACAATAACGCCCTATGACACTTTCAGCATAAAACCGTACCAAACTGTGACTTTCTGAGGGTGAACAGATAGCTACTGATCAATTGATGATTTTTATTGGCACAAATTCTGGAATTATTTTTAAACCTATTAAACCAAAAGTACGCTTCGTTGGAAAGATTATTTTTCTACAAAGTAGAGGTCACCATTCAACTGCTCGAGACTCCAATATATGAAAAGTATCTTTCCTCTGTGAACTGACACAATGTACTCAACACTGATCTACTAAACAATCTATGAATGACATTTACATTTCAAACAGTGGTGCCGCTATTATGTTTTTTAAATTATGTTGCCGTTATTATATTCTGACACTTTTATTGGAAGACTTCATTTATTATCAAGGGAAATATGTTCAAAGCATCTGCTAATAGTGTTCAGATATATTAGATTATTTTACTTGCTGTTGATTTTCTAAGAATTATTTAACGCCATACCGCATCTCATGCTACAATTATGTTATCCAAAACTTTAATACTAGATTTTTAGTTTCATCACTGAAGTCAACAAAAATTAATATCAAAAATTATTTATATATAGTTGAATTTGTGTAATGTCATCATTGTTCCATGTCATTCCTTTCGATTTGAGAATTTCCCCTCCTTCCAGCTTTTCTTCGGCCTATCTCGCTTCCTTTTCTCCTCCCATCAATATATTTTTTACCAGGTTGTGCTCCTTACTTCTTACCAAGTGACCGTACCAAACGAGTTGTCTTTCTTCCATCTTTTGAAGAACATTTTTTTGGTTCTACTCGCCACCTAGTTCTTATATCTTATAACTTAATTTCTCAATCGGTCTTATCTTGATACCCATTCAGTCCTTTTTAGAATCTTCGTTTCCATAGTTGTTACTTTGGATTTTAGTTTTTGGTTTAATATCGAAGATTTACTTCCCTATATTAAAGTTGGGACAAAGGCCGTTTTCTAAATCATTAACTTCGTGTTTTTACTGACTTTTTACTATTCCGATATTCTGATTTCAGAACATGTTTTTCATAAATATGTTTTTTAATATGTTTTGTTCTAGTACTATTTATACGTCTGCTTATAGTATTGTAACAACCATGATTTCTGATTTATTAAAGTTGAATCTCATTTCATATTCAGATAGTGTCTTGTTACATACTTCCAATGCCCTTTGTATTACATCCTTACAATGAGATACCAGTATAGTCATCCGCATCTAGAAGAATTTTCACTATAATAGGTTCGAGCACTTTGATTCCTTCCCTAATACCTTTAGTCGTAATACCCGATGTTCTCGATATTTCATCCATCACTGCTATAAAAAATATTGGGCTAAGTATGCCTTCTTGTCTATGTCGTTTGAATGTTCTAACCATTTTGGTAGTTTGGTAGTAGAACCCAACTTGGGTTCTCACAACATTCTGTGTATCTTCATATGTGCTCTGTATTACTATATTGTTATAAAATCTTTGATACACCTTTTTATGTTAGACTATCCCAAATCCTCTTTCTTGGTAACATGTCAAATCATTTCCCTAAGTTCACAGTACATAAAAATATTTTACTATTACCTCGTATACCTCTGTCCATAATTTGCCATATGCTAAATATCCAGTCCTAAGTGCTGCGGCCTCTTTTGAAGCCTGCGTGGTTTTTTCAATTGTTTCTCTTAATCTCGCTTCTAGTATTCTTTCGTATAGTTTTCCAATCACTAGCAATACTGCAATTCCTCGGTAATTACTGCAACAATTTATGGTACCTGTCTTGTGTATTCGAGCTATAGTTGTCAGTTTCCCGTTTTGTAGAATTTCATATAGTATCTTGATTCCAGATTATTCCACATATTATAATATATCAGGCTTTGTATTATCAGCACATGGGGCTTTAGATAATTTAATTTTTTATGGTGTCCTCAGTTTTGTTTATCTGTATTTCCATCTATGTTCCGTTTGTTAACCGTATGTTCAGTTTTTTTAGCATCCTCATTCTCTTCACTTTTAAACTTCGAAATATTCAAACCATCTTTAATATATTTCATTTTGAAACGAAAAGTTCCTCACTCTCTACTCCAATTTCTGGATACTTCTACCGATTCTAACGAACAAAGGTATGATATTACGTCTGGTGACATTGTTAACTATCGATTTCTACTTTCAGCCACATAACAATGTTCCTGCATCTAATTGAATTGAAAAGGGCCGTGGACCCGTTCGCTTACAACCCCAATTAATTGGGCCATAGTTGCGACTCCAAATCGTCTTATCGGCCATCCCATTAGCAATTTGCTTCGACACAGGCCCAGTGGTAGCCCGGAAAAACGAGACAAGATTACGAGCACCAAAGATCGTTATTAACGGGCACTCCGAGGGCGAATTAAATTTTGAAATTAGATAAAGTGATTGTAAACACAGATTATAGTTAATAATAAAATCTGTATAGCAAGCTTAACCTCAAAGTTTGTTTATTGGCGGTTTTATGTCGGTATAAAATATTACTGGTTTATTATTATGATTTGATTACAGAAATTGACGTAAAATTTCGAAAGGAAATTTGAAACCACGAGAATTTATTCAAAAAGCATTGTTGGTTTCACTTATTAATTATTAGCTGACATTTTTGCACAGTTCTGGTAGTATTGCTTGTTAGATTCAAATAAAAAAAGTGATTATTAATTTTAATAGTTTTTAATTAATTTTAATAGGATAACAGTTTATTCACTGTTTATAGCTAATCACTGTTTATAGTTATTCACTGTTTATAGTTATACAGTGTTTATAGTTGTTCACTGTTTATAGTTAATCACTGTTTATAGTTATTCACTATTTATAGTTATACAGTGTTTATAGGTGTTCTGTGTTTATATTTATTCACTGTTTATAGTTATACACTGTTTAAAATCATTCACTGTTTATATTTATTCACGGTTACAGTTACTTACTATTTAAGGTTAATCACTGTTTATAGTTATTCACTCTCTGGCACCATCCCTATGCCTTGCAAATGTCAGTTAACGGTAATGTGACATACTCCAAATTCCCCTGAAAGTTTCCTAGCGATTGTTCTAGAATCCGCAGCTACAGGTAGCTTTATAAAACATCGGCATCGAAAGACTTAATGACCTGATTGACTTCAAGACTAAAGTCTCCCTCCCGAAACTTTTTGAACCAGAGCTGAGTGGTGCGGATTGATACGGCACCGTCCTCTACTTCGCAAATCTCACGAGCGGCATCAGTTGATCTGAATCCTTTTTTAACAATTTTTTTTCAAATTGTCCTAATTTGGCTATTTATTTCGGTCAAACCGTCGACTGAATGATTCGTAGTAGAATAACTTTAATAGTGAAGAAGGAATAATTATTTATCGCAGAAAGATATAAAAATTAGATTAAACCTCTGAGGAGTGAAGTATAATCCTATATTTATAAGCAATGGAAAAAACTCAAAAACTATTGTTATCCCCTAGTATGTACAAAAGTTCAGTTATACCTGAAATATTTGCTTGCCAAAAACATTGATTTTGTATTTAAGAAATTCGAAAATATCTAATAAATGTTGTTTTCACGAAATATTTTTAAAAGGAGTTATACCAGGTGTTGGAAATAAGAAAACATATTATTCAAATAAGTATAACTTTGTTGATTTTCAATATAGAGCGAAAGATGGCGACTATCGCTAATTGTTGGTACGTATAAATATAAACAGGCAATACCTTACGTCAAGAATCAAAGAAATATTAATAAGTAAAAGAAAGTGATATGTAGATTAATGAAGGTAGGACAAAGGCGACAGTGTATAAAATGTTTAATTTTTTTTTCCTAGAACAGAAGGAAAGGAAGAATGTCTAATGAGAGAACTGAAAAAACTAGCTTAAGGAGAAACCAAAAAGAGCTAATATATGAAGATACATAGTATGATAAAAAAAAGTCGGGGTGAAGTTCTAAAAAGAATACAGCAGAGAAACTAGATGTTAATGTAATGTTAAACTAGATGTTAATGTTAATGTAACAAATAGTCCAGGAAAAATAAAAGACATTTGTAGGTAAAAATATAGGTAAAAATAGAATAAAACTACAAGACTGTACAGTTGAGCAAAGTGGGAGAGGAAAAAATATATAAAATATAAACAGACCCAATATTTTACAAAAATAAAGATAGAGAACTGGTAGGTAAAGGGGAGAAAAATTGAATGAAGGGAAGCTGCATCCTCTATATATATATATATATATATATATATATATATATATATATATATATATATATATATATATATATATATATATATATATATATATATATATATCTATATATATATATATATATGTATATATATATATATATATATATATATATATATATATATATATATATATATATATTGATTGTAGCACATAATCTAGTTTTGATTTATATCAAATTAAAGACAAGTGATAGGAACAGTCGAAGAATATCAAAGCGGCGTTAGGAAGGGAGGATCAGTTATACTAATTTGCACAAGGTTAGAAAAAACAGCATGCCAATACTGAATACTATTAAACGAGGAATGAATGAAATATATGCCGTAGTCAGGGAAAGTAGATATTTAACAATACTATCAGAAAAAGGGAAAACATATAAATGTTGGGAAATTAAAACAAGTGATTTGAAGTTCAAAGAAGTAGAATATTTCACATATTTAGGCATATTATTTCGTAGGAAACCAAGTGTAACGGAAGAAATACAAGAGTGGATAATGGCAGAAAATTCAAGCATTCACTAGCTTAAAGGATTATTATATAGCAAAGTCGTATCTCGCAATCTAAAGAAAAAAACCTATTAAAGAGTTATAAGACTAAAATGTACATTTGCAAGTGAAGCAAGTTGGAGCATCAGATGCGACAATGTTTGCAATATGATCGAGAAAAGTATTGAAAAAGATATTTGAAAGTAAAAGAGTTGAAGAAAGACGAAACAAATGAACAAACCAGAAGTTGAAAGAGCTTTTTAAGGAACTAGATCTCATAGGAATTAAGAAATCCCAAAGATTGACATGACTAGGATATATTTTTAGAATGCAGGAGGATTGAATCCAAAAAAATTTATTGAAAAGAAGCAGAAGGAGAGGCAGATCAAGATGGAGAGATGCGACAGAAAGAATATTAAAGATTGGAAGGAAAAAAACTACGAATATAGAAACATGTTCAAAAATGGTCACAAATGGTCGATATAGGAAAATATTGAAAACTTATTTTGAAAGTAGTGAGTCAGTTGCCGAAACAGTTGCCAAAAATTGCGTACAAAATTCGGTAGAAATAAAGCGTCAACTGAGAACGGTATAAGGAAATTTGTGAAAAATTTCGTTCGACTGACAATACACACGTTCCGCATCGCCGTTCAGCTCGTTCGATGGAAAACATTGCTGCTATCGCTCACAAGAATTCGTATTTTCACAATTAATTCACAATTAATTCGCAAATTAGCAGGTCCGTTTCTCGCAATAACTTTTTCACCAAATTGTTCCCTCAATAAATAGGTTGTTGCGTTGGTTCACGCCTCCTTCAGATCAATACAATTCAAATTTGGAATTAAATAACCACTGATCATCACTCTGTAATGGTCCCCAGTAATGAATTGATAAATTTGGATTTTCATCAACACTGTCAGCATCGACGATATTTTCTTCAGAACTGGCAGTTTTTCTCTTTTGATTTTTTATTAATTAAATTACAGCAATTTTATTTGTTAATATAGCCGTTTAGTTGAAAATTGCTCATTGCAAATAGAGTCTAGTTAAACAATGTATTTGAAATATTTGTATATATGTATTTTCAAAATTTCAATTTCTCGACCAAATTTCGCTACCTCATTCGTATGTCTAGGAGATTAATCAGTCTGATTGAATTATCTCTCGATGATGCTAACATGGATAGGGAAACGCGCGTCGGGAAATTAAAAGAAATGATTTCGATGTTTTGTGATAAATCTTTTTTAGATCAATTGGATAGTTTAATGAAATGACAATGAAAAACTCAACATTAATTATATCAAAAGCAAATGTTCTGAATTCCAGCAAATAATTCTTAAGAAATTTTAAGAAAAATGTTTAACTACATTTCATACTTTTAATCTGCAATTTTTCGATAAGGATCACTACAAAAAAAATGTTTTTCTATAATGTTATTTTTAACCTTCTTAATATTTCCTAGACCATTTCGCACCATTACTCGGTATTTTTACAATCCGATTACACTGTAACCTTTTCAGTTTCCAAGAACGACAAGGACGTCAAAGCCGGATTGTCAATATCTTAAAACCTTGTAATCTCCCAAGGAGGGTACCTGCTCTTTAGACCTCGGTCCTAGACAAATAGTTGAGTCCCGAAACATAACCTGTATTACAACAACCCCACTGCAAGAGCGAAATGGCATTATAATCAGCTTAACGACTGGCTCTTATGTGCCCACGCTTACAGACCAGTATTAATTTGTAGATTATAACAGAAGTTTCTCGTTTATGACTAGATGTTACTTATAAACTATAAAAAAAGTGAAAACTTTTATTTGAATATACTAAAATAAAATTTCCAATAACAAAAATTTTAACATATACAACACAATAATAAATACCATCATAAAGTTATATACGAGGGAAGAGTAAAAAGTGAGATACGTTTTAAATGGAACTTTGTTTTTTTTTATCGAAAATAGATTTATTTTTAACGTAGCCTCCTTATAGCTCGATACACTTCGTTCAACGATTGTTCAACTTTATATACGTGCCAATAAGTATAATTTATCGAACTCTGCAAAATAGTTTTCTATTTATACGATAACTTCTTCATCTTGATGTAAATTCTTCTTTTCCAGCCAACTATTTCTTCAGTTTGGAAAGAAAAAATCGGAGAAGGCCAAATCAGGAAAACAGGATGGATCCGCATCCATTCGTAATTGATACCGCTATCAATTCTTAGCACAAACTGACCGATTTCGTAGTTGCATCGGCAGAATAGGTAAGTGCATTGTCGTTGTCAAACAGCATTTTTTACGTCAAATGAGGATCGTCGTATATTTATCAACTTTTCGCGAAATTTGACCAATAATGCAGCATAATTCTCTTCTTAGATCGTTTTTCGTTTTTTTTTTAAATAGTTGATAAAGATAATTCCTTACGGATCTGAGAAAACCGTGGCCTATTCCCACTATTTTATTCCCACCGAAGGTAACGTCTTCACTTTTTTTCGGGGCACGTTCACACGGTAAAATCCACTCTTCTGGCTGTTTCTTCCTTGCTGGTTTGTAGTGATGAATCCAAGTTTCATTAACAGTCGCGAATCGCCTTAGAAACTCCTTCAGATTTCATCTATACATGTCTAAATACCACTTTGAAATGATCAATCAATTTTGTTTTTGATCTGCAGTGACCAAACAAGTACTTGATATATCCTACAAGAACACTGGCCAAATGTTCTTGTAGGATGATATGAAAGCGCACGTCCGAGATGTTTATGATCTCAATAATCTCTTTAACTAACCATGTTAGTATCATCAGGAGATTAATCTCATCAATTCCTTTAGCCTTCACTCTGTGATTGGCCAACACTATATCATAGATTTTGTTGATCATTTCCCTGGAAATATTGATTGTGATCAACATCCTAAGTGCAAAGTCTCAATTGTGCTGGTTCGACAACATAGAAACTCATTAACACTTTAACTTGTCTGAGAGACCATGATCAATTTTGATGCTTTTTTTAATTAATTAGGTCTTTTTATTGCCAAAATCATTGACGCAGAAGTTAAATAAAATATATTGAATAAAAAGAAACATTTATTGGCAATAAAAAGAAAATTAATTGACACTAAAATATTAATTATTGAAACAGTTCATTTAAAATATAGTTGGCCAAAAAAAGTAAATCAAATGAAAAATTCTCTATATTATTATGAACTACCTAGAGTAGGAACCGTCATCGCACAGTCTACAGAAGCATTTCTCCTGTATTCTAAATAAATAGCGTTTGAACAGCTGATAAATTTATATTGCGTTTTCCTTTGTTTGATGTATGGACACTTGCAACATCGTTTTTGTTTTTGGAGCTTATGTGTGGGAGCTACAACTTCTTCAAATGCTTGCTGCTCGCTGTCTGGATTTCAAGGTGATTTTAGAATAAGTGCTCTTAGCTCTCTTGGAATATTTCGAATCGAAATTATTTTTCTCAAGTACGGTTCAATCATATGCCTGGCCAAATATTTCAGGAATGAAAAACGAGTTAGCATAGGTGAATCTTTGTAGCTTTGGTAAAGTAAAAAATAATAAACGCTACAAATAGTTATTATTCTATAGAATAAAGCAAGCGGCAATCTTCTAGTTCTTTCTTCAATTTCATATCTAGTAAATAGACCCCGCATTTTGTTTCGTTGTAAAAGCAAATAATTTTCGTTTTTTTTATTTTGCTGGTTTATGTCTGCTCTTTGGAGCATACTTCACAAAATCAGCACGACTGCTTTATTTTTTTTGACAGAAACAAAGGTGTTTGACACATCGAAACAATCATCAGCTGACCCTACAAGTCTCTGTTACTAAGAAATTCCTTTGGGATAGCCAGCTTATCATTCCGCATTGTGTCAACATAAGTTAAACCTATTTTAGTAACTTCATCAACAGACTCAATAGAAGTGAAATAGTTGTCACATGTCACGTTCCTGTTTGTAGGTTCAACTACTTTACAAAGTGTACCACTGAGTTGGTTTTTGCAAATTTACCTCATTTGGTGTCAATCCTATGCCATCAGAACCCGCCCCGTGTAAATGTACGCATTATAAAGGTAAGATGTGTTTGCTTCATACAAGCACATTATTTTCACGCCTTATTTCTTAAGCTTTTTAGGCACCTGGAAGCCAAATCTACCACAAACCTACTAAATTGCGTGAATATCTCGGTAATAGGGGTTGCTTATCTGTTGCATTTCTTAACTCGCGGATACTTGAATGGTTCAACCACAACGGTGATGTCAAAATTTTAAAACGTTTTTGAGACATTGTAGCATTAAAATAGGGTCTGTTTGTAACATCTTTTAAAAACAATAACTTCATTTTTTCATGTACGCTCTTGAGAATACTGGCCAGGACTAACAAGCCAATATAAGCTTCCATTTCTATAACGTCTGTGTCTCGGTAGTTTAATTTTTCGGTATTGCGACGCAATGAGCTTCTGGCAGAGGAAAGTTTTTGATTTGTATATGTAACAATCAGTTAGACCATATCATCGGTAAAAAAATGTTTCCAAACTTTGCCCTTGTCGGGCATACTTCCCAAAGCTTTTGCAGTACCTGCAAGATTACATGATATTGCGCGCGAATAATATTTTCTATTTGGTTCTTTAGTTGACCAAAAATAGGGTGGTCCAGATTCATTTCTCCTCATCCGGCTAATTATATAATCAGGGAGTTGTCGAATTTGTTCTTCGACAACCATCTCATCAGCATCTCCAAAAATCAAACTATTGATGAGCATCTCCAAAAATCAAACTATTGATTGACCTTCTATCAGAAGTTCCTCATCCGTTTCATCGTTATGGTCTTGCAATTGCGCAGGCAAAACCTAGTCCGAATCATCATCTGAATCTCTTAACTCTTCTCCTTCATCTGAGCTGGTTCCTCCATCGCTCAGGTGTTGCATCATCTGCATAACGCGTCTAGTAAAGTCAGGGTGCGTAACACATTTTTTTATGTTCCTTGATGGGTTTTCACAATTCAGTCGGAAAAGCAGGTTTGCCTACATTCAAGTTTAAAAATTCTCTACTGGTCTCACAGATTCATCTTTCGGTTAAAGTGTTAAACCACTTATGAACCATGAAATGCGAAGGAGCAATGTCTCTATAATACGATGTTTGTTCTATACAGCAAGTAGTGTTTAATCAATACACGGGTTAATATAAGAATACAAAAGCTATAAAGATCGAATAAAACAGAACAGATACATAAAATCAGCGATAGAATGGACCTCATTACCATTAGTTGTGCGCAAGCGCCTGCGTTATTTTAAAAAGGCAATAATATGAAAGTTTCGGGCACTTTTTATAAATATAGCTGGACAATAAGGATCATTACCTTTATTACTAGTGCAATTCAATGAAAAATTCATGATTCTTCATTAGTGCCTCCCACAATAGAAGCACATTATTGTATTCAATTACGATGATGGTTAAAATTCTATGGCCGTCCCCAAAGTGGAAATAAAGCAGAACTTGTTGAAAGGTTAGGATAACAATTATATTCATACTAGGTTCATATTTTTTATATTTACAGCAATATATTTATAGCATTATATTTATTACATTACATTTATTATAATTATAATAATATATTTATATTTATAACATTCTATTTGTATTTATAACATTATATTTATTTTTATATTAAGTTTGTAGCAAATTTTTATTTTCATATATTTTAATACTTTTATACTCTACTATAGGAGTAATTTTTTAAAATAATTCACTTACACTATGAGTTTCATTATATATTTTTCATCTAAACAAATTCTTTATACGTTTATTTACAAAAATACATCATTTGAGGTTATAGCATGAGCTATTACATTAACAATTAAATTGTTTAAAATTATATGATTTCACGATTGTTTTACACATCTGATGGGGTCAGGATATTTTGTTGTTAGACCACTTTCTCTTGCGAAATGAAGTGAACAAATATGCGTATATTTGTTAATATGATGAATCAGTTGGAATCGACCATCACATCGTCCACATCTCTTAACTCACATATCATAGCACACTTTAGACAATTTTTTATATGTTTTTGTTTCGTTGATTTAATACATTTTCGATGATATTCCAGACAAGGCTTTAGAAAAGTAATAAAGTTATATAAATACTCCGAAAATGATATACTACATGTACTGCTGCGACATATGTCATAACAGCAACGTTTTTCTTGCTCCTTTTTTTACATTTAAAAACATGGCAAAAGTTGAGGCGTGACCTAAAAAAAATTCAACTATGAAAAGGCCTATTGAAAAACCGCAACGACTTAGTCAACTTCGAGATCTCTCCTTGAGGGCGAAGAAAATCCCTCGCGAAATCTATGCCATGGGCTATTATCTCAGTCGTTGCTATCTAAGTTCTGCTGCATATTACGCCTGAAAGTTTTTTCTAGGAGTCAGTTTACCATAGAACAGGCGAGTTTTATTAAATGAAAAGGGAACAGATCCTTAATTTACGGACGGCCTGATTCATAAATTACACATTACACAAATTACAAAAACCTTTGATTGCGTATTGTGGTTTAAATTATGGCATGTTCTGGAAGAGATAGGTGTTTCATCACATTTTGTCTCGCGTATAAAAAAACCTTTACAGTATCAACCTCGCTAAAATGCAAAATGATGGGGAGTTATTATCATCGTTTAATGTAGGTAAGGAAATGACACAAGAATGTATACTGTCACCTCATTTGTTTAACATTTGTGGCAAATAGATCAAGAAACGGGAACGGGGATTTTTGGTTAGTGGAAATAAAATAAGTAAACTTCGTTTTGCAGACGACACCACACTAATAGCAGATACTGTGCAAGAAATTCTCGAAATAATAAAAGGCCTGCAGTAAGGGGGTTAAAAACTGGCTTTGGAAATTAATTGGGAAAAGACAAAATTAATTGTCATCAATAGAGGGCAAGATGTGCGATTTAATTCACAGTTTAATATTAAAAGAGCTAGAGAGTTCACGTACTTGGGATCGATAGTAGATGAGACTGGTGACTATGGAACAGAAATATAAAGGTGCATTGTACTGGGATGCGCTATTATGGTAAAACTGCGGAAAATATGGAGTGATTGTGGTATAACTCTTAAAACAAAGAAGAGGCTTATATTCTCGGTCTTTCTTTACGGCTGTAAAACTTGGATAGTAAATGCTGATGATAGAAAATGGACCAATGCTTTCGAAATATGGTGTTGGCGAATATTTCTGAGACTCTAGCCATGGACGTCTAAATGAATAAAGCAATCTGTGATCAAAGATCTAGAAACAGATACCCATCTAAGCAGCCTTTTTGATGGGAAAATCTTACAATTCTTTGGTCACATCATGAGAAGAAATTACAACAACCTTGAAAAGTTAATAGTTCAGGTGGTAAATAGGTGGATCAATCAAACTCGAGACATTACCTGATTGCTTTTGGGCATCACTGTGTGGATGGCGAAAGATTGCGGTGAAAAGCGGAAATTGACACCCAGATGCACAAAGACTGTGGATTGCGATGCTCAATCATGGCTTCAGCGACTCATGACTGAGCATTCTCAGATAAAGAAAATAAATACACTTTCTTCCTGATATCATAAAATATCGAACATATTGGCTTTCGAACACTGTCAAAACAAAACTAAATGACATATAGACTCGAAATCATGAAGCGTTACTAGAAACGAAGCTACTTTTCAGAAATGCAATGACCTTTGTGATTTCACCACCATCTATTAACAAAACACCTGGCTTTTCACTCTATCCTCTTAACACAGGACAGCGTAAGGAGAAATACCACTGACTCACTGACTCATCACGAAATCTCCGAAACTATAAGATCTACAGACTTGAAATTCAGCAGACATGTTCCTTTTGCTACGTAGAGATCAGCTAAGAACGGATTTTGCGAAAGTCAGCTCCGAAGAGAGATTGCGGGACTGTTAAATGTAAAACAATTTCCGTTATTATCGATCAGGCTGGAGTAAATTGCAACTTCATGGAAAGAGCTATTCTCACTCCAACAAATGACCAAGCCAATAGCATTAACAGCTTTCTGTCAGAAAAGCTGCCGACTGAACATGTGAATATGGTGAAGTATGAATGTGAACGGTAAATGTGAAGTATGAATGTGAAGTATGAAAATAAAGTATGAATGTGAAGTATGAATGTGAAGTATTAATGTGAAGTATGAATGTGAAATATAAATGTGAAGTATGAATGTGAAGTATGAATGTGAAGTATGAATGTGAAGTATGAATGTGAAGTATGCATTTGAAGGGTAAATGTGAAGTATGAATGTGAAGTATGAATGTGAAGTATGAATGTGAAGTATGAATGTGAAGTATGAATGTGAAGTATGAATGTGAAGTATGAATGTGAAGTATGAATGTGAAGTATGAATGTGAAGTATGAATGTGAAGTATGAATGTGAAGTATGAATGTGAAGTATGAATGTGAAGTATGAATGTGAAGTATGAATGTGAAGTATGAATGTGATGTATGAATATGAAGTATGAATATGAAGTATGAATATGAAGTATGAATGTGAAATATGAATGTGATGTATGAATGTGAAGTATGAACCTGAAAATTTTCATCCAAAAAATAATGAGGCAACTATCAACGCACAAATATGAATTATGAACTTCAAATTTTTACAATATTTGCTGACAGGATAATTAGAACAGGTCATATGTATTTAATGAAAATATACTAAGTAATAAGTTTGCTATGAATCTAAAATTACAAACGCCATACTTCTTTGAATTTCAAATTGTTATTAAAGGAAAATCACTAAATAGAAAGTGTTCAAGATTTTTTTGAATTGTAAAATTAACCTAATAATTTTGAGAATAATCAATTTTATTTTTGTTAAAATAAAAACAAGCTTACATGGAACGAAAACGTTTTGAGTTTTGGATCCTTAGTCCATCATTAGTCTACCTCCACCGAAGAATTGTTGCTTGGAACAATTCTTATTCATTTTTAACAAAGAAATCGGAAAAGAAAACTTGCGTTATACGGGTCTTATGATAACCAATATCGTAACATTTTCGACTATATTTTCGAAGTTTCTTTGTTACTAATTAATTAGTTTTTAAATAAACGTTTACCTATAAATGACAGGTTCGAATGATTCATAAACGATTAAATTTGTTAATGTCTCATTTTGCATATACTGTATTTAAAAAATTATCTTTTCAATATATTTTACAATTTTTTCTTTGGCACATACTTATTTCCAGTTAAGTCCAGCAAAGCGGGCGAGTAACGGCTAGTATAGCATATATTATTATAAAAAAGCACGTACATATACGCTTATTTATTACAAAAATAATATTCAATGATTTTTTATGCACAGGATTACTTTAACCAGCATTTGATCTATATATACGTAAAGAAAACAAAATGTATATACTTCGTTTGTCTGGAGCCGTGCTTTGGACGAAAAGATAAAACACAATTCGATGATAAATTTCGTTGATATGTAAACTCCCTATTCCCATCAATTGCTACTACCATTCTATCGCTTGTATCGATATATCTCTGGCATGTTTCTACCCTTATAGACCGAGGCAAATCCCGCACATGACATAAATCTTAACACTTCAATTTGGCGAAATATTTTTACTTGTTCTTCGTTTCGTCAAAGAAAAAATTCAATTTATCTTGAGCAATAAGAATGTTTTTACAATAGGAAAACTATTATAGTACTGAATGCAATTATTATATTCATTTTCCTATGATTTTATTATAGAGAGTCATAAGAATCTTCATAATCAATAATTATGTACATGTTTCAATCATTGTTGTATTGTTCAATACATTGTTGTACACAAATGTACTTGTTTCAGCAGTAATGTAGATTTAAGCTATTTTCAAATAACGGTCGATCATTTAGAGATTTTTTTTAATATCACAATATGCTTTAAGATAATACGCACTGTAGATAACTAAAGAAAGTGTATTTGGTACAACGCCTAGTGTGTGACATATTACATATAACCTAATATTAATGTATCGGGTTGTACGAAGAGTTCGTACAACTTAACATTAGTTGCTCTTCTAACGCTTATAAACAAAAATCTCTATTGTATTAGTAATGTTTATTTACATAATATTAATTTCGGTGCTATTTGCAATGTTTTGTTTCAGATTTGCTTTGGTTTGCCTTCAGTTAGTTAAGTTGATTCAAATTGAAAATGTCTGTCGATAACTTGCACTTATGCCACATTATGCTTTTTAGGGCAAGAACGCTGTCCAACCACAAAATAAAATTTGCACCATTTACGAAGAAGTTGTCTGTTGGGGACACTGCGGTGTAAAAGTGTTTTGACTGATTCAGGTAAATATTTTGAACTGGAAGATCGACATCGCTCTGGCTGTTCTTCAAGTACTGGTGTCGATGAAATAAAGGTCATAGCCCCAAGGATCCGAGCACCACTATTCATGAGATAGCAGATAATTTAAATAATGCCAAATTGATTACTTTTAAACATCTAAAAAAACAAGTATACGTCTGCGGAGACGATGTGTGGGTCCCTCACGAACTTAGTGAACGAAATTTGTCTAATCCAATTTCTTCGTGCGATCTTTTGCTGAAAAAAAATTTGAGGCTCCATTTCTGACGCGGATGGTAACTGATGATAAAAAATGGATTGTGACAACAACGTGCAATAAAATATATCATGGGAGTTGCTAGAGGCAGCGGTTAGTACGAGGAAAGTACGAGGAAAGACGGCATTCATCCGAAGAAAATAATGCTTTCCATTTAATGGGATTGAAAGAGCAACCAAACCATCAACATCGACCTCTTCTGTTCGCAATAGGGTCGGCGAAAATTTGCAAACAGGAAGGGCGGCTTGTTTCATCATGATAATGCACGACTACACGTTTCAATCAGGACCCCGCAAAAATTGTCGAGCTTCAATTATTTCAAAATTGTTTAAATTACATTTTTTTGATGATAAAGATGCTCATTTTTAGAAAAAAACGCATTATGCACCGACTACTATGTTGGCAAAAACTTGTAAACAATAATGGTAATTACATAATAGACTAAATAAATATTTACACAAACTATTCGCATTTGTCTTTCTCTTAATCTTTCTCTAAATCTCCTTTCCATATAAACTTTCTGAATAGTAAGGGAGAAAGAAGATGGTGTGAAAAAACTAATAACTTTTAGAGCAATATTTTATAGTCGTCCTGCTTCAGGTATATTATACGATGGTCGGCTAAATTTCTAGCCCTATCAAAGAAACTACAACATTTTTGAGATTTTTTTTGACGTAGTTACCATACAATTCAATACACATTACAAGCAACTAATTTTTTTCAGATTTGGGAAGAGGAAGTAATTGTTGGGATTCAAATCTGGAGGATATTATACAGCAACAACCTGATACGTGCATGCAAGTGCATTATTGTTGTAAAAGAGCACTTTTATTGGTCATTTATGGACGTTTAGCCTTAACACTACCCTTCTGTTGGTCTAGTAGTGAAGCAGAAAAGTTCCCGGTGACGATCAGGCCTTTTGCAAGATTATCTATGAGCATTATACAACGAGAATCCTAGAAAACCATAGCAATGATCTTTTACTGCAGATGGCACCGCTTCGCTTTCTTTGAACTATTACATTGACATCCCCACTACATTTATTTAAAAAAAATCATTTTGCGCCATTCGTTTTAATGAAGCATGTAAAAATAATCAGCCATAAGGAAATCAAAATTTTAGTTATATGGAATAGGTAGGTACTTATCTAAATTCATGTTTTAATTATTTTGTTATCTGTATGAGTTTATGTGCATATAAAGCTCGATTTTCCAGATCTATAACAGTCTTAAGTTTCTAATCATAACACAATGCTCATGTTTGAATGCACATTGCGAAATGTAATACTTTCGATGTCATAACTGATATGGGCGATATTTTCCTTATATTTAGTTGGAATGCATTTTATAGTTTGCCTAATATACTTCCGATTCAAATCTTGAATATATCAAAATGTATAAGCAAGATTTTTATCGATTTTCCTGAAATAATTATACCTCAAATTAAATCAAAGAGCATTACGAGCATTAGAAGCAAATCAAAGAGCATTACTTTGATTTCGTATTGCTTTCATTGGAAAGTCGAATATTATTTTAACAATTTCCTAAACTTTTGTTTCTAAATAAATTATCTACTGAATATCCATTTTAATAGTTACAATTACAACTATTAATTTCGAGTTCGTAATTATTTTGATTTCTCGATTGTAACTTTGTTTATTGAGAGGAAAACGAATTGGTCTTTTTACCATAAAATTTAAACGTACTAACTTATTTTGAAAATTAAGATTTGAATCATTATAAATATACAGTGTGTAAGGAAAATACCTTTCGTCAATTTAACCAACTATTTTCATTCCATCATTTTAAACAGAATGTTTCCTTAAAACATGAATCTAAAGTGCAACTATTTTCACATAAAACAGGTCAAAACTTTTTGAAATTTTCAAAATTCAGTGTTTTTATTTCATTGGCCTCGTAAGATATTATTTGAAAATAAAATATAGTCGTTTAATGTCAAAGCTGAAATTACTAGGACTAATTTTTCACACCCTAATACGTTTTAAACAACTCAAGTTACATTAAGAAACGTATGATTAATTGAATTATTACATTTAATATTCAAAATGTCCACCATTTGAGTCTATGTACGCGTGACACCGTTTTAACCTATTTTCCCAAACACGCTGAAAAAGTCCTGGTGCATTTCTAATCTGATTTGCAGTCTCCTCTCTTTAAATAAGAAGTATATAGTGATATTCCCATACAGAATAAATTATGATTTTAAATGGATTTTACATACATACACTGAAATAACTTTAGTCGCCAACACCCTTTGTCAAAAGGATCACCTCCATTAATCAATACGACGTTGCCACTTTGCTTTGACTGTTTTAAGACATGATTCTTATTTTTTATATGATTGTTTTTTGCAATGTTATCATTATTTAACTATTATTATCAAAGCTATTCAATTGGTGATTTAGTCATCATCATCATTATCTATATTCGTTTACCGGCCATTGCCAGTGTCGAGTTAAGGTTTCTTAATCGCCTGTCACTTTCTTCCTCCACTCCCCTCTATCCACCGCCCGTTCCCCTGTCCCTCTCCAGTCCAGCCCCACTTCTCTAAGATACTTGGCAATCTCATCGTTTTCCATTTCTTTCGTGGTCTACCCCTCGTGTTCATTTCAGTTTGTCCCATTTTCCACACTCTCTTGGCCAGTCTCGTGCAAGGCATTCTGCATACATGTCCAAACCATCGCAGTGCATTTTCCATTATCCTTTCTTCCACAGATTTTACCCCCAATCTCCTCCAAATTTCCTTGTTTGATACGCGATCCCTCAGAGTTGTTGAGGGATCAGCCCGGAAACAGTATATGCAGCTACCATTCAGGTCCCACTTACAGGATCATATAATCCTTCCTGTAATTTTATATTCGAAGGTAGAATGTAAGCGAAAAATAAAACACGTTTTACCCTTTAAACCCAAGGTTGCCGAATGATGATTTAATAACTCTGCATTTTGTTTTGGAGAAAAGCCTTAATATTTTGACCTTTGTTGTAAGAAGCTTATTTCGTCAAATGATATGAAGAATCGTTAGTTAAATTTACCAAATTTATTTCCTTACACTTGCAAAAATGCTAAATTAGTTTAATTATGGGTGATTGTTAAAAGATCCAAAAATTGTATGATTTTTAATGGTCAAATGCTCATTGTTTTCGACTTCCCATGCTGAAGTTGTGGCTTGGGATTTGTTAATAAGCATTTAAATACCATTTTCTAATTTTTGTTTGTAAACATGTTTTCCTCATGCCTTTGTTAAAGCTTTGGAAAGTAACCGAATTCATCTTTAGTTTCGGTTACACATTTGTGTCAATAATATATGTTTGCAAATAAATATAGTATGGATTTACTAATAATGCTAATATGGTTAGCGAAACGCGTCTCATGAGTCTGATTGAAACAACCATTTGTTTTTTAAGTTGGTATGACTGTTCTCGATATCTGACGGAAATTACATATCATTTCGCTTATATTAGTTAGAAATTGGTAATTTTGTTTTCTCATTGAATTTTAAAACGAATAAATTTATTGAATGAAGAATTTGCATTAAATTTTATTTAAAAACGAAATTTCTCGTACCGATGCATTAAAAATGTTGATAAAAAATTACGGCGATGAACTCATGCCAAAAAAGTATTAGATATAATGTAGATAACACTGCTATATCATTTGGATTAATTCTGAACAACAATTTCAGTTTGTTTCGTGTGTCATCTCGTCTTGTTCCAAAAATATTGAATTTTTAAGAAAAACATTGTCGCATTGAAATTGTTAAAGAGATGCTTTTTTAAATGACGATATTCTAAAATGGATAATTATTGGTTATGAGACATGAATATATTCTTATGACCCAGAAACAACTTAACAATCAAATGAGTGTCGTGCTAGAGATAAATCAGAGTCGATAAAAACACGCCAAACCAGTTAGAAGTTAAAGTCATGTTAGCTGTTTTCTCCGATTATTGTGGTATTATCCAGAGTACTTTAAAACTGGTAAAACCGTTAATAAATAATACTATTTAAGTGATATGCGTCATTTGCGTGACTCACTTTAAAAATAACGTCCAGCTTTGTGGAAAAACAACTCCTGGTTTTTGCAATTCGGTAACGCACGATCGCACACAGCAATAATTACACCGGTCGACGTGATTTTTTTTAACATTGATGAGAATACTCTTTTTGCGTTTCGATTAGGTAGTTATTAAAACACCGTTTCACAGAAATAGCCCAGCACATCATAGTTTCAAGTGTCTGCTTCTCCTTTATATCATGGGGTAACTGAAATTTTTTGTAAATGTATTTGGAGTACAAAGGTAAGGACTACTTTGGTACAAAGTAGTGGATCTCAAATACAGAAGCTTCTAAGTGATTTCCGTTTTCAAGAAAAATTAAATGAACATGAATTGGTAGTTTGGAAGTGTTTTGTAAGTGTAGTGAACGGATTTCTGGGCACCAAGAAGGATGAAAACTATAAAAACCATAAAGATGAACTCTTTAAAGCTTATGAAATACTAGGGTGTCGCATGTCGTTAAAAATTAATTTTTTACACTCCTATTTGGATTTTTCAGGAAAATTTGGGTATAGTCGGCGAAGAACAAGGAGGGAGGTTTTACCAGAATATCACGACGATGGATGCAAAATACGAGGAATGCGAGAACCCATCTATGTTGTGCGACTACTCTGGTTTTCAAAAAGAGATGATGCTATAGAACACAAGAGGAAAACTGAAAGTTTTTGTCGCTGTATGACATCTCATGCAATATATTTTTTATTCACCAGTAATGTCTTTGCATAGATATAACACGTTGTACATGTTTATATTAAATAAATATTAAATTGTAAATATATGTCATCTCCTTTTTTTCCCAGCACCTACTACACCAATCAGCTAAATAACATGCCGCAATCACTATTCCCCAGACATGGTAACGCGTGACCTTCTCGCGATTGAAGAAATTGCTTGTAAGCCGTTTTGAGTCCAAAAAGTCGACTGCTTTGAGGCAAGTACTAGCAATCGAGTATATAAACTACTTGAAAGACTGCAAAATTTCTGGATCTTTTAGTCAGCAGAAATAATAAAAATAGGTTACATTATGATATTTTTTGAAAAAAAACACCACCAGTTCGAGATACATTCCTAACGATTCGAATCATAGTGTGACCTATTATTTTCTCTTTTGAAACAAAATAAAAAATATATAGATCACAGCGCCGGCAGCTGTTCGCCGGGAGCACCGGGAAGACGGTCTAGGACAGAATGAAGCCACTACAAAAGTTGAGCGCCACCCGGTTACTTCATATATTGGAAAAGACCCTGGAACCGGGAAGGGGTCTATCTTAAATAAAACGGTTTACTAGAATTTTATACATATATATTATAAAAGCACACTCAAAAAAGAACGACACAAAGCACACAAAAAAGGAATAACTAAAACTATCAAACAAAAGACACGGGAAGGTTTAGGGAAGGTTTAGGGAAGGTGATTCTCCAAGCCTTACCGTGAAAGAAATCAAAAATCAAATAAACAGCTCTAAATTACACCAGCTGGTCTCTATGTCCCTATACTTACAAATTAGAGGTTATTTCCTCTATTCTGACAATAGTAAAAAGATAAATATATAACGCTAGGGTAACCAAGAATGGTCAGACGGCAAATAGATACAAAATATAAGGTGATAACGTGACCATTATCAGTATTAGATAATATGGTAAAGAAATTATGGAAAAAATGTATTTGTGAATAATAAATGGTAACTGCAATCCTTAACGGTACATGAAATTATAATAAAAAATGTGTTTATCTGGCCTTATTTGTTGGCCGTTGTCTATCCTTGCCTATCCGGTACTGTGTGTCCAAAAACACTGAGTACGACTGCGAGCAGTCCGGTATCCCTATGCGGGGGTCCCGAAATAATCTCGATCTGACCAACCGGTTACTGTGCCATGTGGCCCCAAAAAGGTGTAAGGTTTCCACGATGGTCGGCCTCTGTAATAGGTGGTCGTTCAATGGCCTGAAGTCTGTTGATCGGATTCTCTGCTGCCGGGTCGCAAAACCCTCTATAAGAATATTAGAAAAATCAACCCAAGCGTGACTTGGCCAGCAAACCTACGTACCTCGGTCGGAAGGGTAAGGCGCGAAAACGTCCGCTCACCTGAAGATTTCGAGTTAAACTGTCTTGCCTTGTCCAAATGATACCGGAGCTCTTTCAGTTAAGAATTTGTCCGAAATGAACCTACTAGTGGTGATCAACAATTTACGAATGCTACCTGTAGCGATCAAGAATTTGTGAACGCTACAATAGCTTCCAAAATAAGATGGCTAGTTAAAATTTCATGGTAAATAGATTAATTAATTTTCGTTTAAGCAAAGATAATGATAACATATAATTAAAATGAATTAGGGAGGTATCCGAAGTGAGTGGATATAATAAGAATATTGTAGATAAATGAATTAGAAAACATAAGTTTAGAAATTTATTGAAAGAATCTTGGATTTTTCAAAAGGATCAGAATAAAAATGAATTCATGGTAATACCGTTTGATGCCCAATTAACATGAGGGCTAGGCAAAATTTTCAAAAAGTGGACATTAATGCTGCGTACAAACCATATAATAAATTAAGAGAGGTACTGGATTACCCAAAGGATAAAGTAGATCAACATGAAAAGTCGGGGATTTGAGAAATTAGTTGTCAAGATTGTGATCAAAGGTATATTGGGCAAACAAAAAGATCCATATTAATGACATATAAAGAACACATTGCCCACATTAGATATGGGAGAAATGAGAAATCTTATGTTACCTAACATGCAATCGAACATGACCACAAGATAGATATTAGTAATTTAAGACTGGTTAAAAGTGTAAAAAGCAATAGGGCGCTTAGTATGCATATGAAAGCATTCAAATAGAAAAATGTAAGAAAATCATGACAAAGGACCTATTACATTCAGTCACCTTTTTCAATTATTAATGTAAGGCTCAGAAAACTTCACGGATTATGATTTTTACACGCTTCATTAGGTAAGATTATCAGATAAATAAAACACAGTTAAGTTTTAGAATTAAATTAAATCATCTCCTGATGATGCTAATATAGTTAGCGAAATATGCGTCAAGAAATTTAAAAAAGGTGATTTGGTGTTTAGTGGCAAATCTCTTGGATTTTAGTGTTTTACATCAAAGGTTCCATTAGAAGAATTGATTTTGTTTTTACTTCAGGTTCAAAATATTGTAGGACTGATCAAATATTATGTTTATTTTCGTTATTAGTAGTATAGTAGTATAAACTGCGTATATAATTCAAAGAAAAAGATTATTTATAAAAACTGAAAAAAAACAATTAACAAAAACAAAAATGTGTGATTTCGTGTTAATCATTACCAAATTCCTGTGTTGGTTGTCCACATTTATAGGTCAGGTGGGTTTCGGAATTAATTAAAGGCTCTTTAGTAGTGAAGGGTTTTGGTACAATTATATTTACCTCCTTTATATGTATGTTAGTTCAACGATCATAACATGTAGGACATCGACTTCCTATCTATAATGTTATCATAATAACACATGTCAACATGATATTTGCAACATTAATGAGAATGCTCTTTTTATGTTTCATTTAAATAGTTATTAAAACATCTTTTCACATAAATGGCCTAACACGTCCCATTTTCAAGTACCTGTGTTTCCTTTATATCATGGGCTCATTGAAATTGAAATTATTTGTACCTGACTTTTGACTAGATAATGTAGGAATTACCACAAGACCATAGAGGGAATATTTCTATAGTATTCTACGAATGTTTCAGGGCAGTCTTATTGTTTTCTATAGTTTAGTTTGTTTCTATCTCGTTTACAGTACAAATAAGTATTTAAGTCGATTTTATATAAAATGGCAAGTTCTAGTCAAAAATTCAGTGGATAGCTAAATCTATGTCCGAGAAAGTCAAAAACCCTTTTGTAATCTTCTATATTTTAAGTGTCAAAATGGAGATTAGGAAAAAATTCGGTTGCTCATCTTCGCTGCGTGAGTTGTCACGTAAATTTAGTGCAGTGGGTCCATCGCAAGAAAAAATGTATGCCATTTGCTGTTCCTATGGTGTGAGTGATACTACTGATCATGTAAGTGATTACTACTTTTGTATCACTGAAACAGAAGAGATTTCAAAAAAGGAAAGGGACGAAATTCAGTATCCAAGTTACCCTTCTGCACTTAGACCAGTTCCACAAAGCTAGTACCTGTACCGAGGCACATTTAAACCTGGACATCATGTTTCCCGGTGATTATATATATATATATATATATATATATATATATATATATATATATATATATATATATATATATATATATATATATATATATATATATATAGGGATTTTTAATATGGGGCGGGTCGATTTTGAAATGGAATAAAACAAGTTGTGTTTGAGGTATTAACGAAATTCTTTTTTTATTTAAAAGGCCCATGTATGCCATTACGTGTGAAATATATCATCGTTCAAATGTCCTCCGTGACTTCTCCCGGTGGCACGGATCCGAGTGGTCTGTTTCACCGACTCTGCCGAATTTTCAACGACTCTGCCGCATAGATCGAGCTGAATTTGAGAGATGGCCTAGGTTATGTTGACTTGAAGGGCATCTGTCAATTGCGGCTTATTGGTATAGACCTGCGACTTCAGAAAACTCCGCAAGAAAAAGTCTAGCGGGGTCAAATCGCACGATCTTGGTGGCCAATTCACGTCACTTTTGCGAGAGATAACAATACCCTCAAATCGTTCATGTAGAATGTCCATCGTGGCGTCTGCTATGTTTGCACGTAGCGCCGTCCTGCTGGAACTACATGTCGTCCGTGTCCATATAGTTCAATTTGGTCCAAAAGAAATCGGTTATCATCGCTTTGTGGCGCTGGCCGTTGACGGTGATGGCCTCACCAACGTTGTTTTCAAAAAAGTACGGACCAATGACGCCGCCGGCCCAAAATCCACACCAAACAGTAAATTTTTGTGGATACATTGATACCTGATGAATGTCGTGTGGGTTGGCGTCGTCCCATATACGGCAATTATGCTTGTTAACATAGCCATTCATCCAAAAATGCGTCTTGTCGCGAAAGAAGATTTTTTGGCCAAAATTGGGGTCCTCTTCTAAACGCTCTGAAGCCCAGTCAGGGGACAAACGACGTTGTCTATGGTCATTAACTTTGAGCTCCTAGATCAGTTAGATTTTGTACGGGTGAAGGCCAAAACCCCGACGCAAAATTCGCCAAGTTTAAGTCTGCGAAAGGCCGAGTTCTTGTGCCCGGCGAGGAATTGACTGTACGGATGTTAGCTTATTGTTTACCGAACCGGTCGTCTCGAATATGGTCACCAAACGTTGAAGAGTCGACTTCGAAGGGCCACCGCGTCTACCGCAAAATGAGCGCAACGCGCACAACTTTTGCTTGCACTAACAAAAAGTCATACTGTTTATACATTACTTGTAAGAAGTGGTTTAAGCAATTTCAAATTGGAAATTTTGACTTAAATAGTGCAGAACGCGTGGTATAACAAAAAAAGTGGAGGATGAAAAATCGAAAGAAAGAGAATCGTTATCGTACACTGTTAGAGCTCGGGCAGAAACTAATATTAACACCGCAAGCAATTTCTAAACGTTTTTTTTTGTTGGATCTCCAATGAATTCACAGTTGAGACGCGAAGAGTAGACGCTTTAATGTTGATGTGTCATTGTTCTCCAGATTCAAGAAAATAAATATCCTGCATTAGATTATAAACTGTGACGAAAAATTGATCCAAAAAAGAGGGGAAAATCGATAGGATAATGTAGTCCTAGTGGACCATAAATCAGTACCGCAAAGCTAATATCTACATCCAAAAAGGTACTGTTGTGTAATTGGTGGGATCAGCTGGGAGTCGTTCAGTATGAATTGCGCCAATCTGATATGGTTTTTACCAGCAACTGATGACTGACTAAAGAAAAAACCGTTCTAAAGGAAAAAGGCATTTTACTCACGACAAGGGAAAGGGAAAGTCACATTGCTTCAGGACAACACACGATCACAAACAGCATTCTGGAAACGATCACCGGGTATGGAATATTTTTTTGCACTGGCCGTATTCTCCAAACTTGGTCCCTTCAGATTTTCACCTTTTACATCTCTCATATCAAAACAATCAAGTTATTTTTTTAATCTAGGATTCAATACTTGCTTGAAGCGTGGTTAACGTGTATAGCAAATGAAGGAGATTAATTCGAAAATTAAGTTTGTGTTATTTTTGTAAGTAAATATTAAAGGTAGTCAAAAAACGTCGAGAATGAAGTTGAATATCTAATATATCTTTTAAATTATCTGGCTTTAATGAACAAAAAACTTTGGAATATTAGATAAACTTTTAAAGTTAACATAAATTTGAAATTATTACGTCATATTTTCCTTGCGGAAAATTTAGGAAAGATATATGATAAAAACTCTTATTTGGCACCATCTGTTGTAAATCACCTTACGTTTAATCACTTGTGATCCCAACCGACAAAAAATATGGGTTGCCTTAATTTCAACTTCTCGAGAACGAAGGCCATTTCAAGTCGGAATTATGCACGGTTTTTGGACCCCGTGCCATTTGTTTTGACGCACTCCGCCGGCGTAAATGACCAAAAAGTGCCATGAGCGGGTCAGAAGAGGAACTTTCGAGAACATTTCGACGACATTTACAATTGAAACTCTGCTTCCGCAAGAGAGATTGCCAGGCAAATAGAACAAAACTGTTGTCGAGAGTTGAAAATGACGTTGCCTTCGTAGTCGTAAAGTTATATGTTATACAAACAAATTACTTTCAAGTTTATTTGGAGTTGTACAGTTCAATGCAGAGATCAAAACGTGCTGACGAAATTCTACTCGATATTGCAGAATATTATTCGAAATTGTCGAAATAATAATAAGACCTTTAGATTCAATTAACTTTGAAATAACATGATAATAAGCAGGGAAAGTGTATACAAATTATGTGGAGAATTAAATTCATTTAGTTTACATTATGAGTTCTTTGGAAGTTATAAAATTCAGTCATTCAGTACATGAAAATTATAATAATGTTCAATATAGAACCGGTAAACTTGTGTAACAGAGTGATAAAGTACATTAGAACGAAAGGTCAGGATGAGCGATAAGCAGTGGCGGTTCGTGAGGGAGGGCGTTGGGGCGCCGCCCCTTCAGCATTTATCACGGTTAACAATTTTTCAGAGCAAAACACCATTTTATATGTCCGTTCAGTTTCTTTCCTTTAATCATTTTAAGATATTAATAATTAAAATCTCCAAATATAGAACAACGTCTGTCGACCCCTCACACCAAATAATGCGGATAAAAATTCCATGCTCTCGCCACAATTTTTAGTTGGTCGGACGTTTACCTCCAGCGACCATACGCTACGTCATCTTATCTCATCGTTGGCGTTACATGTTTTGTTGGTTGCCAGAATTCGGGGGTTTAACTGCTTTCTAAACATGCGATTTGTTATTTCGTTCGCATTGGTATTTCGTTCGCGTCTCAAATACTTGTTTTGATTGAATTGAAGATTTGCTACGTGTGTACACCTTGAGTAATACTTTTTAAATAAAAATATTTTAAAACATATTAAACAAAATTTCCGGGTTCACCTCCTGTATAAGGTTTCAATAGCATGAAAAGTAATAAGCAGGAATGGGAAAGCAAAAAAAATCTTCAGCAGTACTATTTTCTTGTACGCCCTCCTACTTTAAAAAGCCATGAGCCGTCAATGGCGATAAGTAAGGCCCGGGACAAACGAGAGGACACCGCTGTATTTTGAGATTTTTTAAATTTTTGTTCCGTATTATTCATACTTTCTTATATTTAGTAACCTGGTAGAGTTGTCGAATACCGATGAGAAGTATTACATCTGAAATATCTGCAAACAATGATTTTAAGATTGGCTAAAGAAATAGGACAGTTTTGATTTTTCCAAAATAACTATATTGAAAAGATTTATAATTACATATTAATAACCTGTAAATCCCCTACTTTTCCTAAAATTTTAAACATTTAAATGGTTTCGCAAAAGCGTTTGATGTTATTTTGAGGAGGTCTGGCTCATCTTCGTAAAATGCCTGTTGTAATTCCTCTTGAGATTAAAATAGCCTACGCTTTTCTGGCGAACTGCGTCCAGATATTTTCGATTATGTTTACATCTGTTGAAAATACTCCTTAATAACCCGAGCCATATGCACTGAAGCATTGTCGTAAGGAAATTCAAAATTATTAATTGGCGTTGTTTCCAAATATTTACCAAGTTCTGTATGTAGCGTATTTAAATAGTCCTAATTGTTCATTCAGCCAGAAATGGAGGCTATGTCAGATTTTTTTTATAGCCAATGCTGACGATGACACTACCAGCCCCCATTTATAGCTTTGAGAAAATTTTCTCTTCCAAGTCATGGAAGTCGAACATTGAACTATGTATGTGAGATGTTCTTTATAAGCATCTCTGAGGGCCTTCAGAAGACAGCTAGAAACGACATTCGATGGATATTATAAATTTCTTGTATTAGTAAACAGCTCAACAAAACAGCATATATCACGATTCGTCACCAAGGTATACATACCCTGCTGGAATAAATAGCCCAGTGACAAGCCGCGGATAGCCCGAGATGCGATAAATGCGGCGTTGAAGAGCAAACGATTGCCCACCTTGCCTTGGAATGCCTCGACGTATGCATCAGAGACTCTTTGTAAGATATTCACGACCTCAACGATGAAGCACTGGAATGGCATACAACTGCGAAATGTACCTGTATATAAACCTTTAATATTATATTATTATATTTATATTTGTTTTATATTTATATTTGTTTTATATTTATATTTGACTTTTTGGGGCGGATTGAAAATTACTCTCAATTTCTGGAATGTGTCATTACTGGAGACGTGCCTTGGATTTTTGAATACAGCCCAGAATTGTCAGAAGGCATTAGAAAAATCCGGTTTATGGCAAGAACTGCTACGACCCACGTGATGTACCAAGTGATCGAAGGCTTCAAACTCACAGTCAAGATGCATCAGATGTCGGCTCGCCTCTCCTTCAAAAGGAAAACCAATAGTATTGCCAGATCGAAAGCTAAGCCACTAATCTCATTACTTTCTTGATAAACCTCGTATGTTTGACTACTTAGTTTAAATCAACAACAATGCATCGAAAGCTTTTATTCTGCATTTGGTGATAAACCGCTTCCAAGTGTTTATAGCTAATTTATTTAATTTAAGGGTGGGCGTTTCAGGCATTTTCTAAACGTTGACCACCAACCTTTTTTATTGCAAAGAACAGTAATGCTGTAAGAGATATGATAGAGATCGACTCGTAAAATACTTGTTGATTTTAAAATGATACAAACACATAGGATATTGCCAAAATATTTAGTTGAGCGTAGGTCTGGAGTTCGTTGAGATCCATTAGTTGCTCTTTTAAAACTTGTAATAAAATGTGTGTTGATTTAGTAATGTTTATTTACATTTTATTAATTTGTGTGGTATTTATATGTTTACTTACTTTATTATTATTACATGTTTACATTACATGTTTGCTTACTTTATTTGTATACTCAGATTCGTTTTGATTTGCCAGTTATTCAAGTTGACTCAGATTGAAAACGTCGGTCGATAACTTGCATTTACACCATATTATTCGTATTCATTTCAAATAAGAAAATCAAGATTTATGCACATTTGGCCCCGGAGAGGGTTTTGTTGCGCAGACTATGGTGTAAGTGGTTTGGTCGGTTTACGGGCGGATTTGGAAGACCGAAATCGCAGTGGCCCTCCTTCAAGCACTGATGTCGAGAAAATAAAGCTCGAAATAATCGAAGATCCACATACCAAATAAAATATGGGGATTGCCATGCTCAGTGGTTTTAAGTACGATAAAAGACGGACGAATTAACAAACACGAAAGGCGTATTGTTTCATCATAATATGCTACCACACGTGTCAATCAGGGTCAGACAAAATTACTTGAGCTTCACTTGGGATGATTTGCCCCATTCACTTTGCTTATCGGACCTCGCACCATCGAACTACAATGTATTTCGCTCCATTTAAAATTGTTTAAAATGGAAGAAGAGGTAAAATACAACCTGTTGATGTTTTTTGGAAATAAAGATGCTAATTTTTGGCAAAAAGGCATTATGGACTACTATATTTATCAACTACGTTGACAAAAAGCTGTAAATAATATAGGTAATAAACATAATAGACTAGATAATTATGTACATAAACAATTTGCATTTATCTGTCTCTTAAAAAATCCCCACGAATGTTCCGGACAACCCGACAGTTGATTATAAAAAGGCTTTTTTGTTAGTGGACATCATACAAATTGACTGAAACTTGAATATTTTTTTAACAAGAAAAGCACATTCATTATTATATTATGTTTTCCTCGTCAATTTTAGAGTGCTTGACTTTGTACAGCGCGACTGATCAATAAATCATATCATACCTATAATCGTAATTTTGGAAAACAGGATTGCCATAAACCAAGACATACTTTTAAATTTAGCTTTCAACAACACAAAAACATATATACATTGATTCTTGAATGGGAACTAGTACTTAGCTCCTGTTAAGCTCCATATCGATCCATTGTCCCACCAAATGACCACGGTGGATAAAATTAAAATTGTAAAGGAACAAAGCAACCCCTTTCTTAACTTTGTCAATCAACTACACTGAGATAATTTTTCACCAAAACCTTTCAAAGATAATATAAGCATTCTTCTTCTATAATAAAGAATGCATTGGCTGATAATCTAATATAGCTAACCAATCTGATATGTTTCAAAATGGTTTTCTTCACATTTGTTTCGTTGACATAATGTCTAATATAGTTCTCCTACAAATAATTTTATAAAGTTATTACTTGTGGTATTACTGTTCAGTAATGAACGTGGATCTCATTTTATGTATGGAAGTAAACTGTAAATTATATATATATATATATATATATATATATATATATATATATATATATATATATATATATATATATATATATATATATATATATATATATATATATATATTTCTAAATCATTTCGGATGCCGATCCGTTGATTCTGTGAAAAGTCACGACGTTTTACCAAAATCGCATTTAACATTTTCAGTACTAACTAAGTCGAAGCGAACTACCCTTGAAAATGCCAAATGCTATTTTGGCGAAACGTCGTGACTCCTCACAGAATCAACGGATCGACACCCGAAATGATTTAGAAACATTATCTACCATCCGTGAAAATATTAGATGTAATATATATATATATATATATATATATATATATATATATATATATATATATATATATATATATATATATATATATATATATATAGATATACATATGAACTCGCAAGTAAAAATTAATTACAACATGTCCAACGATAAAACAATATTTTGCAATTATACTGTCCTTAATAATTTTAATGTTGGAAGTGACCACCGAATGGTACGAGCAAAAGTTAGGATTAACTGTCGAAGAGAACGCGAAATAATGGTAATAAGCAATAGAGATAAGCAGCTATTTTGAGATTACTTTGTCAAACCGCTTTGCTGTGTTACAAGATCCAGAGGAGATGGAAATATCATTTAAATCTGAAGAAATCGCCAACAGCTTCAAATGGCTGCTTCAATAGCATCAAAAGAAAAATGTCTCAAACCGACAAAAAGCTCCAGTGACACCATTGATTTAATGAAGAAACGACGGACAATGAGAAATGTAGGCAGTACTTTTGGAAGGGTCGAGTACACGGAGCTCTGTAAAACTATAACAAAACGTATCACAGATGACACGCGCCGATTCAACATGCAACTAATGTAAAAAACCCTGGAAGAAAACAAATAAATTAACAAGGCTAAAAAGAAGCTGAGAAACAAAAGAAAGCAAAAGTATGCCTTAAGGCGTGAGGATGGTATAGTGTGCAGGGCGCGTAAGCAAATGTTAGAGATTGTCAGAAAATTTTATTCCCAGTTATATGAAGATCAAAACCAATCAAAGACAACAATACCCATAGAAGAACAAGTGCCAGATATACTAGTGGCGGAAGTAATAAATGCTATAGAATTGATGAAAAACGGCAAGACTCCAGGGAAGGACAACTGTCGAAATACTAGAAGCTGGTGCTCGAACGTTACATAAAACAATTTATACTAAAAATACCTCAAAGAACAAAAAGTACCTAACTAATGTATACTAAAAATTCAGAAGTGATCCTTTTACATAGAAAAGGGCCACAGGAAGACTTAAAGAACTTGCGTCCCATAAACCTCCTATCAGTAATGTACAAAGTTTTCCCTAAGATAATATCTAAAAGGATATTAAAACAACTGAATGACGCACAAGCAAGAGAACAAGCAGGATTCAGAAGTGGATTTACTACAATGGATCACATCCAGGTTGTACAGCAGGACATAGAAAGGCACAACGAATACACTATGCCACTGTGCTTGGTTTTTACTGACTACGAAAATGCATTTTACTCCGTTTCAAAACATGCCATAATGTCAGGGGGTAGGCAAATCATATGTAAACCAACCAGCATCGATATATGATGGAGCTATAGCGGCAATTCACCTTGATGATCTTGAAGTGGGAATTAATGTAGAGCGAGGTGGTATAACGGCAAGGTGACGCAATATCACCTATTCTTTTCTGAGCTTGCCTTGAGGAAGTATTCCGTAAATTGGATTAGGAACAGGATGGTGTAAAAATCAATGGTTTAAACTTAAACCATCTTAGATTTGCAGATGATATCGTTCTCCTTTCACAACACCAGAGGAGCTTCAAAGACGCATACAAGAACTGCAGAGAGCTGATGAACCGTTTGGCTTAAAAATAAACCTAAACAAAGTCAGGTTATGTTCAATAAATTCACTGAGAACAGAAGAATTTCAGTTTTAGGAAGGGATTTGGAGATTGTGGGCCACTTTATATATCTTGGGCAGACGATTTCAATGGAAGGGGATACCGCCCGGGAGGTGGAACGGTTTGTTAAGTGTGGCTGGAAGGCATTTGGCAAGCTCAACAAAGTGTTTAAGAGTAGACTGCCACTTTGCCTGAAAAGAAAAGTCTTCGATCAGTGCGTTCTGCCCGTTATAACATACGGAAGTGAAACCTGGACACTCACATCGCAATCAATTCAAAAACTTCGGGTAGCACAGAGGGGTATGGAAAGATGTATGCTTAGCATTACAAGACGAGACAGAAATCCCTGCGTATGGATCAGGGAACAAACGAAAGTGTATGCCATCATTAGAGGAGTGAAGCAATTGAAATTGAGATGGGCAGGCCATATAGCGAGGCGATGGGACGACAGATGGACCAGAGCCATCCTGGAGCGGAAAGCGCTTGATCGCAAACGTCTGCGGAAAAGACCGAAGGCTCGATGGACTTATGACATCTTTAAGTATATAGGACCCGAATGGTAGAGGAAAGCCCAGGACGGTGAAAGTTGGAAGCATGCTGAAAAGGCCTTCATCCTGCAGTGGATCGACACGGGCTGGTGATGATAGTGATGATACCTTTTGGCATAGATTTGGTTTATTTTATACAAAAAATAAGCAAATTTACACATTAATGTCTTTAATGTCAAATGTGAATTACTGGTTTTCGCAAAAATAACTTAACTTTTCACATCATAACACGTTTTAAACGGTTCATGTCACATTAAGAAATATATGATTAATAGTTTTATTAAATTAAATGTTCTAAATGTCCATCTTTTGTGGCTGTGCAAATCCGGCACGGTTTCTAACCTAACTTGACTGTATTCAGAAAAAGTACTGGTACATTTATAATTTGATTGTTACTTCTCATTAAATAAGAAGGGAATCGTTATATTCCGTGCGGAAACAATTTTGCTTAAATGAAATTTAAATATGCACACTGAAATCATTTTCATCTGTAAACACGAGGTAATGATTTCTATTAGGCGATATTACTAGAACTACGATATACCCCACCACCTCGATTTTTACCTGATGTATGGCTTATTGTTAATTTTCAAAAAAATGTTTTTACAATGTTCAAGTTTAGTTTATTTATAGCTTATTCTTTAAATAATAACCATTTAATATTTTCAAATACTTTTACATACTTTTAACTTTTCGATTGGCGATTGAGCAACTTTGAAATTTGTTTTCTTTCATACGGTATGGACAATCGTTAGTTAAATTTGGAAAAGCTATCCCCCATATATATATATATATATATATATATATATATATATATATATATATATATATATATATATATATATATATATATATATATATATATATATATACCCTTCACATTTTCAAACAAAAAGTGTTAAAAGTGCTTTATTGTTATGTTACATAATAAAGTGTAAAATTAGTTTATCGACTTCAGATTCTCGTTTCTTACTCCCTTGAAATTTTGGAACCATACTACCTATATCCGAAACTCTTGATAATTGTTTGCTGGGCTGAAAACGGCTTATCGGGGTATCGGAAATAAGGAGCATATCGTGATATTCGCGTTTAGAATATATTTTTGGTAATAAATCGAACTTAAATGCACGCAATTTGGAATAACAATCTTTGTCGTGGCCATATTGCGACGTTGCGACATCCTTCATGTCTGATGTCTGATGTGGGGCATAATTCTTAGTTAAAACAAAATGTTTTAACAATGTTTATTCATTAGTTTATTTGTTAAATAATTATATTGATATTTGGCAAATTTCAAAATTTTTATATATTTGCTTAAAATTAATATATATTTGCTGATGAAATGGTCAATAAAATTCAGTTAAGTGAAGGCTAAAGAGATTGTTGAGATGATAAATATCTTGGACATATACGTATTATCCTATATTGTAGTATATGTATATTTAAGCATGACAAAGCTATCAGCGTGATATCGGGTTTACTCATAACGGAAGAAAAACGGAATCGAGTGACAATTTCACTATGGCATCACTATGTGCAGTGCCGATGAGAACAGTGCAATGCGAATGAGTTTCTGTAGCGATTCGTTACCATTGATATCACAGATTCACACTATATAGAGTTCGTCCAGTAAATATCAGGACTGATTTATTCCTGCCAAGGAGAAGGGGTGGACGGTGGTTTTTGTAAATGATATCGGAAGTAGCTGATGTCAGGTAATCTAGCAAACCTGAATCGGTTGTCTCCTAAACTTTGGAGTGCGTAAATCGTGCAAGAAGTGAACGTGTGTTTTAAGTTCGCGTCGAGGGTCATGAAGTACAAAATATCGAGCAGCGATGTGCTATCAAATTTTGCATGAAATTGAACACATCCACTATGGAGACTTTTTACATGATCTGTGAAGCTTACAAGGACGAAGTCATGTTCCGGACATATCCGGAACACGTGTTTTTGAGTGGCATAAAAGATTCAAAGGAAGGCCAGGAAAATGTTGGAGACGAACAACGCGTTGGACGTCCGATCTCGACCCGAACCGATAAAAACGTGACCAAATTGCGAGAATTTCTGAACTCAGATCGTCGATTTACAGAAATAAACTGTGCATTCAATTGTAACCGATGATTTATAAATGAGAAAGGTGTGCACGAAGTTGATGCCGAAGGTTTTGTCAGAAGAGCAGACGAATTGTAAGGGAAACACTGGTCAAACACAACGTGGCAATGCCTCCCCAACCATCTTTTTCCTTCGGATCAAGAGAAACCTGAAAGAACGTCGCTTCGGGACAATTGAGGCATTCCAGAAGGCTTCGACGGAGCGCTTGAAAGCTTTGGAGTTATTATTCAAATTTATATTTATTCAATAACTGTTTTTGTATGACCTCAGTCCCGATTCTTATTGGACCTGTACATCAAAGATGAAGGAACAGTCAATACAGTGGATTTTAACAGGCGAACATGCCCTGAAAAAGGACTGAGAGTTGTAAAGTTTTATCTTAATTGCCTATTAGCACAATGCAAGTAGGAGTACAGGAGAGTATTATGCTGCTTGGGCAAACTTCACGAATTCCCCTCAATTGTGAAAAAAAATGCCACCCATTCGTCCGCTGTTACAACAGCGAAATTGATCAATTTGCACTAAAATTGATGGTGTCCGATTCTCCGGACGGATTCTGCTCCCCTTCAATGTCTTGCTCTTTTCAAATATGAAAAAATGGCTAGATAGAATCACATCAAACGAAGATATTATGACTGAGACAGAGGGCTATTTTGCAGAGTTCAAGTGAAAGATACATCAGGTTAAAATGAAAATTACCACTCAAAGTAGTAGCAAGCAGTATATATGATGAATAATGACTAACTTAAGTTTTTTTTGAACTTTTTCGAATTTTCTCTATTGATTTCCAGTTGCAATAAACTATTTGATTGGTTTACTCTTCGGAAAACGGTATGTACCTAATTATTCATTCCTTTATCTGCGCAATAAGCAATAATCCATCCTCCAATGTCCTTGTAAGTAGTAACAATACAAAATTTTAATGTTTTCCTGGTTCACCTCCTTTATAGGGTTTCAATAGCACGAAAAGTAAAAAGGAGGAAGAGGAAAGAAAAAAAATTCTTCAGCAGCACTATTTTCTTCTACGCCCTCCCACTTTAAAAACCCACGAGCCGCCATGGAAATAGACGAAGATCGATTACTATAGTATACTACGGTAAAGACATTAATATAGATTTAAAATTAATATATATTAAACGCCTCTAAGGCAATAGCTTCGTTTGGAATTTAATACATCCCAGATATCCGAAATCGATTGGAAAACCTAAACCAAACTTGCTTTGATTAATACGATCTTTGTTTAAGAAGATATATTTAGCTCCTCTTTTTTGTGATTATTTTTATAAAACGATAGAATTCACTTTACTCAGTGAAGAAACAACAAACAGTTTTCAGGTAAACCATGTTAAAAATATATTGATTAAATGGCGTCTTAAAACTTCGAAAATATGTCGCAAAAATATTTCCTTTGAGACTATATTTTAAAATGGCATTTTTGATAACGGTATTAAGAAAACACGATGGACATTTTATAGACAGTTAAATTGGAAATATATCTTAGATCTAACCTAATGTGTCACGGTAGAGAGCTTGAAACAAATTAAATTTTGAACGAACTGAAATTAATAGCACCGAAAACAACGTTCGTTTGGAATTTAATAAAGACAAAAAATCGGATCTCATCTGGCGCACCTCTGCGGAAATCCAAAGACACAGAAATGGGGGCAATTTCCTCTCGGATTGAATTACCTCGATCAGATATGTAGGGAAGCCTTTCGCCGCCATAAACAGGATTAAAGTCGGTTTTTGTTTCGCTCTAATTTTTTTCCCTCTTTTTCATTTCGAGCAGTTTTATCGGCGGTCTATAGAACCGACGAGCCTTAACAAGTAGATACAGCTAATAAAATAGAATGGAATTGTTTCGTACGCGTGAAGGCATTGCGTGTTTTATTTATAAAGTTGCGAAAAAACTGATTTGTATTGGCTGTTGGGTTGTTAGGTTAAGGTAGTATTAAAAGGACACATAAAAACTACTTTTATTTCATACCTAAAGAAACACCAAATGAAATTGGTATCGCGTTGTAAAAGACTTAATATAGTAAATGTATTTCGGTCTGATCATTAAATTTATCTATACACAATATCTAAAATAAAAAAAAAAAAGAAAATATCGTTAAAATATGTTTAATAAGCGATTTTTTGTCTAAATTTCCGTTTTATTTTTACTCTTTGACGTGTTTCGCTAACACTAGGTTCTTCAGAAATGAATATTTTCGATGTAAAAATGGGTATAAATACAAAAAGTTTCTACTATAAAAAACATATTTTTACGAAATCCATACAGATGCATTTGAGCGGGTTTTTGCATCTTTTAGATAGTTTAATTCTAAACTCTCCAGATGGCTTAGTTGTTTTGTACATGTAGTATTGTAAAATCACTGTTAACACTAGAATCGCCGAAGTTTGACATACTCCGTAAACCGCCGGCGACACAAATTTGACCTACTTTAATTATTGCAGAGATCATCCATTTAATGTAAGTAATTATATTTTGTATTGTTTAAATAACCAAAACACATCACAATATGAATTAATATTTTTTCTGTAAGTACAGTAGTATAAATTTATGCACCAGTTATTATTATTATCATTATTATTTGAAATGCAAGTTACACATAAATAATACTCTTTAGAAATTTATTTATTGCAGACAGTTTTTTGCACATGTGACATTTTACAGATGATTTATTATTTTCGCACTCTGATTTGACTTGACACCGTGTGCGTTTGTCTTGTTTCTCTGGTATGTGTTCCGGAATTGCAACAGGAATATTTGTTTTTCTACTGGCAATACATTTTTCGTCCAATTTCTCTCCCAATTGCAATAAAAAATTTCTACGTGTAATTTTTGCTATTGTTAAGAATTTTATATAATACCCACGCATTTATTCCTACCAAATTTAATATATTGCAAAATGTATGAACTGGCCAACGTCTTGAGGGTGCCGTTACTGTATATTTACGGCCCATTTGATCTAAAACATCTACCCCATATTTTAAGTTATTGTAAAATAAAATTGTCTCAGGTTTTTTCTTTAAACCAGTTCCTATTAATATATTAGGGTGCATAGTGCTTAGCATAGGACATTCTAATTAGCCTTAGCCTAATAAATAGTCAAAGAAGTGTCATTTTTTTAATATAAATGTACTATACAATACCTATTTTGCAGTCTTCATGCACTCTGGTATTTCTCTGCGAGCTCTATTCATTGGACCGACGATATTTTTAACACATATGTAATATTTCTACCCTTATTGATATAAGGTTTTATCAATTTTTCACAACCTACTCACCTAGATCAGGGGTGTCCAAACTTTCCAGCTTCAGGGCCATAATGATTACTCCAGTAAGTTCCAAGGCCCAAAATCGTTTTAATTTTCTTGCCATTATCTATAATTTCTAAACTAGTCGCCGAGTATGTGCCCTAAACGAGCATACGCTTGCAAAATTCGCTAGTCGCGGGCCGGATTGATGACACTGGCGGGGCGGATTTGGCCCGCGGGCCCTAGTTTGGAGAACCCTGACCGAGACGATCAACTTGAAGTTTATTGTCATCTTTTCCGAAGTAAGAGAACGCATTTCCCGTATAATTTTTATCTTTATCTACTACCATCCAAAATTTTTGTCCGTTTAGATCTAATTAGTGTGAATAATCTGAGTGAATCGATAAGTGCACTCAAATGGAAAAAGTTGTTCGTCAATAGTTATGTATGGTCCGGGTATAACAACAACTTTGCGCATAATTAGTAAGTATTTCGTAGTAATAATTTCATACCATGTATCAGAAATTATGGCAAACTTATTCTCGATCAGTTTTTGTCATCTCCTCGACTTGTAATCAAATTGCAAATAATTCATTATTTCACGAAAACGATTACGACTCATTGTTGCTTTTATAACAGGATTTTGCCATTTCATTGATCATAATAAATCCAGTTCTAAATTCTTTGTTCCAATTGCACCACGTATGTAAAGCACAGCGATAAATGCTTCCAGTTCTTCTATAGTCAAAGACCAATCGTTGTTTTGTAATTCTTGTCGCGCTTTCTGTATAGTACAATCCATAATCTGTCGAATCATTTTCTTAGATATCATTAAGTGCCAAACACTTAGATATGTTTCGTCAACGATACGCTTTGCATGTGTGATTGGTCCTTCATGATCTTTAAAAACATTTTGACATCCAAACCTACCAGCGGTTTCACCATTTTCGATCATTGTCTAGGCTGTACCATCAACAGAAACATATGGCCTAGTTAGGTTAGAAAATTGTAGTCGTCCTAGTCTTTGACCTTGCCTTCGTCCTAGTTTTATATTTGTATTGTGTGTAAAACTCGTGGGTCTTTACAATATAATTTGTATTAAAAAAAAAGCAGTGAACCTGAGTGTATACATTATAAACTTGTAACAATGTAAATAACCATTTTACCTTGTGCTAGATTAGGCGTGAGGGCTCTATGGGAGTATAGATAGAATTCAGATTCTTCACATAAAGAATTTGAAGTAATTTCTCCTTGAGGCAATACATAATCCTCGTCAGAGTCTTCCAGAGGTTCACCATCCGATTCAAATTTCACAATATCAGTCAAAGCAGCAACAACTTCTGGTGGTTTCGATATCTTAGGACGTGGACTAGACATATCTATTACGTGATGATGCGTAAACTGTCGTAACGAAAAATAAAAACGTGGATACACTCCTTACTAAGAGCGAGAGACAGCTGAATTGGCATTGATTAATTGTTTCTTGTCTCACAACCTCCATCCCTCCCTCAAACTTTCATGGAATAATCGTACATCAAAATATTTGTGAAATAATCGAACATCAACCATTCGTGGAATAATCACACAAAAGTACTTTTACATAAATAAGTTATTTTGATGTCAACTATAACTATATTAAGACTGTATAAGTATGAATGTAAGGTACAATAACTAACATTTATACTAATATTCATACCAAGGTAATTTATAGTAAAGCTATTCTTATATTAATTAGGAGAAATTAAATCTAATAATTATTCCCTACGATTAATTTTGGCGAGACAAAAATGATCCCCCGGTGGTTCTAGGTAAATCATTTTTTTAAGCTATGATAATTACGAAAATCAAAGCGTTAAAAATTGGTAATATACACCACTTCAGTAAAAATCAAGAAGTTTAATGATCCTAAATAAAAAAACCAACAAAGTTCCAAATGATCGAAAGTGTCGGTGGGACATAATTGGGACGGTGGCGGTTCTAGTGTTAAAACGATGGTTTTCATTTAACAGAATTACAGAGGCGTAATTCGAATTATGTATCTGATTGAGAAAATGTCTTTAATATTCTTTAATTATTTTCTTGAACGATCTGCCTCTTTGTCTTATATACATTTTCGAACAAAACCCACAATATAGTTGATATACCGCCGATTTATATTTTTTGTTTGCTTTTGCATTGCAATTTTTGATATATTTTCCAAGACTTATTTGTTGATTGATTTGTCCGTTACTTTGTGATAGTTCATTTTTTGAAAAGGAATAAAACAATTTTTTACTTTGTTGTAATAACATTTACTGACCTATTTCGGATCTTATCGTCCTTAGTTTTTACAGGTGTTTTTCTATTGTGCTCATCAGTGAAAGCTCGCTCAGTGGCGGAGACTGGGGTAGGACTTGATGTTATGGAATTATCTCTATAAAATAATCACAATCACATAAAGGGTATCAAGAGAACGCTGGCGAGTAGGGCATATATATATATATATATATATATATATATATATATATATATATATATATATATATATATATATATATATATATCTACCACTTTTATATAACACATAAAAGTGATAGATAACAAAGTAAAACATTGTTTTATTCCTTTTTTACTGTTATTTGTTTTGAAGGTTACTTTTGCATTCTTTTTATATACGAATTATTTAAAATTTTCTGATGGTTTACCAAAACATGTTATTGATTTGAATTTTGATTTGATTTTTTTTGATTTTTTGATTTTTTTCTTTCTTTCCTGGATATACTTCAGAGGCAGCATTTTGATTGAGTTTTTTTATATAGGATGTTATCTATTATAATCTCTGAATATCTATTGTTTAACGCAATTTTATGGCGTTTAGTTCCTTATTAAAATCTGCATCTAATAATGGAATATTGGTAAGATTGTATACAAGGCTAAGATATTTTTTTTGTAGTGCAGTGATTTTTGTATGTATTGTATTGTAATTTATTTTATTGTTGTATTTGTATGTAATGTATTGTTGAATCTGTTTGAGAGGGTTTGCAAAATATCTTGAAATTTTGTTGGTTTGAGATCCGAGAAATTGTTTAAATCCAGGAAATTAAAATTGTTGTGCTCTAATTCAACTGTAGATCTGTTATTTTTATGGGTTGTATAATATTTTATACAATTTTGTGGATTGAATACTAATAATATTTTTGTGATTGTATAGCGAAACGTTTCAAATAGTAATAATAAGTGAAAATTTAAACAATAATGTCTTTTATTAAACATTTATAATGCATGCATTAAACTTTTTTGTTAAAAACCACTGGCTGGAGATTTCGCAATGGAATCTGATACTGAAGAAGGAATGTTTGTCTGAATAAAAAGTTGCAGGTAAAGCAGTCACCTAATTCAAGGTGACTTTGAATTAGAAATACATCAGCAACTGAGGCTATTCAGCGACTGGACTTACAGCTTAATGTAGATTCCGAACCACGGTCATCAGCTATCGGTCAACCCGATCAGTACCCACTTCCAAATATCGACCCATGGTTTTGTTCTTAACCATAAGTCTTCCGAGAAGCCTACCGACTGCTGAGTGACTTTACACACTAGCTTATTATATATATATATATATATATATATATATATATATATATATATATATATATATATATATATATATATAATATTACATTTTCGAGTAACTGTAGTACCGTAATTTTTAGTATAATATATATATATATATATATATATATATATATATATATATATATATATATATATATATATATATATATATATAGATATATATATATATATATATATTATATATATATATATATATATATATATATATATATATATATATATATATATATATATATATATATATATATATATTTATATATATATATATATATATATATATATATATATATATATATATATATATATATATATATATATATATATATATGTAGTGCCGATTGGCTCACACCACCCGTCCAATTATCAAGACGCTTGAAATCTCTCTCTACGCTTGAAATATTCACTATTACTGTTAAATAAAATTGGCAACAGGATGCATTTTCTTCAACTTATATTAACGCAAAGCTAAGAAAATGTTCAATCTTCAATATACACCACTGCTCTGGTTTTTCGTATAGATCACAAATTAAGCCAATCAGGTGATCGGATCTCCCATTTCTTGCAACATTTATCATAATTTATTCCATTTTATTTTATCAAACACTTTCCGATAGTCACAGAAACAGAGGTATACAGGATGATTAATTTCTCTGGCTTTTCCGATTATTTGTCGAATGTTGAATATCTGTTCCCATGTATCTTTCCCTGAAACGAATCCAGCCTGTTCTGTGGAATCTGCCATAATAAATTTACTATTTGCAGTGGAATGACAGCAATAGGGCAGTGATGTTGACATATTTCTCTAGCCTCTTTTTGCGTAGAGGTATAAATGCTGAGATCGACCAACTTTCTGGCTCTAGTCTAGTCTACCACACATTCTGGTAGATCTAAAACATGTCTACCCTACTTCTCCTATTGCTTTAATTACCTCTGCGATTACTCCATCCAAGAGTTGGGCTATATCGTATTAAGATCATTTATAATCTACATAATGCATATTCGTCTTCTATTATTTGCTCTTTTTTTTGTACAAATATCCCGTGTTCAATTATGTGTCCTAAAAACATAAGAATTTAAGTATATTTTCCTGGAATATCTTTCGTCTTGCTATCTTTACAATATTGCGTTACACTGTAATTCTAGAATATACTTGATGCTGGAGTATGAATGATGATGTTGGGTTATGAAGGCGAAATCAGATTTCTGTATTTCGATTAAGTTGTTCTGTGACAATTTAATTTAAATAATTAGATCAGTTTATCATCAGTTAGGTGATAATAACTATAAAGAAATACACAAAAAACAGTTTTACTGAACTAGCCGTGTTTGTCAGTAAATGGAGAGACATAGTTACTTCTTTTTACAACTTTAGTGAAACATTTAAATGTTAAGCATGTCTACTTATACTGTTTAATCTTTTAATTCAGCTAATTTTTATATTAAATTCGGAATTGGAATCCAACTTCTCCGAAATATTATTAGATGTTATTATTCAGGTCTTTACTGGGTTTCATATTTTTCTATTCTACATGATAACAATTACGCGATATAAAATATTTTAACTATAAACCTCCTTTAACAGATTCGGTATTTGTTTAAATATTGTTACAAGAAACTAAAATCATAATCATCTAACGGTAACTTAACCGAGAAAAAATTAAACTGAAACATTTCCAGTCAAAAAATGGTATCGCCATAGGTTACATATGGTTTGTTAATAATCGGTGGTGCAAGTCTGGCATCATGATTTAAGTTATTTAAGACTTATAAAAGAGCCAACACATATTGTTTTTATTATACATTTTTTATAATAAAAATATTTTTATTATATTTATAAATAAGTTTATTTCGTCTTTAAGTGTTGTGTGAATTAATTTTTGAAAATTATATCAATCAAATGCGATTCTTTAGCAACAATGCAACTTTGTCCAATTTTTGATACATTTTCCTTAACTTTTGCCAACTTATTTGGTGTTAATTCAGCGATTTCAACACGCATATCGTCTTTGAGTTGCTGAATGGTGTGGGGCTCATTTATGGAAAGTTATCCTTCAAAAATCGCCATAAAAATAATCCGGGATCGTCACCCAATTTTATATAAAAATTGTCAATTTAATGGAAGTGTTTTATGATTGCAATGCAATATTCTAATCGCATAATATTGCCTCTAGGCATATTATGAGGGCTACTATTTATGTTTCCGGAATTGGCAACAATGGTGTTGCTGGGCGCCATCTAATATATAGATCGTAAATTTGACATTGTTGACTGTATACTTACTCAGAACGTTTTGTCATATGGAAGTATATTTGTATTGTTTAGTGACTTGCAAATTTCATATCCCTCAAAAAAAATGGAATTAACTCGTCTAACAATCATAAACAATGACTAACATCACAACTAATAATCACAACAAATAAAAATGACTAACATCACTTGTTTAGTGAATTCAATCGGTTGTTGTGCAAGAAAACATCGATAAGGTGCGCGAACTGATAAAGCAAGATCGTCAAGTGACATACCGTGAGATTGAGACATACCTCGGCATTAGTATGACAAACATACACAAGATTTTACATGAACATTTAGTCGTGAAAAAGATTAAAAAAAGGGTGCAAAGAAAATCGTGTCGATTGGTGCAAAGAACTGTTCAAAAAATTGAATCGTGGTGCATCAAAAGACCCGTATAATATCTAAATAAATGACAAATCTTGTATTTATGCGTATCAGCCCGAAAATAAAGTCGCCTGTATGGGTCTTTCAAAATGAGCCAAACCCAACAAAAATTGCTGAAAAAAAAATTGCAACGAAAATTGCAACCCAATGATATTTTTTTGTTCCCGTCCGTGAAGAATAAACTACGTGGTTAACGATTCTCGACACCAGAAGAAGCGGTTGATGCGTTCAAAATGCATGTTTTAGAGATACCTCAATTGGAATGGAAAAAGTGATATGAAAATTGAAAACATTTTCAATGATAAATATTTGTTTTTATTTGTTATTCCGGATAAACAAATAGCAACCCTCGTATTGCCTGTAATAGGTACTGTACAATTTAAATTTTATAGGAAAACATGTGCAAGCCACTTCTCAAAATTCGGCGTAAACTGCGTGGAGAAATTCCCAATTGTGCTTCATGCCATTGAATCGATGTTTATGGAGATTCCTCCACATGTGCAATATTTTTAGCACTTCGCATTGTTGTTGGACCTTTGATTATTAGATTATTATTATATTTTTGCCTAAATTCGTGTTGAGTTGCAAAAACTGAATTATTTATAATATAAATTACAATAATTTTACAACATTGTTTTGGCATATTCTTGCGTAATAAAACTTGCACGTTTGTACTACCCAACAGCCAAACCCATACTATCACAAATATTATAAAAACAAAATTGTAGGGTGATACTTGCCCTGCTATTTATATATTTTTGGAATTTTCAATTTCAAAATAATTAGAGGAATTATCAAGACAATGAAAATGTTTACGAATACTTGGTGAAACTTGGATTCTATATAATGAAAAAGTAGATTTAAAATAATTAATATTAAATTGTTACCAAAAAGGAAAGGATGAGTTGTCCTTGTCAGTTAATATAATCTCCCCCAGCGCTATAAACTTCGGCGAAAATTACTAAATTAAAAAAAACTTGTAAATAAGATTACCCGGGAATTAGTATATTTGAAAATTATAAATCTTTCTAAAGAGTACAAGAAGGACAATAAAAATGTTCTACGTGTTTAGTACCGCAAAAAATTATAAGTCTTTCGGATTTTTGAAATAGTTTGTTTCGTTAGGAGACTTATTCGTATCACAAGGACAAGGATAGTTATGAAAAAATACCCGAAGAGCGCACCCGAGGAAAAGCCCCAGAGTAAAGTCCTTTGATCTTGTTCCGACATGTGTTTAGTGACAAATCACGATTACATTATGGTATATGATGGTCAGACATCAGATAGAAGAACTAGGAAAAAAGACACCCCATGCAAAATAATGCAGGCTCTTATAACGGGTGGTCCAGAAAGTTATTAACTTTTTGAAATAAAATTAAAAAAAACAAGTTGATCAATTTAAAAAAAATTATTCTTGATTTACAAATTTTTTTGAAAATTCATGTTTTAAAGAGTACATTGTCTAAATGTCATAACACGGCGGCAAGTGTCTGTAGTTATTGCTTTGATTTCTTACCGAATATTCTTCTTTAGATCTTCCAGAATTATGGGGCGGTTACGTACAATTGAGTTTTAAGGTATACCCATAAAAAAAATCACAGGGAGTCAGGACCGAGCTTCGGGGACATGAAAAAATAGTGAAATCAATTTCCCCGGAAAAAGAACCTGAACGACGGGCAAAGAGAGATTGGAAGTGTGGTAGGTAGCTCTGTCCAAATATCCTGACTGTCTCCTTCAAAATCTTGAAAAGCAGGAGTGAAAAAAGTTTAAAGCATGTCGACTTAACGCTGAGAATGAGCCGATTATTCCGGATGTCGATATGCCAAATTGCAGGCGCTATGAGGCCTTTCATATTTCTGTTTAGGGTTTTCTCCACATCAGTAACATCAATTTTGATTATTGACATTATTGACAAGGTCATAAAGGTGGAAATGAGCATCAAAATTGTTGTTGCGGTAATACTCGCGCACACAAAACGAGCGCTCCTCTCCTGTGTAGCGCTGCATGGTGACTAAATTTTAATTAAAAGACCGACCCAACCTTTCTACCTCTCCTATCAAAGTCTTTGGACCACCCAATATAGCAAGTGATAATTAGATTTCTTAATCTTCTGTATCTAACTTTCAGCTAAATCAATATCTTCAGTTTCATCTCCTCTTAAAGATGTATGAGATATTATAGGAGTCTTCAGATGATACTAATCCCTCTCAAATACTGAAAGTTAATTTTATTTTTAAATGTAGCACTATTGTTGTTGTAAGAGAATTAACCACCGGTTCAGATTAATTACACTTAATTAATGATAAATGAGAAAATTTAATGACTTTTTGTGAAAAATTTTGCATACAAATTTGCATATCTATGTATCCAAAAATTCGTTTAAAGCAGAAATAATCTAAAATATACTATTATTTTCAATCAATTGTTTGTTGTTATAATTATATTCTTTTGATGAAAGTTTTTTCTTTGCTGGGTGGATAAAGAATTCTCAAAATAATCACGATGAGGCTCTTGACACACAAAAAGTGACTTGATATATTGTTTGGGCAAATGCAATCGTTAAATTTTCTTAAGATGATGGAAATGCGATTACTATTAATGTTGAGTGATATCAATTGTTAAAGTTTAGTGAATTTCTATGGCCATAACTAAATATTTACTCATACCTATTAACTGAAAAACGGCGTTGCATGTTATATTCAGTTTTTACTATTGAAATTCCTGCAGTTTCGCGAATTATAAATTTCATTGACCTCCAATGTCATATGATTTAATTCTGCTAGATTTTTGTTTATATTACATTCTTAGCAAGTTGATTGTATGAATATGTTTTAAATATAATTTAAAGAAAAATATTTAGTAAGTCTAGCAATATGTCCAAAAGTCCCTAAAATTTCGATCTGTATTGATACATTCAGGCGTCATAGTGGACACTGTTTGTGACAACTATTGCTATAAATACATTTTAAAAATATATATTAATGAGTGTGTTATAACTAAAAAAGAACAAAAAAACGTAGCTGATATGTATTCGTAAATTTTGTCAAAAATATTATTATATGAAAAAAGAGAAAATATTTGTTCATTGTTCCTAACAAATGTTTAGTTTAAAGTACTGTATGGAATATATAAAATGCATAAAAATTAAAAAGTACGCGTTACCGGACAGTCATCTCTGATATTTTGTTGTATAGTTTCGACACAAAGCTCAGTTGAATAATCATTTGCGAAATGAAAATCGTTTTTGACTAATGTGAAAAAGTCAGTAAAAACTTGGCGCTTTTGCTTTGTTTCAGCGAATAATGGGTTGGTCAAAATACAATTTTGTCCTTTATGGTGTAAATGTGGAACGCTTTATAAAATAGAAATTAAATTCTAAATAGAATACAGTCGACGGTCGCCATTCGCAAAAGATGCATTAAAAAAAACATAAATCGCAAATCCGTCAATATTGAGTATATGCATGAAGTTATATGGAATATAAAGAGTTAATACAGATTAATAAAGATACAGGTCTTTGAAAAAAGGGCAATTTTAATTAAAAAAATGAAATCATACAACCAATATTGCAACATCTGTCTACAAAACAATGTTTTCATATCTTTCTTTATATATATATATATATATATATATATATATATATATATATATATATATATATATATATATATATTTAGACCATTAAATCCTCTACTCGCCGAAATATTTATGCCAACCTACAATTAAGTGGATTTTTAGAACATATGAATTCGATCGAAAAAATATCATTCTTCAAATAATTATTTAAACTTTTTGGATTTAAACAATTTCACAGATCTTAAACAAACATAGTTTTAGTATATTTCACAAACCTTGTCATACACCTTCAACAAATCAGAAGAAGTTACAACATAAATCAGTAGCTTATCGTAGCTTTATACATTGACTGTTGAATATTGACTATTGACTAGTATTCTTTTATCAGATGCAGATTTAAATAAGGAAATAAACACCATTAAACATATTGCGTTAAATGGTTATTCGGAGAGAGTAATATATAACATTCAAAAAATTCTAAAACTAGTTAAAATAAAATAAAATAACGCAAGACGGCAAGACGTACATCGCACACGACCACGATCGGCGACCGGGATGAATGATTCTAACTCTAACTAAACTAACAACTAATAACTAATCGGTACTCTGAATTGAAAAATAACAAATATAAGTATTATTACCGGCGAGCATGCGACATTAAAAATTAACAATAATAAATATTATTATTGGTACCGACCGGCGACCGGCGAGCACGTGGTACCCGGCGGCGTCGGAGTCGGCGATTTTTAAAATAAATAGTGACAAGATTCGCTGCTTTGTGGAGAATTAGGTCGCCGGTAGTAACAGTGACCATCTAAGTTACCGGTATAATCACTAGTCCTAATATGAACAAGGGTGGTATGAATTCGCCTGATGCATTCACCGCACATATGCCCATCGTTGTTAGAGCCTTTTGAAGCTTATGGTAAACCTGCTCTAATCAAAGAACTTTGTTTAAACGCCATAAAACTCGTAATTTTGATATAAAAAACAAGGAGTGTCCAGAGTCCGAAAAAGTTTGAAGATGAAGATTTGCAAACATTTTTGGAAAAAGACTAAACTCATACGTTGAAACCATTGGCAGAAGCATTGAATGTTGCCAAATTTACAATTTCCGAACATCTATAGGTTTTGAAAAATATTCTTAAGGAAGGAAAATGGGTTCCATATGAATTGTAGGAAAAAGACATTGAAAGGCGAAAAACCACTTGTGAAATTTTGCCTGGCAGAACCAAAAAAAAAAGTCTTTTTGCATCGAGTTGTGACACGTGATGACACGTCTATTTTGTGCACAAGCCAAAATATAAAAAATCTAGGGTTGACCCAGGCCAGTCTTCAACATCACAACCACTGCGCAATATACATGGAAAGAAGGCTTTGCTGTGTATTTGCTGGAATAGTAGGGTATTACGAACTGCTATAGGTGGTGACACGATTACTGGCGATCAACACCGACTATCACTGATAAAATTAAACCGAGTATCGAAGCAAAAACGACCAGAATACGCAGACACTATGATGTAATTTTTCAACATGATGATGCTCGGTCCCATGTTGCCAAAAATGTATAAAATTATTTGCAAAACGTTAAATAGAACATCCTAGCCTACCCGTTGTATTCACCGAACTTAGCCTCTTCGGACTACCACTTATTTGGATTGATGTAACATGGACTTTTTGAACAACACTTACATTTTTACGAAGAAGTGAAAATTTGGCTTGACGTATGGTTGGCTTCAAAAAACCAAATGTTCCTTTGGCGCGAAATCCATTCTTTGATAGAAAGATGGAACAAAGTAATAACTAACGATGGCCAATACTTTGATTAACAAGGCAATTTATTTTGTTATGGAAATTAACGCTCAAGTTATGGGAAAAAAATAACATTATTAACCTAAATACCTATTGCAAAAATGCTGTCTCTAAACATATCCACAAAAGAACAAAAAAGTCAACTCATTCAAAACAATTGTTTATTAACAATTGACAATTATTTATTACTGGAACAATTTGTTTGAATTATCTGGTGGACAAAAGATGGTTCGTGTGCGTGTTGTACGGCGACAATATTTGTATGTGAATTTGTGTGTCGGAGCGTCTACATTGCCATACAGGCACACCAAATACAACACATACAGCCCGCCCAACGCAAATTTGTATTGATGTGGACCCAGCTTTAAAAGAACATGAAAAATATGTTGTTAATCAGTAACACAACTCCAATTATGCCTCACATTCATTAAAGGAAAATCATTAATATCATTAATAGTGATTTCAAAATGCTATCTGTTTGAAATAAAGGTAAAAAATAAAATCATCTTATAAAAAAAGCTTAGAAATCAACAGATTAAAAGATGCAAAAGCTCACCAATGACCAACTAGACCTGAACAAATCGACTTTATTCAATTTGTACACGCCATAAATATCTCTAGGTAGATTTCGGAACAATATATATTTTTGTGTAAATATTTTTTATCTATATCTAGTTTAAAATTTATCTAGAAGCGAACATCCTGTTAACTTTAAAGATTATGATGACGGCTTATTAGACTTAAAGTGCAATATTACATATCGTCAACATTTATGCGAAGCAACATCAGTTGATAAAGAAGAATAATTTTTGAAATAAGAATTGATGAAGCACTTGAAGTTATATAAATGACTACCGAACACTGCAAAAGAAACTGGCTGAATTGGCCAAAATGTTTTTTTTTTATCTTAAAGATACACACAATAAATATCTAATGAAAGACTCTTCTTGTCTAATTTCTATAGGATGATTTTTTTAGAGCGTCCGAACTTCAAATTCAAATAAATCAACAAAATTAGATGTCTATACTATAGATGTCTATAATAGATAACTATTTATTTTATGTGAAATTACATTCAGTGGCATTAATATATCAAAATCATTTGTAAATATAAATAATAACTTTTAATAAATAATAAGTTTTTGAGGATGAGGAAGTAACTCCTCGGTCCAAATCCTACAGCCTTCCAAGTTCTCTACAGCACAATTCGTGCATCGTGAATTTACACAGTATACTGAACACATCAGTCTATAAGTGATATTTACATTTCAAACAGTCCTCTATTACGTTTGAAGGTTCTGACACACTTATGGGAAATATATTTATTATAATTTTCATGTGCATGGCACTCTAAAGGCACAACGCAAACTAAATGAAATTATAAAACTCAACGATACAAATAAACACAACCCTTTATAAAAAGCCGTGTCTTTATAGGCTCCTTCTGCTTTTCGACGCAGGGCACACAAGTGTTACTTTTATCAAAGAGCAAGTGCGCCGACACATACCTAACGTTTAAATATGAAAAGCTTTTGATGTACCTCGAAAAAGGGAATTTCTCCAGCGAATTCAGAGAAATGTTCTCACAAAATTTAAACGGGAATAATCAATCCGCGAATATTGAAAGCGTGAATAACAAGTACGTATTGTATATTGTTTAATTATTTCCTGCATCTTTCATACAACGTCTTAATTTCATACTTTGGATAATTCCTAAAAAACTCTTCAATGGTTGTGTACACAAGCTGCATAAATACTTGACTTGGCAACAATATTACAATTCTGTAATAATTTTACAATAAATTTAGCTTTATCAATATAATAATAACTAAACATAACCTAAATTCTAGTTAAATTAAGAGTAATTTTTCAGTGTATCCGAACTTCCGATAGAAGTCGCTGTCAAAAGAACTGTGAGTTTGGGCGCAATCAATTAGTGCTCTGTGCGCCAATTCATTCATCAATTTCAGTGCTCTGTGCGCCAAACTTAAAGAGCATTCATGAATTTTATAGTGCATATGTATTCCCACCGAGCGATGTATTCGCCGAAAAAATCGACAAATTCCGAAAGCATTTCACGTTGCTCGATACTAAAACAAAAACAAGATAAAAACTGTGGGTTATCGTCGTTATGTGTGGTAAATATCGTCGCTGTTGTTGCAGTGTTGACGAAGATATAAATTTATCAATTCGTCGCCGTTTGCACGAAGTTGGGCTTTGTTATTCGACTACGTGGATTATTTCAGTCCCAATTTGAATTGTATTGATCTGGAGGAGACGTGGTTGTAACAGAACGGCTTCATAAGTCACACAGCCAATACAATGATCAGTTAATGAAAGGAACAATTCGGTGAGAGAATTATTTCGAGGAACGGATCTGTTAATTGGCCGCCAAGGTTATGTGATTTAACGCCTTTAGATTATTTTCTATGGCGTTATGATAAATCTTTGGTTTTTGCCGATAAACCAGCAACTATTGATTCAATGGAAGTCAACATAATTCAGATAACTACGGATATAAGACCCCAATTGTTTGCAATAGAGGTCGGAAATTGAATTGATAGAATACGCTTTCTCAGAAGCAGCCGCGGAGGACATTTGTCCGAAATTATTTTCAAACATTAATATGCCATTGAATGTTATTTAATATAAGATAAATAGTTTCAAGGCATCTAATTTGGTTGTTGTTTTATTTGAATTTAATGTTCGGACGCATAAAAAAAATCACCCTATAAAGTGATATTTAGTGGTGCTTATTGTTAAATGTCGAAAAAATTTGGAAAATCCTATAAGAATGGAAGAGCAATGTGTGGATAAGTTTCATATTAAACATTTAATGCTTCAAATTTCATGGTCCACAACACAACAATGTTTATAATAACAAAACAAATAGCAAAGAGAAGGAATGTGGGTGCCATATCAATTTTCAGTTGAAAATAAACATGTAACTTGTAACATGTAACGATCTGCAGTCAATTTTTGTCTAGGTTAGGTAGAGATCTGTTTTTTCAATAAATTATTATTAGAATTGAAAAGGGCACTCTATACAACAATCCACATAAGATTAAAGAATGGTTAACATCAGGCCAACCAATTTTGTCCACTCCAAAACCAGGCCTTCAGCATAAAAATTTTTTACTTTGAACATTGTAAGATTTGACATAAATTATTCGAGAAACCGGAAGAAGCTTGTTGACGTTTGATAGCAACTGAGGTATTGGGCAATTTTTAAGTGCACTTTCTGCATACCTGGTACCTGAATGGAGTCTGGAATAGGTCACGAACGGTTTTAGACCGTAGTATTACTACGAACCACGGGTTGGAGTAAGCTGAATTTCAGTGCTGTTTTACATCCGATTTGGCCGATAAATATAGACAGGACGGTGGTAAATCCTTCAGTTGCTTTAGAACGTTCAACTCAATCCCAATTGATTACGGCTTAAGGCCAGAAACCGGTTTCGGGAGACGTTTGGTGATGTTTAATGGCGATTGAAGGATTGGGCAATTTTTATGTGGAGCACGGGAAAAACTTTCCTTGTTTTTTGTCCTCCAGATAGTTTGATGTTTGTTTATTTAAACCTTTTCCTTCAAAGATCCGCATAAAAAATAATTCTGGGTCTATTATTAATTTTGTATAAAAAATGTCAGTTTGAATTAGAATTGGTTTATAAAGGCATTGCAGTTCTTGAAGATTTTGAATTTTATTAAGGAAACATTTGGAAGTTACTTCTCAAAACTCGGCGTAAACTGCGTACACCACGTCATGGAATCCACATTTCTGGAGACTACCCATTGACATTTTATTCCAAATATGCAATATTTTCAGGGCAATAGTCGTTGGACCTCTGATGTAGGGCCTCTTCTCAAACTGATAGTAAATTCTTGAAATTATTTAAATAACCGATCAATTGTCGCCTAAATTCACGTTGCAGTGCAACTGTTGTAAGTTTTCCAGTATTTAAAACGTTATTAGAAAATATTACACTACTGCCATGGACCATAATTCAACATTTCCTTTCTAATAAATTGGAAAAACTATGACCAATTTATACGCAGTAGGATTGTTACATAATTGTAAAGACGATCAACGACACAGTCAGACATAAAAGGAACATTGGACCCATGGTACCTATTTAAGTATTAAATATATCGCGCTCATTTTTTGACATATAGCTATTTAAAAATCTACCATTTAATAGAATGGATTGTTTAGACGCTGCACAATGTTGCATGCTGCAATGTTGTACTGCGCAAGTTGTATAATTGTTCTACGAAAATAGCAAATATTCAACAGTCTTACTGTGAAAATTAAGATGGGAATCTAAAATCATCTCTAAACTGAAGGCTGTCTTCCCAATCTAATTTAAAATTTTGAAGAGAATGGTAATGTTTTGGATCACCATTTACCCGTGCATCTTTGTTTCGTTGAATTATTCCATTCGTTTCATTTATATTTAATTTTGCATAAACATCTGCACCTAGACCTGTATAGATACAGCTCACGAAAGAACTAAAGCTTACAGATAATGGGAATTCCCACAAATTTGCCAACCGATGAGCGTTTTTCAAGTAAAGTCATCTTCAGTAATGAAACACATTTTCACCCCCCATGGTTACGTTAATAAGCAAATTGCCGTATTTTGGGTGACTAAAACCTGCAATTTCTTTAAGAGAGGTCATAAAATTATGTAAAAGTTGCCTTTTTGGGGCGATATTTGTGCTGGAGGTGTCGTCGAGCCGTACTTCTTCGAAAATGATAAAAGAACGTCTGCTATAGGAAATAAATGGCTTCTGATGGCTAAAATTCGTTTGTGGTTTCAACAAAATGGGCCCATATAGTTCGTGCAATATTGCATAAAAAGTTCGATGATCATATAATTTCAAGACTCAGTGTAAAAGTGTGTGTTCGTGTAAAAAGGCGCATTTGTGCCGATAATCACCAAACTCTAAACGTCCTAAAGAATGGAATTCGCAATGCTATAACCAAGAAAATGCTGGAAATGTACGAAAAAGGCATAGACAATTGAGTCAGATGACAGTTCATTGGAATTATATTGGGTTTCACGTGTAATTGCAATAACCAAATTATCGGTTGAAATAACTATATTCACAAAAAGTTGAGGACATGCAAGACATTATATCTTGGGTGAGTGTTGCCATGTACCGTCCATTACAATTTTGAATATTACTGGGATTGTCCAATGCCATTCCTTCTTATTATCCATAAAACCTATCATAAACTGGGCAATGGGAATTTGGCAATCGTTCATCACCGTTCATAACTAACTTGTTCATGAACAAATTTGAAACCAAGGCCAAGAATGAATTCATATACTTTCCAAGCCACACTCCTGAAAAGGGTGACGTAAGATATATCTTAATGTTTTTGTTATTTTTTCTATGAATAGTATAAATGGTTAAAAATTGAAATGATAAATCGCAAATCATAGCATTTACCTATTTCCATTTTTGGATGTTGTTGCGATTAGAAATAATAAATATAGGGTATATTTTGATATTTTTTAATCACCTCTTTTAAACACCAACAATCTGAGATAAATTCCTAAAGATTTAAATCATAACTTCCTCAATTAATGTTCCCGTAAACAGGGATAGTAATAAGAAAGCAATTGAATTTATTGGAGAGATAGCTGATGTGAATGTTTATAATAGGAATATTGTAGATATATTAATACTAAGATAAAAAATTGGTGATTTATGAAATTTGTTGTTAAAATTGCCAGCGAAGTTATGTAGGGTAAACTAAAAGATCCATATTAATTAATATCGTTTAGTTTATTAACGTAAATAACGATTATATTAAAATTCATTACGCTAAAATTAAACATAATCACACAATTTTTAAGATTGTTTTAGTCATTTGAAACATAGTGTCTGATTTGCATATAATCATTATTACTAAATAAAATGAAGAACATTATCCAAGTGAATACAAAATATCTAATTGTCATATTCGAATGATCGACAACCCAATTTACGTAAAATGGCATGCAATTTCGCGGTTTAGTCTGTTATTTGTATTTTCAGAATATTGCATTGACCTTTTGTGGTTTTAATTATTAAATATATACAGTCATTGGTATTCCTGCTATAGGTGATTGAGGTGTTATTTAAATCCATCAAAATCGATACTACTCAAAATCGAATACACTGGACAATATTTTCTATTTATAATCAAATTCAAAAATAAACACAAATTATGGCGTTTATCTTAGGACTAATCTAATTCTACATAGTGCTTATGTATTAGTCCGTAAAATTCTTTTTTTAAGAGAAAAAGAAACGTAAATAGATTAATTAATAATTAATATATTTACGTAAATATTCAGAACGATTTGTTATACGGGCGGTATTTGTGTTATTTAGTGACTTGAACATTTCATCTCAGTCATAAAATGGAATAAACTCATGAGAATTTTCGTGCAATGATTTACTACGTCTTTCGAAGTGGATTATCTCAACAGTGCATCGATCAACTCATTTCGACTTTTGGCGATGATGCACCTTCTAAAACTACTGTATATCACTTTAGTGAATTCAATCGTGGCCATCGTTTGCTCATGGACGAATTTAAAGATAGTCGTCTAAAATCGGTTGTTGTATCAGAAAACATCGATACTGTGCGCGAACTGATAAAACAAGATCGTCAAGTGACATTCCAATCATTCGCTGGGGCGTCATTCTTGGAATCGCGTGGATTTCGTATGTTATTCTTTGATTGAAAACATTTAAGTTGGGTGGCAATTGGTTAAAAACTCCTGGGTGGCCAGCTGATGTCCCCTCGGCGACTAATTACTCTTTCAGGAAATAAATATTGAAGAGCTGCTACAGAATCATTCGCGACGTGGCAAGTTGCTCCATTTAGTAGGAAAAATGTGTTGCGGTTGTAGCCAATCGAGATTTGTATTTCTGGAGCTAAAAAAGTCCGGATCATATGGCAATAACGATTGGAATTAACAGTCTGAATGCGACTACGATTATCCTCAAAAAACTAGGGGTCAATAATTCCTTCGCTTGATATGGCAGCCCAAACAACAACCTTAGGCGAGTGTAAGACTTTCTGGTACAATTTCAGCGTATAGTCGGGAGCCGAATATCTGCAATTTAGTTTATTCACGTGGCATTTGATGTGGAAATTCGATTCGTCATAAAACTATATGTTATTGAACCTCCTAAAACGATTTTCTAAGATTCGACTCGCTTAGCTGGATCATCGAGCTTCATCTCTTGCACCAAAACAGTTTTGTAGGGGTGAAAATGTAAATATTTGCAAATAATGCAATTAATCGCGGATTTGTGAAGCTGCGCGGAATCGTGGAAACTGTCGTGGATCGTCTCTAACAGAGTGACGAACGCGGTCAGCATTCGTACTTGTTCTTGATGTCCTTTTGTGCCCAATTCATTTATCCGGCATTTCTGTTTACAATCTCTTCAAACTTGTGCACCCAGTGCTTGACTAAATTCGCATTTGGCACATTTCTCATGACAGCTAAAATACAATGTGTCCTGTATAGACCTCGAACAGTGCCTCGAATAGTGAAGCAATCATTGTTTCTATAAAACTCTCGCACGCAAAATAAGAGCTGTGGTCACGTAAAACGATTCATGGCTAATAAACTTAAAAAGCGTTTAACCTCACGCTCAAAAAAAGGGCTCGTGTCAAGTGGTGCAAAGACATGTTCAAAAAATACAATCATGGTGCGTCACAAGCCGTATATAACATCTGCATATATGGGGAATCTTGGATCTATGTGTATGAGCCTGAAAGTAAACAGCTGCCAAAAAAGTTGTTCGCGAAAAAAGCACTTCGTAGCAAATGATCGCCTGTTTTTTTTGTGATAAATGGTCATCTGGCTACAGTGCCCTTAGAGAGTCGTAGAACGGTGAATTCTGAATGGTACACAACCATTTGTTTGCCAGAAGTCTTTGAAGAAATAAGAAAAACAACCAGCGACGCAGGATCATTATTCACCATGAAAACGCGAGCCCTCACACATCCGTCCGAACAAATTAATATTAGACCGGTCAAAACATCGAATTAATGGGTAATCCGCCGCACAGTCTTGATTTGGTACTCAATGATTTCATTTTGTTCCCGTCCGTGAATAAACTACGGTGTTCAACGATTTTCGACGCCAGAAAAAATAGTTGTAAATTGCGTTGTAAATCATATTATTGGAGATCACAATGGAAAAAGTGTTATGATAATTAGTTCAAACGCATGCAAAATTGTATCGACCATCGCGGAGAAAATTTTCAAAAACAATAAAACCATTTTCAATAAAATATTTGTTTTTATTTATTATTCCATATACATAAACAGCAACCCTCGTATTATTACATCATTATTACATGCAACTTTTTACCAAATTTTTCATAATGCCTTTTTGCTAAAAATTAGCTTAATGCCTTATTGCCAAAAAATGTCAAAAGGTTCTTTTTAACCTCTTCTTCCGTATTTAAAGATTTTACATTTAAACAATTTTGACGGGCGAGGAATAAATGATAGTCCAAGGGTACGATGTTCGGTAAGTAGGGTGGATGGAGCAAAATATTGAAATGAAAGGTGCGGTCGTGCATTATCATGACGAAATTCGAAGCCTATCCACTTTACTAATTTTAATCGTTTTTCTTCAATTGCTGCCATCAGCCGATATAATTATGAACAGTAGATGTCGGTTTGATGGATGATTTTATCACTAGTTACCATCCGCTTCAGAAATGTAATCTTAGAATTTCTTTTCAGCAAAAGATCGCACGAAGGGGCGCTGTCCAGCAGATTTTACTTACTAAGTTTCATCACGGATCAGCATATCGAATCAGCAGATGTAGCATTTTTTTCCAGATGGTTCAATATTTACTTTGCCAATATTTTACTCATTTGCTACCTCACGAACAGTAGTGCGTGGATCCTCGGCTGTTATGGTCTTCCCAGTCGGCCAGATCAAAATCTCTCCTACCCTGAACCCACAAAACCACTTTTGCATTATGGTCTCCCTAACAAAACCCTCTCCGTAAACGGCATAAATCTTGTTTTTTGTTTAGATACCGTTCTTGCCTTTGAAAAATAAGCCCAGGAGATCATCTATAAAGAATTTGTGTCCAAGGCCCAAGGTAAATCGGCATTTTTACCGAAAAATTTTTGAAAGGCTTCGAAAAAGGGTTGTTCCTATAAGATTAAACATCAAGACAGCATCACGACAATGGGCCTACCCAAACATCGATTTAATTAACGAGTTTTCGGCAAGTAAAAACATCACCGTAGCTCCGTAGCCCCCTTATTCACAAATTTAAGTCCTTGTGACTTTTTCTTTTCCCAAGATTAAGAATTCACCTTAAAGGATACTATTTTAAGAACTAGGAGAACACCGAAAAAGGTCGGAACTGACCAGCTGAAAGCGAAGCCAGCATCTGAGGTCCAGCACTGCTATAAATAGTGAACAAACAACACAATCCTATGTGACTTCCCAAAGCAACTACTTTAAAGAACAATGTACAATCATAATTTCGATTGAAGAAAAAAAATCTAAAAAATCAGTTTCATTATTTTATTTTCACATCTTGTACCCACCTCAAAGGTATCCTGTGGAATATCATTAAGGTTTTAATATCATTATTTCGGGTTAAGATTTCAAGATTTTAAAGCAAAAAAAATCGAGTCTGCTTAGAGCAAACGGAAGTTTAAACAATAACAATATAATTTTCTAATAGCATTTAAAAACGTTTTTCTAAATATTTCCACGTATTTTGAAGAATATGATTAAAGCATTATTTCAAGTGTACTTTTATGTTTCCAACAGCTACGCCTAAAGGTCCAGTCATGTCTATATAAAGAGGGAACAAAACAGAGTTTCCACTATGCTAATTCAACAAAAACTCACTGAAATTGGTTCCTGCCGCGTCGAACAAAGTAGACTTTAAATAGGCAATTTTCGGCGCGGAATTTTCAAAGGCCATTTCGTAAGGGAAAAGGTGAACGTGCCAGTCAGAAGGCAAAAAACATCGAAAACGTTTTAAGAACAATTTTACTTAATTGAAAGCCGATAGGTTGCAACTCAATTTAAATTAAAGTATATTGGTTAGAATTTGCCTTTTTTATTTTTTTCTCAAAATGTCTCAATAATAGTAAGAAAATTAAATATTTCGGACATTGTCAGAAGGCAATATATTTGTTTTTTTTTTGATTCGGTCTTCAAAATAATATTTGCTTTCTTCTGGTATTCAAAAACATGAACATGCGTCACAATTTTTTATCACCCAAGATTATTAATATTATACCAGAACACTTGCAATTCCATTTTTAACCGAATGAAGAGTTCCTCTTCTTTCTGTAGTTCTACAGCCCGTGAGTGAGCCTTAACCGCATTTAACCTTCTCCTCCAACCAGATCGATATCCAGCAGCGCATTGTCAGTTTTTGATGTGAAGCAGTTCTTCAGCATCCCTTCTTGCATTGTCCAGCCATCGTGTCTTTGGCCTACCTCTTTTTTTTTGTTACCGCCTATTCTCGCCATATGTTCTGCCTATTTAAGCCGCTGAACACTCACATCTACAATATCCAGATCTTAGTATAATTACTTGAATTCGAAGTTATTCCTGATCCTCCGAATTCCATTATCATTCACAGCACCAAAATTTGTTTTGAGTACTTTTCTTTCAAATACTGCAAGCATCTCTTCTGTTTTTTTATAGGAGTTTAGATCTCGCAGTCATAAGTGACTACTGACCGAATGAGTGTTTTATAGGTCCTAACTACACTTTCCTAGATCCTAGAAATAGAATTCCAGAAGCACTTTCTTATTTCTTTGTATAAAACAGAAAAAAACTTTGTGACCCCTCATAATATGATTTCTGACATCTCCTGTGTTGTTGTTTTCGTCAAGTTTGTTTCCTAGATACGTAATTCCTACTTTCATTGCAACTCCAATATTGTCAATAATCCAGTTCTGTTCTCTTCTTGGATTAGTTCTTTTTTCCATCACCTTGTTTTGTCTATATTTATTTTTAGACCGACTCCTTTGGCTTTCATCCTTATTTCATTATAGGTGTCTCGTAATAATTTTTTTGGATTGTGTTAATATGTGTAGGTTATCTGCATATAGTATGCTCTATACCCTTTTACAATATAATTGTTCCACTTATGCCTATGTTTGTTTCGCTGATGACATTGTTTATTACTATATTAAACAATGCGGTACCAATCCATCCCCCTCTCGCAAACTTTCTTCGATCTCAAATTTTAGCGTAGTGCGTTGTTGGAATTTTACTACTACCTTGAAATTCAGCATTGCCAAACGGGTAAATTTAATAAGCATCGCGGGTATTCCTACTTCTTCCATGGGCCCATATACTACTCCTTTTTGTACGCGGTCGTACACCTGTTTGAAATTTCTTAATATCTAGAATAAAGGAGTATCAAATTCAGTTATTTTCTCCATTGTTTGATGGACTATGAACAACTGATTTATTCTTGAACCGATCTATGACACTGATCTATGCTATGATAGTTCAGGCATTTTAGTTTATTTCCTTTCTTATGAGTCGAGCATATTACCGCCTGCTGCCACTCTGTAGGCATGTGTTCATAATTTCAGATGTCACCTATTAATTGATCAATGGATTCAGCTAATTCTATACTTCCAAGCTTCAGTAGTTCTGAAAATGTTATATCTATTCCGGGAGCTTTAATACTTTTAAGTTTCATTAAATTTTCTTCCATCTCCTACAACAATAATACTACAAATGGCTTAACTGCATTTATAAACTGTAACCCGGTTTTATTTAACAGTGTCTCTAAATACAGTGGTGGCCAAGGAAATAAAGCCATTACAATAAAAGTCCTGGTTTGGTAAATAAAGTAATATCATTCGTAATTAATATAATAACGGTATAATATAAATGTTTAACAAAAAGGGGAAAACATATTATGAAATTTAGTTTTAAAAAAGTACTGTAAATATAATACTTAACAATAATTTAGAAAAAATAACATGAAAATCTGGTTATAAAAATAGAGCCAACCAAGAAACAAGCACAATATATAATATTTACTAGTTAACAAAAGTACTAAATTACACAGCAATATTTTTTGAATATTTAATACTTAGTTTTATCACCTTTGAGTTTTATTATTTCGGCGCCTCTTTTGGGCATAGAGTTTACAAGTCTTCGACACATTTCTAATGGTATAGCTTCCCATTATTTTTTAATCACCTTCCACAGTTCAAGTTTGTTTCTGGTTGTATGTTTATCCACGGCCTTTTTGAGATAAATCCATAAGTTCTCAATGGGATTGAGGTCCGGCGATTGGGAAAACCAGGGTAGTAAATCCACTCTATTGCCACTAAGAAATTGTTTTGTTTTCCTAGAAGTATGTTTCGGATCATTATCGTGTTGATATCTTCATACCAGCGGCATATGCTCTTTTGCAAAAGACAGCATGACTCCCTGAAGAATATATATGTACTCATTTTGATCAATGTTTTTTTATTCCGGTAAATTCGCCATAACTACACCATGCCATGAAAAAGCTTTATATTACCGCCTCCATGCTTTACTGTTTTAATAATATGTTTTGGTAATAACTCTTGGTTGGGTGGCTTCTAATATAGTGTTTACCGTCAGAACCAATTAAATTTAGTTTTGTTTCATCGCTCCATAAAATATTGCGCCATTTCTTGATTCGCTGTTCACCAATTTAATTGATCTTGGGTAAACTTTAAACTTTGTTTTTCATTCTTGTCGGATAACAAAAGGACTTTTTGGCTGCTCTACCGTGTAAGTTACTTACCTGAAGTCTTCTTCGAATTGTTCTTAAACTTATTTCTAAGCCCAGTTTACTTTTAATTTCGGTAGACGATTTAAATAGGTCGTTTTTTTTTAATTTGGACAATCTGCCTGTCAGTTTAAGGTGTCGTTTGTCTTCTAGCTCCACGGTTTTCGTGAACTGATTGTTTTCTTAGGGCATTTTCCATCATTTTTTTTTGAACTACCGACGATTCTTACAATTTCCATTAGTAACTTTTTATTACAGTATATAATGGGTCGTAACCCTCCTTATGTAATGAAGGCTACGACCCATTTTAACAAAATTATCACTCGGCCAAGTTTCTTTTAATTAATTTATTTTTTTAATTTCAACGCTTGAAATAAATAAAACGTGTCGATAAACTAACAACAAAACGTGAAGAAACAATATTTACTTCTTTAAAAAATTTATGGCTCTATTTTTATGACCACTTTTTTATGTTCTTTTTTCTAAATTCTTGTTAAAAATTATGACACCAGTATTTTTTTAAAACTAAGTATGATATTGTTTTTCCTTTTTTGTTTTATATTTACATTACACAGTTATTTTAGTAATTACGTATGATATTACAACTTTATTTCACAAACAGCATCTTTTATTGCAACGGCTCTATTTCTCTGGCCCCCACTGTATCCATCGCTTAAGTATGCTTTCCATATTGATTATAATTTGATCATTGATCAAGGTCTCTCTAGGGTGAAAGTTTTTACTGCTTTAATGTTCCAGAAAAAATTTCTTGTCTCCAGTTTGTAGTATACTTCATGTATATCCTTTATTCAAATTTTTGCATTCATCATCGTATCATTAATTTTTTTGTGTTTTCCTTCATTTTGGATAGTAGTTGTTTCCTTCGTAAACTTTTTCTATTACAAATTTTATTGTTGCCCATCAATCACCTACCGACTCTGCTACTGCTCTATAAGAACGAAGGGTGGGTTTGATTTATCATTATATCCTTATAATTTGGTGTATTGATTATTGAAAGGTGCCGTTCTTCTGAGAAATTTAGTTGAATGTAAATTTAAATTTTGTTGTATATTTTACATTTTACCTAGAATTGTCATTGTTTCCTTTTCCAGTTATCACTATTCGATGTCAATATGTAACAGTACTGGCTATTGCTTGCTGACTGGTTGTAGAAACTAGTTGATTGATTTGCATTTGAATTTTGAGATAGATCAATATTAACTCATCCGATGTAAATTGAACCATTAGTTGGACATTAGAGAGAAGCCGGATTTCTTTACTTATCATTTGTATATCTTGTATAAAATCATGATTATTCAAGGCTGCCAACATATTCATTATTGTTGTTAGGCTAATTACGCTAGTAAAAAAATAGTGAGTAAACATGGTAGATCTTGTGTAAAGTAGACATAAAACTTGATCTAAAAACAGAAAATGACTTTGGATGTTTGCTATAAAATATTATAATATAATAAATTATAGCGCTGATGTATTATCATTAATCACATTCTTGCCTTAGAATACTGTTAATGTTTTATGATGGTATTTTGTTTCTGGGGATTCCTATATTAATGTTTAGCAATAATTAGCAAGTAAACTAGGCCTCCATTTACCTTGATATCGCTTTTTTATTATAGAAATATCTTGTTGGAAGTAATACTTAGTTCACCCTGAAGGAGATTTTTAAACCTCGAAGTTTATAGTACTTCGAAGTTTTATAGTATCTTATAGTTACTTCGATATTTTTATTTCATTAAGGCACGGTTGGGTACCCCAGAACATCAAATAAATGATCGTTTTCGATTTCCTGTAAAAGTTCTGTATGATCACTTGAAGAATCGTTGGATTCAGGTTTTTCTTCATTCAGGTCTAAGATCGGATGATTTTGGTACAGGAAGTGCATCACTATGTTGAACGGGTCATAAAGTTGATGGTAAATTAGGATACTTCACAGCATGTTTAGACATTAGTCCAATACATAGTAGGTATTGGACTAATAAGTGAGGGAAAAATAGCAATCTGTGACATGGTATTAGGGTTCTCTATAAATCATTTGCACTACACACCTGTTAGGTTAGAGTATATTAAACAAGTTTTGCAACATATATGAAGGGTTCATGCCTTGTTTTAGTCTTCAACTTTAATTCCGAAGTAAAGTTTTAAGCCTTTCACACAAGCACGGTAAAATGACGTTTTTACGATGAAAACGTTTTCCGTACACATTAGCGAAAACTGTTCACAATATTTATACACTACCTAGGCATTATATTTAAAATTAAATACAAATTATAATTAAAAAAAAATAATTACATTGAACCCAAAAAGCTACTACTCACAATATAGAAAATATTAGACATTCGACAGCCCGTAGCCTACTAATGGACACAACAGATTGGACAGAACAATAATTAATGGACAGAACAGATCCAATACAGATATTAGAAGCACACTTTATAGATTTAAAAAACAGAAAACAGATAATAACCAGTCATGGTCATCACTGCTTAGATACAGGGCGTAAGTTGATAAAAGTACTCCAAATACGGCATATTGCAAAACACATATTTGCGTGTTTTGCAATATGCAAGAAAATTTATGGGCGACAAACAAATTGTGTGTTGCAAATTTGTTTTCAGAAAATAAAATTATATCATAAACACCCAAAAATTGCACTCACAAATACTGTGTTTATTATTATTTTTGAAGGTTTTTATCGCTGTTTCACAAATATGTTTTCACAGCACACTTCGAGATTAGTGGCTTATGTTCAGACGTTCGTTCTCTATGGAAGTTAAGTTACATCACCACGTAGTACAAATAAAAGAAGTGATAAAAATTAATATTTGATACATTATAGGGTTGGATAAAAAGAAGCACTTAAAGATTGTTTTGTTATCATCATCATCATCATTATCATTACTCATCCACTGTCCAGTGAAGAATGCAGGTCTCTTCAGCATGTTTACAACCCACACGGTTCTGAGCTTTTATCTGATATCAGCTCCAATAGATTTGATGTCATCAGTTCATCGTGTTTTCGGTTTTCTTCGTGGATATATGTGATCAAGCAGTACCCGCTCCAGGATTGCTTTTGACAACCTGTCATCACATTACCTCGCTATATGGCCTGCCCACCTCCATTTCAACTCGTTATGTCTTGTGAATGTCTAAAACAAAGTTTTATATGTCCAAAGAGAACCACTATTAACAATTGTTTACGATTATTTATTTATGAATACATTTTTTTCGCATAAAGTTAAGTTTCGTAGGCAAGAAGTAAAGGCTTTTTCTAAATCTACGATGCTGTTTTGTAAGCCATTTGATGTTATTTTATAGGTAATGCTATGTGATGCTATTTTGTAATCTATTTTTCGCAAATGTAAAGGTAATATAAAAATGCAACTGATAAATAAGTACTAGATAATTTGTAAATAAAATATATTGCCATCAGAAAGAGTAATCGAACCATTGTCAATAAAAAACGTATTTTTTCCTTCAATGTTTACTCGATATTTATTATATAGAAAGAGAAAAATAATGTTCAACGATGTAGGAAGGCAGTATGAATAATAAGGTCTCAAAAAGTATTATCAAAGGCATCCATCAATATATCTTAGGGCTTTTTAAATATTTTCAATAATATTCTATTTGAATAGAAAATTTTAGCTCGTTAAAATGGCTGGCTAGAAATTTCGCTATTAAGAATGCCCGAAGGATGTAGAGTCGGGATATAGGAAAGTTATATCTATTCAAGGGAAAATATACCCTTCTGAGTTATTTTATTTTCTGGCAATAAATTATAGTTTTAAAATGGGCTGGGGTTCTTAGATTGTGTAAGGAAATTTGAGTCTATAGATGGGAATGTATTTTATTAGAATAGCTGAACAGTAGGTGAAATACGAGGATCGAGTGAAAAGTCAAGTAATTTGCTTGAAAATGACAGTGCGACCGTAAAGGTGATTGCATTTCCGAAAACAAACTTCTATTCTGGTAACGTTCCATGAATTTTAAGTCGATATGACATTTAGTTTTGTTTAAACTAGGATCCTCGAAAGCAAATAAGTTCGATATTTAAAAAAAAAAATATTCCATATCATTGAAAAAATAAAATTTAATTTAATTTCATCTTCCTTCATTTCAATTCCTTTACTATTCCAATGATGTCAGATATTCTTATTTGTTTTCTGGTCCATATAGAGGACTTTCTGTTTCATCTGGTAATGTCAAACATGCACGCATATATATATATATATATATATATATATTTAATATTTAGCAACCCTCATAAAGGATACTAAACTAAAAGAAAACGACATATTGGCAAGCTTTAGATATCGTATTATTCTACTCAAATATACCAATAGACAAAGCTCAAGACAAAATCGCATTGAACAAAAACTTTCCCTCTCACATAGTTGAACTCTCCGAACATTGCATGAAAAATATCTACTTCATGTTCAACAAACAAATCTACAGACAAACGGACGGCGTGCACATGGGGTCCTCGCTTTCACCAACTATAGGCAATCTCTACATGACATATTCCAAAAAAGAAGCCCTAACACACGCAACACTAAAACCCAAGAATATGGCCGCACAACCGAGAAGGCCTTAATAATTTCTTAACCTACATTAACAACATACACCAGAAAATCAAATTTACATTAGAAATCGAACAAGATAAGAACCTGCCATTTTTAGACCTTCTACTGACAAGAAAACCAAATGGAGAACTACAACACACTCTATAGAAAAAACCAACCCACACAGAGAGATATTTGAATGCAGAATCACACCACCATCCAACTCAGATCCAGTCAGTCATAAATACATTAATCTCAAGGTCCTATCGCCTAACCGAGCAGGGAACAAGACAAAAAGAACTAAGGCATATAAAATCAGTCCTTAAACAAAATGGATATGGAAAGCTATAAATAGACAAAGGGATA